>CM033470.1:333194906-333794906 GCA_019447015.1 Hymenochirus boettgeri
ATATCTGTGAGGTTCTCATTCATCCAGGACATGGTATATCTGTGAGGTTCTCATTTGTCCAGGTCATGGTATATCTGTGAAGGTTCTCATTCGTCCAGGTCATGGTATATCTGTGGAGGTTCTCATTCTTCCAGGTCATGGTATATGTGAAGGTTCTCATTCACCCAGGTCATGTATATTGTGAATTTTCTTATTCATCCAGGTCATGTATATCTGTGAGGTTCTCATTCATCCAGGTCATGGTATATCTGTGATGGTTCTCATTCATCCAGGTCATGGTATATCTGTGAATGTTCTTATTCATACCGGTCATGGTATATCTGTGATGGTTTCATTCATCCAGGTCATGGTATACTGTTAAGGTTCTCATCATCCAGGTCATGGTATATCGTGAAGGTTCTCATTCATCCAGGTCATGGTATATCTGTGAAGGTTCTCATTCACCCAGGTCATGGTATATCTGTGAATGTTTTTGTTCATCCAGTCAGGTATATCTGTGAAGGTTCTCATTCATTCAGGTCCTGGTATATCTGTGATGGTTCTCATTCAACCAGGTCATGGTATATTGTGAAGGTTCTCATTCACCCAGGTACATGGTATATCTTGTGAATGTTCTTATCATCCAGGTCATGGTATATTTGTGAATGTCTTATCATCCAGGTCATGGTATATCTATGATGGTTCTCATTCATCCAGTCAGTGGTAATATCTGTGATGGTTCTCATTCATCCAGGTCATGGTATATCTGTGAAGGTTCTCATTCATCCAGGTCATGGTATATCTGTGAAGGTCCTCATTCATCCAGGTCATGGTATATCTGTGAAGGTTCTCATTCATCCCAGATATACCATGACCTGGATGAATGAGGACCTTCACAGATATACCATGACCTGGATGAATGAGAACCTTCACAGATATACCATGACCTGGATGAATAGAAACCATCACAGATATACCATGACCTGGATGAATGAGAACCTTCACTGATATACCATGACCTGGATGAATGAGACCTTCACAGATATACCATGACCTGGATGAATGAGAACCTTCACAGATATACCACGACCTGGATGATGAGAACACATCATGATATACCATGACCTGGATGAATAAGAACATTCACAAATATACCATGACCTGGATGAATAAGAACATTCACAGATATACCATGACCTGGGTGAATGAGAACCTTCACATATACCATGACCTGGGTGAATGAGAACCATCACAGATATACCATGACCTGAATGAATGAGAACCTTCACAGATATACCATGAGCTGGATGAACAAAAACATTCACAGATATACCATGACGGTGAATGAGAACCTTCAGATATACAATGACCGATGAATGAGAACTTCACAGAATACCATGACCTGGATGAATGAGAACCTTAAACAGATATACCATGACCTGGATGAATGAGAACCATCACAGATATACCATGACCTGTATGAATAAGAACATTCACGATATACCATGACCTGGATGAGAGAACCATCACAGATATACCATGACCTGGATGAATGAGAACCTTCACAGATATACCATGACCTGGATGAATAAGAAAATTCACAGATATATCATGACCTGGGTGAATGAGAACCTTCACAGATATACCATGACCTGGAAGAATGAGAACCTTCACAGATATACCATGACGGACGAATGAGAACCTTCACAGATTATACCATGACCTGGACAAATGAGAACCATCACAGATATACCATGTCCTGGATGAATGAGAACCTTCACAGATATACCATGACCTGGATGAATGAGAACCTTCACAGATATACCATGACCTCGATGAATGAGAACCTTCACAGATATACCATGACCTTGATAAATGAGAACTTCACAGATATACCAGACCTGGATGAATGAGAACCATCATAGATATACCATGACCTGGATGAAATAAGAACATTCACAAATATACCATGACCTGGATGAATAAGAACATTCACAGATATACCATGACCTGGGTGAATGAGAACCTTCACAGATATACCATGACTGGGTGAATGAGAACCATCACAGATATACCATGACCTGAATGAATGAGAACCTTCACAGATATACCATGAGCTGGTGAACAAAAACATTCACAGTATACCATGACCTGGGTGATGAGAACCTTCACAGATATACCAGACCTGGATGAATGAGAACCTTCACAGATATACCATGACCTGGAGAATGAGAACCTTAACAGATATACCATGACCTGGATGAATGAGAACCATCACAGATATACCATGACTGTATGAATAAGAACATTCACAGATATACCATGACCTGGATGAATGAGAACCTCACAGATATACCATGACCTGGATGAATGAGAACCTTCACAGATATACCATGACCTGGATGAATAAGAAAATTCACAGATATACCATGACCTGGGTGAATGAGAACTTCAAGATATACCATGACCTGGAAGAATGAGAACCTTCACAGATATACCATGAGGACGAATGAGAACCTTCACAGATAGACATGACCTGGACAAATGAGAACCCACAGATATACCATGTCCTGGATGAATGAGAACCTCAGATATACCATGACCTGGATGAATGAGAACCTTCACAGATATACATGACCTCGATGAATGAGAACTTCACAGATATACCATGACCTTGATAAATGAGAACCTTCACAGATTGCCATGACCTAGATGAATGAGAACATTCACAGATATACATGACTGGATGAATGGAGACCATCACAGATATACCATGACCTGGATGAAAAGAACATTCAAAGATATACCATGACCTGGATGAATGAGAACCTTCAAAGATATACCATGACTGGATGAATGAGAACTTCACAGATATACCATGACCTGGATGAATAAGAACTTTCAACAGATATACATGACCTGATGAATAAGAACTTCACAGATATACCATGACATGGATGGATGAGAACCTTCACAGATAACCATGTCCTGGATGAATAAGAACATTCACAGATATACCATGACATGGATGAATGAGAACCTTAACAGATATACCATGACCTGGATGAATGAGAACCTTCACAGATATACCATGACCTGGATGAATGAGAACCTTCACAGATATACCATGACCTGGAAGAATGAGAACCTTCACAGATATACCATGACCTGGACGAATGAGAACCTTCACAGATATACCATGACCTGGACAAATGAGAACCATCACAGATATACCATGACCTGGATGAATGAGAACCTTCACAGATATACCATGACCTGGATGAATGAGAACCTTCACAGATATACCATGACCTCGATGAATGAGAACCTTCACAGGTATACCATGACCTTGATAAATGAGAACCTTCACAGATATGCCATGACCTAGATGAATGAGAACATTCACAGATATACCATGACCTGGATAAATGCGAACCTTCACAGATATAACATGACCTGGATGAATAAGAACATTCACAGATATACCATGACCTGGATGAATGAGAACCTTCAAAGATATACCATGACCTGGATGAATGAGAACCTTCACAGATATACCATGACCTGGATGAATAAGAACTTTCACAGATATACCATGACCTGGATGAATAAGAACATTCACAGATATACCATGACAGGATGATGAGAAACATCACAGATATACATGTCCTGGATGAATAAGAACATTCACAGATACCAATGACATGGATGAATGAGAACCTTCACAGAATACCATGACCTGATGAATAAGAACATTCACAGATATACCATGACATGAATGAATGAGAACCTTACAGAATAACCATGTCCTGGATGAATAAGTAATTCACAGATATACCATGACATGGATGAATGAGAACCTTCACAGATATACCATGACCTAGATGAATAAGAACCTTGAGATATACCATGACCTGGATGAATGAGAACCTTCACAGATATACCATGACATGGATGAATGAGAACCTTCACAGATATACCATGACCAAGATGAATGAGAACCTTGAGATATACCATGACCTGGATGAATGAGAACTTCACAGATATACCAGACCTGGATGAATAAGAACATTCACAGATATACCATGACATAGATAAATGAGAACCTTCACAGATATACCAGACCTGGATGAATGAGAACCTACATATATACCATGTCCTGGATGAATGAGAGCCATCACAGATATACCATGTCCTGGATGAATGAAAACCATCACAGATATGCCATGACCTGTGATGAATGAGAACCATCACAGATATACCATGACCTGGATGAATGAGAACCATCACAGATTAACCATAACTGGATGAATAAGAACCTTCACAGATATACCATGACCTTAATGATGAGAACCTCCACAGATATACCATGATCTGGATGAATAAGAACCATCACAGATATACCATGACCTGGATGAATGAGAACCATCACAGATATACTAGACCTAGATGAATGAGAAACCTTCACAGATATACCATGACCTGGATAAATGAGAACCTTCACAGATATACCATGCCTGGATGAGTGAGAACCATCACAGATATACCATGACCTGGATGAGTGAGAACCATCACAGATATATGACCGGATGAATGAGAACCATCACAGATATACCATGATCTGGTGATGAATGAGAACCATCACAGATATACCATGACCTGGATAAAGGAGAACCATAACAGCTATACCAGACCTGGATAAATGAGAAACTTCACAAGCATAGTTTCAGATTATAACCCATTTTATATGTCTTGACTATGCAGGCAGATTAGACAAGTTAGGGCTGTTTCTTTATACAAATATATAATGGGACATACAATTAACTCTCTGGTGCATTGTCCACTAATGGGTCATATCAGAGGATGCGTGGACATCCTTTAAGATTAGAAGAAAAGAGTTTCATCTTAGGTTATGGTTCCAGCAGATTGTGTATGGCAAGTTTGTTGAATAGCTTTAAAAATGGCCTAGATAAGTTTTTAAAACTGGTATTAATACATATACTGTACTTCGGGCTGGTACAGGGATACTATATAATATGAAATTACTGGTATTAATACATATACTGTAGTTCTGGTTGGTACAGGGATACTATATAATATTGAGAATTACTGGTATTAATACATATACTGTATTTCTGGTTGATCCAGGGTACTATATAATATTGAAAATTACTGGTATTAATAAATATACTGTAGTTCTGGTTGGTACAGGGATACATATTATATTGAGAATTCCTGGTAATAATACTCATACTGCAGTTCTGGTTGGTACAGGGATACTATAATATAATTGTGATTACTGGTATTAATACATTACTGTAGTTTGGTTGGTACAGGACGGTACTATTAATATTGAGAATTAGTGGTATTAATACATATACTGCAGTTCTGGTTGGTACAGGGATACATATAATATTGAGAATTACTGGTATACCGTATAACTCGAGTGTAAGTCAAAATTTTAAGGCTTTAAAGTTAGCCTGAAAACCTAACCTTGATTATTACTCGACAGGAACCAGAGCAAATGCCGGGAGCACAGGCAAAACACAGTTTTGCAATCCAAAATGATTTTATTGCTGCTTCAACAGGGTCACGAACATGTTTCGAATGCACAAGCGTTCTTTCTCAAGAAAAAGAGGAAAGAACGCTTGTGCGTTCAAAACATGTCGTGACCATGTTGAAGCAGCAATAAAAATCATTTTGGATTGAAAAAGTGTGTTTGCCTATGTCTCCCTGCATTTGTTCTGGTTCCTGTTGGATTATGGCATGTAGCGGACGCGATACAGGGATTGACACGCGTGAATTGTGTTGGCCACACTAAGCACCTTTTGAAATTGTTGGAGATTCTCGACTTATACTCGGGTCAAGTCCTATTTAGATCCAAATTCTGCAATTGCGGATAGTAAGCAGTAGGGCGTGGGTGTAACCTGCATAGAAAGTAACAGGAGCTGAGCTGCCTTTACAATTCCTGCTTCCTATAGTCAGGCTGCTGGACTCACTCAGCACTGTCACGTTCATCTGGATGCTGTAAATCTGATGGGTCTCCTCAGTTTGGGGCAAAAAACATCTGTTAGTTAAGTGCAAATGACAGCTGAAACTACAACTGTCAGGGGACATTTTTAACTATTAGGGTCAGAGAGTCCTTTACTATATGGGGGTCAGAGTGCCTTTACTTTATGGGGGTCAGAGTGCCCTTTACTATATGGGGGTCAGAGTGCCCTTTACTATAGGGTGTTAGGAGAATTGAAATGATGGTAAGCTTAATTAAAAGTTTCTGAACCTTGCCACTCCACATGTTTAGAAACGGCAACTCCCAGCAACAAATCAGCTGGGAGTTGTTGTTTCCAAAAATCTGGAGTGCTAATGAATTGGAGGTTACTGGTACTGGATGTGGCTATTACGTATGGCATTCATGTATGGGAATTCTGCTGTACATTTAAATGGCAACTAATTTCTACCCTTGGCTATAATCGAGTCAATCTGTTTTTATACATTTTTCAGGTAAAATAAGTACTCGGATCGACTTATACTCCGCATATATACAGTAATACATATGCTGTATTCTGGTTGGTACAGGGATACTATAATATTGAGAATTACTGGTATTAATAATATACTGTATTTCTGGTTGATCCAGGGATACTTATATAATATTGAAAATTACTGGTATTAAACTATACTGTAGTTCTGGTTGGTACAGGGATACTTATATATTGAGAATTACTGGTATTAATACATATACTGTAGTTCTGGTTGATCCAGGGTACTTTCCAATTGCCATTGGAGTCAGGAAGGAATTTTTTCCTTCCTCTGGTTCAATGAGTGGGGTAAAAGGTTGGACATATACACCTCCAATACTATGTTACTGTAGAACTGTATACAGACATTATAGGTAGGGTATAAAGTTTGGACTAGATGGACGTATGTCTTATACAACCTCCAATACTATGTTACTATGAACTGTTATACAGAAATTATGGGTAGTGTATAAAGGTTGGACTAGATGGACATATGTCTTTATACAAACCTCCATACTATGTTACTATGTGACTGTTATACAGACATTATGGGTAGGGTATAAAGGTTGGACTGGTTGATGTTTGTCTTATACAACCTCCAGTACTATGTTACTCTGTAACTGTATACAGACATTAGGGGTAGGAATAAAGGTTGGACTAGATGGATGTATGTCTTTTACAAACTCCAATACTATTTAATAAGTAACTGTTATACAGACATTATGGGTAGGGTATAAAGGTTGACTAGATGGACGTATGTCTTTATAAAACCTCCAATACTATGTTACTATGTAACTGTTATACAGACATTATGGGTAGGGTATAAAGGTTGGACTAGATGGACGTAGTCTTTATACAACCTCCAATTATGTTACTATGTAAACTATTATACTGACATATGGGTAGGGTATAAAGGTTGGACAGATGGACATATGTCTTTATACAACCTCAATACTAGTTACAATGTAACTGTTATACAGACATTATGGGTAGTGTATAAAGGTTGGACTAGATGGACGGATGTCTTTAACAACCTCCAATACTATTTTACTATGTAACTGTTATACAGACATTATGGGTAGGGTATAAAGGTTGGACTAGATGGACATAGTTCTTTATACAACCTCCAATACTATGTTATATGTAACTGTTAGACAGACATTATGGGTAGGGTATAAAGGTTGGAATAGATGGATGTATGTTTTTACAACCTCCAATACTATGTTATATGTACTGTTATACAGACATTTAGGTAGGGTATAAAGGTTGGACTAGATGGATGTAGTCTTTATACAACCTCCAATCTATGTTACTATGTAACTGTTAGACAGACATTATGGGTAGGGTATAAAGGTTGGACTAGATAGATGGATGTCTTTATACAACCTCCAATACTATGTTACTATGTAACTGTTATACCGACATTAGGGTAGGGTATAAAGGTTGGACTAGATGGACGTATATCTTTATACAACCTCCAATACTATGTTACTATGTAACTGTTAGACAGACATTATGGGTAGGGTATAAAGGTTGGACTAGATGGCTTTATGTCTTTTTTCAACCTCCATTACTATCTACTAGGTATGTCAATGTGACCATTCCAAATGGCTTGGGAGTTTATTAATTTTATCTGCTTCTCTTCGTCCTTTTCTTTTTTCATTTTTATTTGATGAAATACGTAAACTCAGTCTGAGAATTGGGAAATAAATAAATAAAACCGATCTGGCCAGGAGCTCAGATTGGTGGGCGTATTCATCTGGCCTGAAGTTGTATCACATTAATTTATTCACAATATTGGCCCATCCCAAGGATCAGTGTATCTGCAGTATGCAATTCTCAGAGTTTATACCGTACATGGGCTTTTTTAATGTCTGTAACTAAAAACAAGCAACACAGTTACCAAGGCATGTGAAACTAGGAGTGATATTTTACTAATCTTTAGTGATTTGTCACATCATAACAGGAAAGGTACCAGGTATTTAATCTTGTAATTATGTTTGATAATTATGTATACATCACAATATGTTAAACAGCTGACACAAAAACCACAAGTAGAAATTCAGCCGTTAAAATGGGGACAGATATACTGACTTTAGCAGAACATACAGAATTAAGAGGCCTGACCCAGTATTCTAGACCTTCAAGCATACCACTGAATCGGGCAGGTCGGGAAAAGGAATGGAAAACCATGAACAGAGTTGATAAAGTGTTGTAGATATACAGTCTGGGTCTCTCTCTCATTCGACTGCCTTACAGTATAATATAAACCCTACAGATACTGTGTGTTTTACATTGTATTGTAATACAGGTAGATGTATCATTGTCCTTCCTTCTTTTATTGTTCATGAGCAGGTGGGATGGTTCTGTCCATGTTTTGACTCTTTTCTGGAGTAATGACATTTTCTTTCTCTAAAAAAAAAGAAGATAAAAAAAAAAAACCAAATATAAAACCAAACAAACAACGGAGCCCTTCAGTGAACAGTTGCAAATGATTCCCCTACAGAGGGCCTGGAAAGTGTCATTTTACCGGTGATCAGTATGTGTTAAAAATTCCATGGAGCTGAAAATTCCAATCAAAACCACGCTTTGTTATTGTAAGTAGGAAGTTTTGATTTATGCAAAATTTAAAATTTGAATTTCCGAGAATTTTCTAAACCGCATTTCGACGATTCTGCAAAAGTTCCACCATTTTGAAATTCCAAAAGTTCATACAGATCCGCAAATCGACGAAACCTGCAATGCAGCCCGATACGGGTTTGGTTTTAAAACCAGGAGTCATCCCTAATTCCAACCATATACCTCTACACGGTTAGTCTACACAGGTCATTCCCTGGCTATTGCTGAGTCAGATCATTTGTAAATGTAAATAACATAAAACATGTAAATTAATACTTGGAATCCATTTATTTCTTTTTTTATTTCTCTAAACATTCTAGATATATAGACTTTAAATCTTTTTAAAGGGCTATTAACCCCTCTCTAGTGAAGTACCTATGTGAAAGTAAGTGTGAGGGATAAAAAACACTAGAGTCCTCCCCCCTGAGTTTTACCTACCAGCAAAACGAGCCTTTAAGCCGCCCTGCCCCTACATGATCCCATTAGTCAGTCCGAGGCGGCAGGGGAGGACTGGCCCCGTAGGCTGAGGGGCAAATGCCCCCCGGGCTGGTCTCCAATGAAACATTGAAGCTATTAGTAAGTTACACCCTTAAATGACACAGCGTGCGCCTCAGCTCTAAATGGGCAAGGAACAGAAGACTCCTCTGCTGCTGAACTTCTTCCTTTACTGACACTTGGAGCCGACATGCACGATTCATTAGCCAGGGTTAGTCAGCCCTCCAGTTCATTAGCCAGGTTAGTCAGCCCTCCAGTTCATTAGCAAATGTTAGTCAGTCCTCCCATTGATTAGCAGTGTAAATCAGTACTTCAGTTCATTAGCCAATGTTAGTTCAGCCCTCCAGTTCCTTAGCCATGTTAGTTAGTCCTTCAGTTAATTAGACAGTGTTAGCCTCCAGCTATCAGAAAGTGTTAGTCAGCTCTCCAGTTCATCAGCCAGTGTTAGTCAGCTCTCCAGTTCATCAGCCAGTGTTAGTGAGTCCTCCAGCACCTTAGCCAATGTTTCAGCCCTCCAGCTCCTTAGCCAGTATTGCCAGCCCTCCAGATCCTCAGCCAGCGTTGTCAGCCCTCCATCCCTAGCCAGTGTTGTCAGCCCTTCAGATCCTAGCCATTGTTGTCAGCCCTCCAGATCATTATCCAGCGTATCAGACCTCAGTACATTACCCTATATTGTCAGCCCTCCAGATCATGTAACACAGGTTAAATGGGATAGTAGTTAAAGGGAATGTCCAGCCTAAAACAAGTTTGTATTAAAATGATTATTACCCCCCCAAACCTCACTTTTGTGAGTTTTTTTTTTTTTACAGTTCCAAGATCCCCCAGAGCTTACTTACCTGACCTGGAACCTTGCCGCTTCTCTCGCGGCTGGTGCTGACAGTCGCTCCACTTCCTGGTTAGGCTGTCAGTTAGGGCATATGTAACATCATGCCCAAACGCCTGACAGCCATGACCAGGAAGAGAAGCGTCTCTCAGTGCAGAAGTCCCCTGCTCCTGTTTTTGCTGCAATGAGCTTGTAACAGGAGCAGGGGCGGGAATAGCGACGAAGGTCCGGGTCAGGTAGTAAGCTCTGAGAGATCATGGAACTGTAGGAACCCTGTGAAGAGAGGTTTTGGGGGTTATAATCATTTTAACACACTTGTTTTTAGGCTGGACTTGCCCTTTAAAAAGTGTGTGTGACCATAAGAAAGTGGGCGTGGTCAAACATTTAGCGATTTACTGTGAAAAGGCTACTTGTTTGTATTTGCCCCCAGGCCAGAAGGCCCCAGTCCCCCCTGCGAGGCGGATCTGCAGGCTCATTCTCTGCGTATAGGATCATCGTGGTTCAGGTCCTCACCCTGAACTGGATAATATGTGAGGGGGAAAGGTTTGAACTGTTAAGTTGTCCTTTAATGTACAATTAGGGAAAACTGTACATGTTCAACAATTTGTTTCTTAAGTAATTACAGAATTAGTTTCATTTGCCTTCATTACATGTCTTAACACAACCTCTGTTTGCCCAAGAGATATTTCTAAAACAGAGCCTAAGTGCTTGCTGAGTAAATTTACAGCCGCTTTAAAAGTTCATATATTATTAAAACGTATTTTTATAAAAAAAGAGATTGGAAACGAAAGTCTCTATTGATGCATTTAAAAGGACACAGGGCGAGTCTGGGTGAATAATGTTGTTTCTGTAAGTACGGAGTTGTTACGTTACATGGCTGTTTAATCATTTTTCAGGGCGTGTAAAACTGCCAGTTCACTTTTCATGAATACGAAAACTTTATACTACAAATGGGATTTGTCAATAAAACCTAATTCAATGTTTAATAGTTAAGGATTGATAGCTGTCCGTCTAAAAGCCCCAGGTAATAAGAGCCTTTTGGTATTTTTTATGCCGTAATTGAAAGAATTTTTTCATTAGAAACGACATTTTGCATTTAATATATATAATGATGTAAAGAAACAACATCACATTTGATCAAAATTACAGTTGATCACACAGTCAATCTGAACAAAATAAAGGTCCAGGTGATGTTTCAGGTCAATATAAAAGTTGGTTCTATTGGCTGTAGAATAAAACCAAAAAGGAAAATTAGGAGAATGTAGGCCATTCCCGTGTGATACACATTTTTACAACCAGAAAAGGTTAAATAGGAGTGAGATTCCACAGAAGTGAACAAAGCATAGCCTACTGAGATAAGAATTGTTGGAACTTTGGTGTCTTGCTTTCTGTAGATAAGTCCTCATTTTCAGGCCTATAGTCTTGGGTGGTAAACTTGGCACAGTGGGGAAGATCTTCATATGGCTGTGTGGACCCCAAATGAAATAGGGCAGGCCAGCGGTTAAGCCACCATTTTGTTGAAGGTATAAATGTTGTTATCGTATAGAATATAGGTTATCAAAAACTGTCCTAGGATATCCTCTCATTAACAGGTAGCACAGGTAGCTTAATAAGCAAATGAAAATACGGTAACATAAAAGACAAACCATTGACAAGTTGTAGACCTAACATAGGTAAGATGCTAGGAAAACCATACAACCACATGACCGTACTTGCAGAACAGTTATCCACTTTGCATTTCCCAAGATGCCCCTGAACATGTCATTTGAGCTCTCTTCCACACATTGCATACGAATAAAATAAAACCATGAGGAAAAACAACTGCCAGAAGACATTTTGAAGGATTACAATCTAACTTAGAATGTTAAATGGGCATTGGTTAGATTACAAACATTTATTTATGCCAATCTAACCCTATCCTGTGTATCGTATTTATCCGTAACCTGATATGACTCCAGTGTTTACCTGTTGTACTTACTGCTTACGGACATCCCAGCTGCATGAAACACATCAAAATATTGGCCAATTCAGAATGTTATTTTTGCCCAATCAACTAATATTGACCTGAATGGTCAGTTTGGGACAAAATATTGACCAGTCTTATATACAAGATCCAACATAAAGGTAGATTTTGTGAAATTATCTGGAAAATTCTTGAAATTCTTCTCGTAACTGAAGATTTGGGGGAATACGATTAAGATTATTTGGTAATTTATGATTTTTAATTTCTAGTCAACAAACATCCAAGCCTATCCATTAACGTACTGTTTTGTTTTCTATCAGATATACAAGAATGTTATGAGGTAACACTGCTAAATGCCCCGAAAACAATGAAGAGAAAGTGGCCGAATTGAACCATATTGCAGAATTATGGGGAAGAACAATGCATCCTTCAAAGGTCGAAAGGGCCTAGAGGTACTGACAAATGTCTTTATTGTTGTATCAATACCACATTTCTGTAATGCTTTGAATGGCTAAGTATATGCAACTTGTCAATGGTTTAATGTGTCTCCTTGGAAATCAAAAATGACTACTTTGTCGTGTTCAAAACTCGGTATGTTGCTTAACATGTCCTTTCCTTTGACCTGGGTCACAGGGAGATGTAATAAAAGTTTCTATCATTAAAAATGGTGCTTAGTTTTCCCAACCATTCAGATGTTAGCTTTCAAATGATAAATAACACCTGATTGTTGGGCCAAATTACAGTATCCCCATTTTTAACGTAAGAACTTTTATACCGTACATCTCCCATTAATGTTTTCCTGGCGGCACTATCTATTTAGGTTTTAGTATACAGTTTTGACAAAAGTCTTGTCGCTTGTGTACAAATAGACCTGAAGTGCTGCTTAAAGGAGAAAAAAGTCCCCAGACAACATTGTCCCTATAGATAGAGCACATTCAGAAACACACAACAAGCTGTGTCTTTATCTCCCTTTGCTATGGATGCTGGGTGTTATGAAAATAAAATATGAGTACAAGGGGTCGCTCCCATAATTCACCTTATCTGGGAAGACCCAGCTAAGTGTGCGCAGTACACATTTACATGAAACTGCAGTCTGTTTCCTGGAAACTGACAGCCAAAAATCCAAGCCCATTTCCAACGCAGCAGAGCTCCAGGAGACCTGGTCACCTGAAATCCCTGTGTCAACCAGAAACGTTTGTCTGATCTGTCTCGAAATGGCCTCCATGGTCGAATCAGTGCCATAAGCCATCACTAAACAAAAGACAATTGAAAAACATGTGGCATTTGCAAGTCCACAGCCTGCTAAAAGGATGGACGCTGGAAAAGTGTCAAAAGGTGGATTTTTCAGATGAATCTTCTGTTGAATTAACACCACAGTCACCGCAAATATTTGAGGAGACCTACTGGAACCCGCATGGAGCCGAGATGTACCCGAAAACACGTTTGGTGGAGGCTAATCATGGTCTTGGGGTTACATCCAGTATGGGTGTGTGTGAGGGACTTGCAGGTGGAAGGCAACATCAATAGTGTAAATAACAAGAAATCTAGCTACCTCATATATTTCCAACCATAAAAGGCCAAATTCTGCAACAGGATGGTGCTCCATCCATACTTCCATCTCCACATCAAAGTTACTTAAGGCGAAGAAGATCCAGATTCCGGATTGCCAGCCAGTCACCTGAATGAACATCATTGAGTATATGTGATGGTAGGATGAAAGAGGAATCATGGAAGACAAAACCAAGAATATTGATGAATCTGGGAGGCATGCAAGACTGTTCTTGGCTATTCCTGATGATTTCATCAATACATTTATGAACCCTTGCCAAACGCATGGATGCTGTCCTCCAATCTCATGGAAGTCATACAAGATATTACATTTGGACTCACAGCACCACTACTTTATTTGCAGACTATTTTTGGATTGGCTGTGTAAAGTAGATAATTTTCTGCATAGGCAACTACCACTTTTGTCTTGCAACATTTTGACATTTTGTCTTGATTAAATGATAAATCTTTTTTCAGTGAAAAATTTTTTACCAGTAGATTTAATATTATTTGGGAGGGCTTTATATTTCTATGAGTTATTTCTAACACCAATGACCAATAGTGTTAATAGCAGGAGTACTGCAAAATACACAGCGACAAGACTTTTGTTAGAAACTGTAGAGTTGGTAAGGAATGAGGAAATCACCAGGCTGATTTTTATTTACAAACCTGTAAACTAGGCCATTACCAATGGACACATTGCAACATTGAGGATAATAGATTTATATTATAACAGAAATTATGCATGGAATGTATTAAAATGTCATTACATATTCATATGTGTTAAAATCTAACTTCTAATTAAAAATTCACATTGCTGTCACTTGAAGTTCATGTGCATACATAATTTGT
Organism: Hymenochirus boettgeri; assembly: GCA_019447015.1. Lineage (NCBI taxonomy): Eukaryota > Metazoa > Chordata > Amphibia > Anura > Pipidae > Hymenochirus > Hymenochirus boettgeri. The sequence goes on from CM033470.1 coordinate 333,209,704, forward strand.
TGATTCATATTCATGATAGAGTTTCGTGACTAGACAGAATGGCCGTAATGTTCTTTTTTCTACTCAATAAATACCATAGAGGAGTGCATGTCAACAGGAAATAACAAGGAATATAATCTTCTCTTTCATTTAATGCAACAGGGTCAAAATAAAGTGAATTGAGAATGAGCTGATAATTAAATGGATATTTAAATAAGTAGTGGACATTATGTTTATTTTTTGTGGTTGACATAATTACTAAAATCATAGTTTGTGTTTTTTGATAATCCTTGTTTCTGGATGATCAATATGTTCAATTATTATCAGCCAAATGAGAGAAAAATCCAAATCACAAATAAAAAGACAATAATGTGAGGGAAGGAAATAGTATGGAAGTCCATGGGACAAAACAGATTTGATGATTGGAAACCCAGACATAGTAACATAGTATTGAGGTTGTATAAAGACAGTACGGCCATTTAGTCCAAACCTTTATACCCTACCCATAATGTCTGTATAACAGTTACATAGTAACATAGCATTGGAGGTGTATAAAGACCTAAGTCCATCTAGTCCAACCTTTATACCCCACCCATAATGTCTGTATACAGTTACATAGTACATAGTATTGGATGTTGTATAAGCATACGTCCATCTAGTCCAACTTTATACCCGAATAAGAACATTCACAGATATACCATGACATGGATGGATGAGAACCATCACAGATATACCATGTCCTGGATGAATAAGAACATTCACAGATATACCATGACATGGATGAATGAGAACCTTCACAGATATACCATGACCTGTATGAATAAGAACATTCACAGATATACCATGACATGAATGAATGAGAACCTTCACAGATATACCATGTCCTGGATGAATAAGATCATTCACAGATATACCATGACATGGATGAATGAGAACCTTCACAGATATAAAACAAACAACAGACAGAAAACTAAAAAAACGAGACAACAAACAACAAAAACAAAAGCACAACAAAAACCATACGATCACAATACATAACACAAAACCCAAAAAACAGAAACAACATACAAAAACACACACAAAAAAAAACATTAGGAGACAGATAGATAGATAGATAGATGGAGTATAGACAGGACAGATAGATAGACAGATAGATAGATAGAGTAGATAGATCGATAGATAGGAGATAGACAGACAGATAGAAGATAGATAGATAGATAGATAGATGATAGATAGATAGGAGATAGATAGATAGATAGATAGACAGAAAAACAGTAGGATACAGATAGATAGATAGATAGTAGATAGCGCATAGATAGTAGATAGATAGATAATAGATAGATAGATAGATAAGCGATTGATAGATAGATACGATAGAGATAGAAAGATAGATAGATAGATGATAGATAGATAATAGGTACATAAGAAATAGATTAATAGATAGATAGTTGGATAGATATAGATAGATAGATTAGATAATAGATAGATATATAGGGATAGTCGATAGACAGGATTAGATAGATTGATAGGATTGGCAGATTAGAATAGATAGATAGATAGATAGATGATAGATAGATAGATAGGTAAATAGATAGGAGATAGATAGATAGAAAGATAGATATAGATAGATAGATAGATAGATAGATAGCATAGATAGGATATGGAGAAGATCGAGAGATAGATATACAGATTAGATAGATAGAGATAGATAAATAATAGATATATAGGAAATAGATAGATAGGAAAAATAGATGATAGATAGAGTAGATAAATAGCTAAATAGATGATAGTAGATAGATAGATAATGATAGATATATAGGAAATAGATAGATAGGGAAATAGATAGATAGATTAAATAGATAGATAGATAGATAGATAGAGGATAGATAGAGAGTAGATAGATAGATAGATAGCTAGTAGCATAGATAGATAGGTAAAAATTTTAACAAGATAGGCAGATAGATAGGAGATGGAGATAGATCGAATAGATAGATTGATATACAGATTAGATAATAGATAGATAGATCGATAGATAGATAGATAGAAGAGAGATGGAAATAGATAGATACTGAACTGGACTGAGTATTCGATTATAGCTGCAAAACACTATCAGGGAGATACATTTTGCCCCAGCCAATCAGATGTTATTGACCATTTAAAAGAGCACATCTGATGGTTAGGGTAAAATTAGCACCATTTGATATATAAGAAATGTTATCTACATCTCCATGCCAAATGATTAAATCTTCTTAATGTAGGGAACTGTTGGTTCAAGTGAAGGTGTTGGGGGGTATGTGAAGATGACAGGGTTTATTAATATATTGTGTGCTGTACCTCTGTAATGATGGTTGAACCCTAGAGCCAGTAGAAACTTCTGTTTATTACTGAACTGTTATAGTGCAAAACCACTAAACATTTTTGTTGTTCTGCACTGTGTCCTTCCTGGTCGCAACTTCCCAACACACCCCACTTAACCAACGCAGAAGATGCTGGGAGCCAGGTAGGACCACAGTTGGTTCTGGTGCTGCTTATCTTGTAAGTTGATAGTAAGTGTTCTACATGCTAGTGATTATAGAAATATCTTAAACAAAATAAAGAATAAAACATTTAAGAAGTTTACTTGTTCCTTTTAAAGGCCTTATAACACCAGAATGTACATATAGGGTGAGAAGTTGCGATTAGTGGTGCATGGGGGTATGTGGTATGTTGATAGTATCTGTTATATTTCAGTAGATCAATCCAAACTCACTGTCTCAAACCTAAAGTACAAACTCACAGTCTAAAACTCACAGTACAAACTCACAGTCTAAACTAACAGTCCAAACTCACAGTCTAAAACCACAGTACAAACTCACCAGTCTACACTAAAAGGTCAACTCACAGTCTAAACTCACAGTACAAAACTCAACAGTCTCTAAACTCAAGTACAAACTCACAGTCTAAACACTACACAGTACAAACTCCACGTCTACACGCACCGTACAAACTCACAGTCTAAAACTCACAGTACAAACTCACAGTCTAAAACTCACAGTACAAAAATCACAGTCGAAAAATTCAAGTAAAAAATACAGTCTAAAACTCACAGTACAAATCACCGTCTAAAACTCACAGACAAAATCACAGTCTAAATCAAAGTACAAACTCACCGGTTAAACTCACAGTACAATCTCACAGTCTAAAACTCAAGTACAAACTCACAGTGTCTAAACTCATAGTACAACTCACAGCTAAACCTCACAGTCCAAATCACAGTCTAAACTCACAGTACCAAACTCACAAGTCTAAACTCACAGTTACAAAACTCACAGTCAAACTCACATACAAACTCACAGTCTAAAATCATAGTACAAACTACACAGTCTAAACTCACAGTACAAAACTAACAGTCTTCTAAACTCAAATTACCACAACGCACAGTCTAAATCAAAGTACAAACTCACAGTTCTAAACTACAGTACAAATTGACAGTACCAAGTCACAGTCTAAACTCACAGTAAAACTCACAAGTTCTAAACTCACACTCCAAACTCACAGTTCTAAATCCAGTACAAACTCAGTAAACTTACAGTACAACTCACTCTAAACTCACAGTACAACTTCAATGTCTAAAACTCACAGTTACAAACTCCCAGTATAAACTCACTGTCTAAACTACAGTAACAAAACTTCACAGTCGAAACTCACTGTTCTAAACTTCACAGTCCAAACCCAAGTACAAACTATAGTACAAAACTCACAGTCTAAACTCCCCAGTCCAAACTAACTCCAAACTCAGTCCTAAACAACAGTCCAAACTCACAATCCAAACTCAAGTACAAAGTCCACAGTCTAAACTAAACTCATTGTTTAAGTCACAGTCTAAACCACAGTCCAAACTCACAGGTCTAACTTACAGTCTAAAACTTTTCATAGTTCTAAAGTCACAGTCTAAAAATCACAGTCCAAAAACTCACAGTCTCAAAACTTACAGGTTAAACTAAACAGTCCCAAACTCCACAATACAAATTCACAGTCCAAACTCACATCAAAACTCACAGTCCCAACTCACAGTACAAACTCACAGACTAAACTCACTGTCTTAGCTCACAGTTACAAACCCCAAAGTAACAAGCTCACGTACAAACATAACAGTTTTTAAAAAACTCAGCAGTCCAACTCACAGGTCCAAACTCCCACAGTCCAATCACAGCCAAAAATCACAGTCCAAACTCCACCAATCCAAACTCAAAGTTACAAATTCACAGTTCTAAACTCAAGTCTCAACTCACAGTCAAACTCACAGTACAAACTCACAGTCCAAATTCACAATACAAAAACTCACAGTCTAAACTCACAGTTCCAAAACTCACCAATCCAAACTCCCACAGTACAAAACTCAAAATCCAAAACTCAAAGTACAAAATCACAGTTTAAAATCACCCAGTACAAAACTCAAGTCTAAACTCACAGTCCAAACCCACAGTCTAAATCACAGTACAAAACTCACAGGCTAAACTAAAAGTACAAACCCAGTCTCTCAATCACAGTACAAACTCACAGTCTCAAACTCAAAGAGTACAAACTCACAGTCTAAACTCACAAGTACAAAACTCACAGGTGTACACTCACAGTACAAACTCAAAGTCTAAAATCAACAGTACAAAACTCACAGTCTAAACTCACAGTACAAAATCACAGTCTTAAACCTCACAAAGGAAAACTCAAAGTCTTAAACTCACAGACAAACTCACAGTCTAAACTCACAGTAAAAACTCACACAGTCTAAACTCACAGTACAAACTCACAGTCTAAAACTCCAACCAGTACAAAACTCACAGTCTAAACTCAAAGTAAAACTCACAGTCTAAAATACACTAGTACAATCTCACAGTCTAAACTCAAAGACAAACTCACAGTCTTAAACTCATAGTACAAACTCAGCCTAAACTCCACAGGTCCAACTCACAGTCTAAAATCAACAGTACAAACTCACAGGTCTTAAAACTCACAGTACAACCTCACAGTCTAAACTCAAAAGTACAAACTCCACAGTCTAAACTCATTAGAGTACAAAACTCACAGTCTAAACTCACAGTAAACAAAACTCACAGTCTAAACGCAAACGACAAACTCACAGCTAAACTCAAAGTACAAACTCACAGTCTAAAATACAGTACAAATTCCAGTACAAAGTCACAGTATAAACTACAGTACAAACTCACAGTCTAAACTCACCACTACACAACATCACAGGTATAAATCACAGTACAAACTCAGTCTAAACTTACGTACAAAATCACTGTCTAAACTCACAGTACAAACTAACAGTCAAACTCACTGCTAACAATCACAGTAACAACATCACAGTCGAAACTCACTGGTCTCACTCACAGTCCAAACCCAAAGTGACCAACAAAACCCATTGTAGTACAAACTAACAGTCTAACTCACAGTCCAAACTACACAGTCCCAAAACTCCAGTTAAAACAAACAGTCCAAACTCACAATCCAAACTCAAAGTCAAAATTCACAGTTCTAAACTCCTAGTCTAAAGTCACAGTCTAAACCTCAACAGTCCAAACTCACGGTCTAAACTTAAGTATTAAACTTCATAGTCTAAAAGGGCACAGTCTAAAACTCACAGTCAAACCCCAGTCTAAAATTACAGTTAAACTAAAACAGTCCAAAACTCCAAAATACCCAACGTCACCAGTCCAAAACTCACAATACCAAAAAGTCACAGTTCCCAAACTCACCAGTACCAACTCACAGACTAAACTCACTGTCTTTGAGATACAGTACAAAACCAAAGACAAAGCTCACAGTACAAACTCACACAGTCTAAAAAACTCACAGAGGCCAAAAACTCCACAGTCCAAACTCACAGTCCAACATCACAGTCCAAAACTCACAATCCAAACTTCAAAGTACAAACTCACAGTCTAAAACTCAAAGTCTAAACTCACAGTCTAAACTCCACAGTACAAACTCACAGTCCAAACTCAACCATACAAACTCACAGTCTAACCTCCACAGTCAAACTCACAATAAAACTCACAGTACAAACTCACAATCCAAACTCAAACGTTTACAAAACTCACAGGTCTAAACTCACAGTACAAACTCACAGTCTAAACTAACAGTCCAACCCACAGTCTAAAACTACCAGTACAAAACTCACAGTCTAAACTAAAAGTTACAAAATCACAGTCTAACTAACAGTACAAACTCACAGTCCTAAACTCAAAGACAAACTCAAGTCTAAAACTCACAGTACAAACTCTACTCCACAAGTCTACACTACAGTACAAACTCACAGTCTAAACTCACAGTACAAACTCACAGTCTAAACTCACAGTAACAAACTCACAGTCTAAACTACAGTACAAAACTCACAGTCTAAAACTCACAGTTACAAAACTCACAGTCTAACACTCACAGGATCAACAACCCCCCCACAGTCTAAAACTCAAGTACATAAACTCACAGTCTAAACTCACAGTACAATCTCCACAGTCTAAACTCAAAGTACAAAACGCACCGTCTAAACTCATAGTACAACTCCACGCCTCTAAACTCACAGTCAAACTCCACGTCTAAAATCACAGTACAAACTCACTAGTCTAAAACTCACAGTTACAAACTCACAGTTAAACTCAACGACAAACTCAAAGTCTTCAAACTCATAGTACAAATTCACAGTCTAAACTCACAGTACAAAATCACAGTCTAAAACTCAAATTTACAAAATCACAGTCTAAACTCAAAGTACAAACTCACAGCTCTAAAACTCACAGTACAATTTACAGTACAAAGTCACAGTCTAAACCTACAGTACAAAAATCCACAGTCTAAACTCACACTACAAACTCACAGTCTAAAACTCACAGACTAAACTCAGTATAAACTTACAGTCAAAACTCACAGTCTAAACTCACAGTTAAAACTCACTGTCTAAACTCACCAGTACAAAAACCACAGTCTAAACCATGTCTAAAACTCACAGTACAAACTCAAAGTCGAAACTCACTGTATAAACTCACAGTCCAAACCAAAGTAGCAACTCATATACAAAACTCACAGTTTCTAAACTCACAGTTCCAAACGCACAGTCCACACTCAGTCTAAACACCACAGTCCCCAAACTCACAATCAACTCAAAGTACACATTCACAGTCTAAACTCATAGTCTAAAGTCACAGTCTTAAAATCACAGTCCAAAAAAACGCACCGTCTAAACTTACAGTCTAAATCATAGTCTAAAGCAAACCGTCTAAAATCACATTCCAAACTCAAAGTCTAAACTGACAGCAAACTAACAGTCCAACTCAAATACAAATTCACAGTCCAAACTCACAATACAAACTAACAGTCCCAACTCACTAGTTTAACAAACTCACAGACTAAAATAATGCCTTAGTCACAGTACAAACCCAAAGTACAAGCTCACAGTCAAATCACAGTCTTTAACTCACAGTCCAAAAACTCACAGTCCAAACTCACAGTCACAAACTCACAGTCCAAACCTCACAGTCCAAAACTACAATCCAAACTCAAAGTACAAAACCTCCACAGTCTAAAACTCACAGGGCGAAAATCACAGTATCACTTACAGTACAAACTCCACAGTCCAACTCACAATACAAACTCAAGTCTACACTCACAGTCCAAAACTCACAATACAACTCAAAGTCCAAATCACAATCCAAACTCAAAGTACAAACTCACAGGTCTAACCTCACATTCCAACCTCACAATTACAAACTCACAGTCCAAACTCACCAATACAAAATCACAGTCTCCACTCACTGTCTAAAACTCACAGTCCAAACTCCACAGTACAAACTCACTGACTAAACTCACAGTCCAAACTCAAAGTACAACACAACAGTCTAAACTCACAATACAAACTCACGTCCAACTCCACAATCAAACTCCAAGTACACACTCACAGTCTAACTAACAGTCCAAACTCACATACAAATCACAGTCCAAACTCACAATACAAACTTCACAGTCTACATATCATGTCTAAACTCACCAGTCCAAAACTCACAAGTACAAAAATCACTGTCAAACTCACAGTCCAAACTCAAAGAAAAAATGCACAGTCTAAACTCAAAATACAAACTCACAGTCTAAACTCACATACAACTCACAGTCCAAAACTCGTGGGTACGACTTACAATAGGGAGCTTATTCGGTATAGGACTTTGTCTAAGATAAATAGTCAATAACCAGGAGTCTAACTAAAAACACAGTACCTTAAGCTTAATTGATAAGTAAACAAGGCCGGCTCTATAATCCCCACAGAAAATCCATGTTAAGGCGTTAAGTACTTTGAGGAAAAATGAAAATCCCTAATTAACAATTATTCAGGCACATTCCTTATTAGTTTTGTTTGTGCTCCAAATCTTTAAAGGAAATTAAAAATATAGTATTATGTGCCCCAAATCACTTCTATAATCTAGTTAGCCAAAAGGCTTGTTACATTCTTCTTCCTATTCCAGACATCACAACCAATGCACTGCTGAATGTTATTCCTCGGAGACTGCTCTTCTAAGCAGTGGCAAGCTCATAACAAGCTCAGAAAGCTTGTACAATTTAAAAGTTAGAGAAAAGGAAGAAATTGTATAGTATATATAATTATTAGTATTGAGGTTGAATATAGACAAACGTCCATCCAGTCCAACCCATCTAGCAATACGTCATTTCCTGCCTAACTGTTGATCCAGAGGAAGGCAAAAAAACCCACCAAATTTATGAAGGGGGAAAAAATCCTTCGGAAATCAGAAATTTCCTGGATCAACTCTACTTTATGTATCAATCCAGTACTTGCACACATCCTTGTTTGCAGAAACTCATCAGCTTTTTATTAAACTGACCAATGGAACCTGCCATACAACGTCCACTGGAAGACAGTTCCATAGCTTTACCGTTCTCACAGTGACAAAACCTTTCCCAAACTTACTTTATGTATCAATACCAGTAACTTGTAACATTCCTTGTTTGCAGAAACTCATCCAGCTTTTTATTAAAATGACCAATGAACCTGCCATTACAACGTCCACTGGGAGACAGTTCCATAGCTTTACCGTTCTCACAGTGAAAAAACCCTTTCCCAACTCTACTTTATGTATCAATACCGAAACTTGTACATTCCTTGTTGCAGAAACTCATCCAGCTTTTATTAAACTGACCAATGAACCTGCCATCCCACGTCCACTGGAACGACAGTTCCATAGCTTTTAACCGTTCTCACAGTGAAAAACCCTTTCCCAACTCTACTTTATGTATCAATCCAGTAACTTGTAACATTCCTTGTTGTAGAAACTCATCCAGCTTTATTAAACTGACCAATGAAACCTGCCAAACAACGTCCATGGAGACAGTTCCCTAATGCTTTACCGTTCTCACAGTGACAAACCTTTCCCAACTCTACTTTTGTATCAAACCAGATAACTTGTAACATTCCTTGTTTGCAGAAACTCATCCCGATTTTATTAAAATGACCAATGAAACCTGCCATAACAACATCCACTGGAAGACATTCCATAGCTTTAACGCTATCACAGTGAAAACCTTTCCCACTCTACTTTTGTATCAATACCAGTAACTTGTAACATTCCTGGTTTGCCGAAATCATCCAGCTTTTATTAAACCTGACCAATGAACCGCCAAACAACATCCACTGGAAGACAGTTCCATAGCTTTACCGCTTCTCACAGTGAACAACCCTTTCCCAACTCACTTATGTTTCAATAACCAGTATACTGTGTAACATCCTTGTTTGGAAGAAATATCAGCTTTTTATTAACTGACAATAAACCTGCACCAAAACATCACTGGAAGACAGTTCCATACTTACCGCTCTCACAGTGATAAAAACCCTTCCAACTACTTTAGTATCAATACCAGTACTTGAACATTCCTTTTTGCAGAAAACTCATCCAGCTTTTTATAACTGACCAATGAACCTGCCTACACGGCACTGGAAGACAGTTCCATGCTTTACCGTTCTCACAGTGACAAACCCTTTCCCAACTCTACTTTATGTATCAATACCAGTAACTTGTAACATTCCTTGTTTGCAGAAACTCATCCAGCTTTTTATTAAACTGACCAATGAACCTGCCATAACAACATCCACTGGAGACAGCGGATGTTCCATGCTTGTACCGTTCTCACAGTGAACAAACCCTTTCCCAACTTGAAGCCTAAACCTTTTTTTCTTCAAGTTTAAGGGATGTCCACGTGTCCTTGACATGTTCTATTGGTGAACAATGCCCAGATAGTGATTGTATGTCCCGTTAAGTAGTTTTGGGAATTTGGGGGGTTTTTTTCTTCCCCTATATATAATTTTTCATTGAAGGGTCGCTATTCATTTTTTATAGTCACAATTATGTTTAGATAAATTCCTAGAAGTTTCATATCAATCCCTGTGCTCTCTATACTGCAAACACAGAATAATAATACGAAACCCGAGGAAGCCATGGAAGTCAGAGAGTATCGAGGGGAATAGTTCGAATTGACTTTGATAATGATGTATTAATTAACTTAGCTCCTTCCTCCTGCAGTTATGACTCTCGATCCAGCCTTAGTGTGATCTCTTGTAGGTATGAGTTGCTCTGTTCTTATCTACTTGTAAGTACCGTTCAGACATTGTGATAGTGTAGAGCGTACAATATATAGTACATGAGTATATAGTGAATAAGGTCATAGTAACAAGGTTCCATTAACATCCATGGTGGATGAGAATGCTGGATAAATGATAATTGTAACAAAGGCTCCTGCATGTAGCTTTACTGTAAAATTGCAGGTTAGAACAAATGTAACACATAGGGGATCACTATAGCCGTGAGTGACATTAACTCATTAAAGGCTTCAATTACACCACACAGCGCAATTGGTGTTTACATTTGTCTATTTACATATTTAAAGGGACACTAAAACGATATTATGATATAGAAAATCTGTATCTGTTATTCTGAGATCGCTTTTTCCCACTCCTGTGAATAATTGAACACCACAGGTAACAGAACATAAACTTATTAGTACCGGCGCTGCACTTGCAGATTCTCCCCAGCAGATGGCGCTGGTGCTGAGATGTGCACCTATGTTAAAGAGAGGAGCTCTATCTGGACAGCGCGCCTGTCAGCTGGCGAGCAGCCGTGAGCAGAGCGCCGGTAGGTAAGTTTATCTCTGTTACGTGCGTTCTATTATTCACAGGGAGGAGGGAATAGCGATCTTACCTCCCTGGGAATAATAGATACAGATATGACTAATAAGAAGGTTAGTGTCCTTTAAAAAGAAAATGCATTCATTAATGGGAAAAGTGCGTCCACCAATTTATCGAAGAAAAAACGAATTGCGATGAACTGCCAACATATAACGGGGAAAAATGTGTTGGAAAAAGTGCAGAGAATGGGTGTTAAGCAGCCCTGCAAAGCTGTGTTCCCTCCAGTACTACACTGTAAAGGTGCCCATACACTGTAAACCACCTTCCGTCATACACACAACATCCCCCCATGTTCACGTAATGTAAGAGGAACTGCCTGGCTGGGAGATGGACCATTAACTCTATTAATGTTTAATAGTTTATGGGCAGATAACTGCTTCATCATGGGCGGCACGGTGGCTTAGTGGTTAGCACTGGTACCTTGCAGCGCTGAAGTCCTGAGTTTGATTCCACCCTTGGACACATCTGCAAGGAGTTTGTATGTTTCCCCTTGCTTGCGTGTTTCCTCCGGGCACTCGGTTCCCACAATCATAAAGACATACTGATAGGTTGTATGTGTCAAATAAATGTGCTTAGATTGTAAGCTCTTCAGGGCGGGTGATTAATGTATACATGTAATTGTAAAGCGCTACGAGTGTTAGTGCTATATAAATCCACAATAATAATAATTTAAAAAAACTAAGGCTGGCTAATTAGATAGAGCTCATATACTCTATCTGCACAGGGGACACCTTAAATGGATGTGTGGGACAGGGACTCACCCTGTCTCTTGCTGGCCAGGCTCCAGAACCCCTAAACCAGAATTTCACAGAGCATCTGCCAATCGTACATCTGTTGGGTGTCTGCTGGGGACATTCTAACTGAGGAATTCTATTACAGGTTCCTAGTAGGATCCCACATTTCCTGCAGAGGAAATAAAGTCTTAAAATGTAATGTGCGGAAAAACTTTTTTTGCATCATTTTAGAATATATTCATAGTTCCTGCGCCATTTCAGGAAGCCCAAGGTTGAATTAGGTTTTCCAGACAGAAACCTCTTGCATAATGGCTCATGCTGCTCATTTCCTGTCATGACTTTAAGGGACAACCCCTTATCAGGAATCTATGGTATTATGGTCTTAGATTGTCGGTGCTACAAATAAGGTTTGGAGGCATTTAGATCTCCAGCAATATTAGTTCATAAACTACAGTCAATATAAATAGTTTATAAACTTTTATACTGTGGTTACTAGCTACAGTTCTAGTTAATCCTCTACATTGTATATTGTCTGCAAGGATAGGTATGAACTGCAGTTAAATAAGATCTAGTGCAAATCATCCCTGAGGTTCTTCTCTGAATGTAAACACAGACAATGAAATGATCTTATTGTCGCTCCCACGTAGCTGTCTGAACTGCAGATATTAACGGCTTCCTATGTATATATATATTTGCATTCATTGAAAGGTATTTGCATTGTGAATAAAACTAGCCCAGCTTCTAAGGATCCGTGTCTAAGAGATAAAACTCCAGTCACTCTGGTACATGAGGCTGCAACCTTCATTGTTCTCTGTAAATAGTCGTGCCAAGTGTATCATGGAAATAAGAAGAGTCAATACGGTCTTAGTTTATTTAATCTGTTAAACATTTGGTGACAACATATACTATAAATGACTGGTCATTTACTGCTTGCAGGATAGAAAGATTGGGGTTACCCCTGAGAATAGAATGCCATAATTGGAATTATTAGCTATTTGCCAACACTTTTTATTTATCTTTTAGAAAGAACGCCCTATAAAATATGTGATATATTTCATTTGTCCTCTGAATTCATTACTGTATGCTGCCATGCTTCTGGATGCTCATGGAAAATGAGCAATTTAGAAAACTGTACTAAGCCTGTACTGAGCCTGGGCATGCTCAGAAGAGGCAGACAGGAGATTAACATTTAGTCATTGGCTGTGAGGTCAACTGTCAAATCCATAACTGACAGTTACTAACTGGAAGAACCAGGAAGCAGAAACAGGGGCAACAGGACATTGTGCAGTTTAGGGTTTTGGTGGGTGGTTTACCTGTATATAAAGTTTTCATTTGAGGGTTGGACTCTCCCTTAAGATTTAAGAACATGTCCTCAACAAAGCAATGCACTGTATTAACACACTTTTCTCACTTCTCAAGCTCAGTAATTTCCACATAGTTCTGTAGCCATTGTTACATTCATGGAATCCCCTACCAGCAGTGGCCAATTGGTATCTCCAGATCTTAACTAGGAATCACCGTTGGACCATATGGACCATTGGAAGAGCTGATGTAGATTAGGTAGATAACTCCTAAATACACTAATTGTTTCAAACTCCTATTGCCCATCCTAAAGCTGCAATAACAATAAACGGTACATTCTCTAAAACATTTGAACACATAGAGGAACGAGACAGGGCTGTCCACTCTCCCCATATTTATTTGCATTAGCCATAGAACCCTAGCTATACAACTAAGATCAAAACCATACCATTAATGGCTTCACACTAGGTGCCAGAACATCACTTCTCAGTCTATATGCTGATGACTGATACTCTACTTAGCGAATCCTCATAATCCCTCACGACAGCCATAATAAAATCTCGAATTTCGGCCCTATATCTGGACTATATAAATTGGAACAAGTCCATACTATTTCCCCTAGACTCCAATATAATCTACCTCCAAGAAAAAAGAGCCTTGTGCAGTAGTTGAGAAGTTCAAGTATTTAGGCATCATAATCACTAAAACACCAGAAGAATTCTTGAAGCATAATATACTCTGTTGCTAGATTGGACAAAAGACAAAATTAAAGTGTGGAAACAGTCCCTTAAACCTCCTCGGACGTATAAACTTAATTAAAATAATCATACTCCCCAAAATCCTTTACTCGCTTCAAATTCAGCAATAATAGTCCCCAAAACCTTTTACATCCTTACAAAGTATATTACTATCATTGGTATGGGCTCAGGTTGAGCAAGAACCAAACTCGCAAATCTTCCATGCCCAAGACCTCGGCTGGACTGGCGTTGCCAAACTTCTATCTGTATTACCTAGCGGAACAACTAAAATACTTTACAGAATGGGTGATTCCACCACCACCAGACCCTCAAGACACACCGCCGCCCACACTATATGACATGGAGAGCGTGCTCCATGCATACTTACCATCTCTACCAATCGTTTTCCTGGAAAATAAAAAAACACCCTACCCAACAAAGGTACAGCCTTACATGCACAAATGCACAAATTTGTCAAGAAACAACGAAATGGCTGGATATAAGGGGAGTACGAGGTAACCACCCTTTGTGGCATAATAATAATACCAGAGCCTGGCCTTATTTAAGGCAGCAGACTTTTGGGGGGAAAAAGGAATAAACCACTTCCATCAAATTATTAATAACAGTACACTACTTTCTTTCACCGACCTACAACAATACTCTTCGCTACCAAACTTAGCATTGTTTAGATATATACATCTACGCTACTGCTCATTCTGAATTTCAGACATTAAACATCCCATTGACATCTCACCCATATAGAGATTCTTAAAAACCGAGTAGGGAGGCATCTGACCTTGTGAATATACATCTGTCTACAGACAAAAAGTTGAGACGAAATCCAGACCACCTTAATCCAAAAATGGAATAGATATATTCCAACGATTAATGAAACAAACTGGGAGGATATTGCTCAGTCACATATCCAAATAATCTAGTTTAGTATTTATACTGGGTGTCTCTATCGCACAGCCAATCACTATTACTGCTGTGTAACGCCACTGACCTTGGCGGTGCTCTCAGTATATTAATCCTATCGAAATCCCACAAAGGAGGCCCTAGGGTCCCCCGAATAAAGTAACTTAATGGAGCACAACACTGTAAAGCAGTTCGGATGAATTTTATTAGCCATAAAACCAAACCTCACAAACCATTAAAAGTAAATCCCTAACCCCTCCCCACACTCCTCTATAACGGGACGTCCCCCGTAAGTGACTATATTCCCCCACAAAGCACAACAAATGACCACGGTCTAGGTAAAGCAGCCAGATGTAATCAATACAATGTACTGGCAAATAGAGTACGGAACCATAAATATAGGATACAATGTTCCACTACAGATCTACCCAATATGGGCAGCTCTATCCAAGTGAACAAAGTGAACAAAATGATAACATAAATGCTCTATTGTCCCCCACACTATTTCAGTTCTTCCACTATGATGCCGCTAACAATAACGTTCCTATAAGCAAAATTATCTCCGGGCCTGCCAAATGATGAAAAAGGGAATGAAAGGAGATAATAAAGTTACCATCCGTATGATGCTTCCCCCGGGTTTATACGTCCTCCGGCAGGACTACGACTTCCAGGCAGCTCCCGAAATACGGACATCACCAGCTCTCCCCACTTGTCAGGCGCCCTTCTCCCGGCATCTAGATCAGCGCGACTTCACCCGCCAGAGTAGGTGGTCCCGTACAGGGCGCTTGGAGTGCTGTTAAATCAAAAGGATGGAACTGGTGCAAACCAGATATGGAATCTTGGGCATATATAATTTCCTGCGGGTAGTGTTAATTCAAACCAGGATTGAGAGGGTCACCTCTCAAAATCCAAGTAACCCCATCAGCTAACCACAAGGTTATGCAATTCTACGTACTACACCAAGTGTGATCTCTCCCCATATAGACTAGCACGCATGTCACCCACTAACTCATCAGAATGCCCAAAATGTCATAAACTTCAAGCAGACTTTTGGCACCTAATGTGGAAAAGCTGAAAGGTGGCGAGCTTCTGGCACAAAATAACTAAATATTATCTCAAATGATACAGATTCCAGTAAAGACAGAACCAGAACTATGTGTATTAGGAGTTGTAGGAGAGGATGAATGGTCACATGCACATCTGAAGCTACTCCCAACACCACTTTTTTACGCTAGACGCACCATCGTCCTTTATGGATGTCCCCCCAAACCCTGAGTTGTAGGATTTAAATATGATGAAACTGACCTCCCTACACTCAGACCATACTCTAGATAGAGGGATACTTAATAAATGTACCAAAATCGGACACCCTGGTACGAATTTATGGGCATAGATATGAATCAGATCCCAAACCAAGACATATAAAAGATATGTGATATATATAATGAAACACTTCAACTGAAACGACAATAAAGCTGGGTACACACGATTAGATATTTCGGTCCGATCGACCGATAGTTCAGTGTATCGGTCGATCGGACCGAAATTATCGAATCCGAATGTGCCCATGTCCCGACACCGTTCGTCCGAATCGACGAAAGGACGATCGGACGGGTGGAAAACCTCGTCCGATCGTGCGGTCCTCTATGGACCGCACGATCGGTCGCGGTGACTATCGGACGCGGCTGCTTTTGCCGCGACCGACACCTTCCTCCTGGCCGACCGTTCGAAAGGATCGAACGGTCGGTCAGGAGGAAAAATCGCTAGGTGTGTACCTAGCTTAGAGAGTGAACCTAGCACAACATAGGTGCCAATAAGAAACTCCCCCCTCCTACCCTTCCTCCTTTCGCAGAATCATCCCCAGTTTGTTTTTTTTTATTATTATATTTATTTTAAATAAACGCAGGAACGCAAATATAGACTCAAGAAAATATCTGTTTCTTTCCTTGTATCATGTGTAATGACAATCATATAAATGTATGTTATATACCTGCTTTATAAATAAAACTGTTTAAACACAAAAAGATTAGGTAGATAACTAGGATGTGTTACTGAAGCTGGGGGGTATCTGTAACAAGAGTGTACATCCTATATACTAAAACAACCTATCGATATGCACGGACGCTGGACACATCTGCTCGAGCCGTGACATCATCATACAGCCGCCCCACAACCATTTACACTATAGGACCAAGGAAATCAATCTAGCCGCCGCCCACTGGGAGGGGGTTTGTGGGTGCGTGCGTGGGGGTGAGCGTGCTGCGGGGTTTGCTAGTGATCTAGGTGAATCTCCATAGCCAGCAGATTGGTAAGGGAACGCTCTGCTAAACATAGTCATCTCTGTTTAAAGGGACAGTTCGGTGGAAATGATCAATATTTGTTATAATTGTTAGTTTGT
This sequence comes from Hymenochirus boettgeri, assembly GCA_019447015.1. Classification (NCBI taxonomy): domain Eukaryota; kingdom Metazoa; phylum Chordata; class Amphibia; order Anura; family Pipidae; genus Hymenochirus; species Hymenochirus boettgeri. Next base: position 333,226,993 of record CM033470.1, read on the forward strand.
GTAATGCCTTCTTAGTTATTCTACATATTCTCTCCATTTTGAAAAATCAGTTGTTTCATACCCTTTGCTGTTCCCTGTTGTTGACATTAGTGAGCTGACATTTTAGGTTCTAATGGTCCTTCTTCTTCCCAGAATGCACCACTTCCTTGGATGCTCCTAACAGTAATTTCTACTGATGGCTGTTGGATGGGTCACACATGCTCAGATCTCTACTGAGCAACTGAATCAACCAGGCGCTGGGTCAAGGGCAAGACCATAACGGTCTCTACTAGGGGTCCTGCAAACAGGAAGTCAGTATTTCGGTTGCATTTATTTATACACAGACACAATGCTGAATGGTCAGAATTAAGGTCATTGGGATGAACAAATACGGTGCTTTTTTTCTGAAAAGTTATGTATTTGCACTGAACTTCCCCTTTAAAAAATAATAATGTACTTTATTCCTAATAGAAATATAAAAAATAAGTTCCTTATAACTAATAAAATCATATTAAATGGTTGAGGAGGCAAATGAAGTTTTTTTATGAGGCAGTTTAACTAGCACCGGAATGACAATCAATCAGTCTCCATCTTGATTAGCAGAGTACAACAGTATTAATAGCTCTTGGCTTATATTGTTGGTTTGTAATACGTATCTAGCCCTGTAATATGTTCTCATTGTACATATAGCGCATTCTGATGTGTATGAGTCACACATGACATTCCTCGACTGGCATCCTAACTGATCAGGGTTATATTTATTTCCTTGTAATGTAATATCAGTTGTGACATTATTGTCTTGCAAATTCAAGAGGAATCAGTATTTGTAAAGTGCCCATAGACCTTAACGTGACACCATCAGGCCAATCAAATCATTACTTTCAAGTTAAATGCCATTTTGATTAAAAAAGGGTTACCTTTACTTTACAACATAGGGCCAAGCCATGAATATATGTATGTATGTAGAATTTTATTATAAAGCGCCACTTGGGTACGCAATGCTGTACATTATAAATACAGAGTATACAAACAGGGGGATAAGTCAGGCATTATACAGATAGATAAAAAATTAAATACAATTTCATACATCAGTTAGAAAGCATATATATATATATATCTTTATTATGATAAATTGATATAATTGCAACATGCAATTAAATATAATACCAAAAGCATTTTGACTACTGTTGACAGAGATGAACGAAACTGGCGAGAGTTTTGTTCTGAGAGCACTTTGATCTAACTGAAATCAACAGATATACCATGACCTGGATGAATGAGAACCTTCACAGATATACCATGACCTGGATGAATGAGGACCTTCACAGATATACCATGACCTGGATGAATGAGAACCTTCACAGATATACCATGACCTGGATGAATAGAAACCATCACAGATATACCATGACCTGGATGAATGAGAACCTTCACTGATATACCATGACCTGGATGAATGAGAACCTTCACAGATATACCATGACCTGGATGAATGAGAACCTTCACAGATATACCACGACCTGGATGAATGAGAACCATCATGATATACCATGACCTGGATGAATAAGAACATTCACAATATACCATGACCTGGATGAATAAGAACATTCACAGATATACCATGACCTGGGTGAATGAGAACCTTCACATATACCATGACCTGGGTGAATGAGAACCATCACAGATATACCATGACCTGAATGAATGAGAACCTTCACAGATATACCATGAGCTGGATGAACAAAAACATTCACAGATATACCATGACGGTGAATGAGAACCTTCAGATATACATGACCGAGAATGAGAACTTCACAGAATACCATGACCTGGATGAATGAGAACCTTAAACAGATTACCATGACCTGGATGAATGAGAACCATCACAGATATACCATGACCTGTATGAATAAGAACATTCACGATATACCATGACCTGGATGAGAGAACCATACACAGATATACCATGACCTGGATGAATGAGAACCTTCACAGATATACCATGACCTGGATGAATAAGAAAATTCACAGATATATCATGACCTGGGTGAATGAGAACCTTCACAGATATACCATGACCTGGAGAATGAGAACCTTCACAGATATACCATGCACGGACGAATAGAGAACCTTCACAGATAACCATGACCTGGACAAATGAGAACCATCACAGATATACCATGTCCTGGATGAATGAGAACCTTCACAGATATACCATGACCTGGATGAATGAGAACCTTCACAGATATACCATGACCTCGATGAATGAGAACCTTCACAGATATACCATGACCTTGATAAATGAGAACTTCACAGATATACCAGACCGGATGAATGAGAACCATCATAGATATACCATGACCTGGATGAATAAGAACATTCACAAATATACCATGACCTGGATGAATAAGAACATTCACAGATATACCATGACCTGGGTGAATGAGAACCTTCACAGATATACCATGACTGGGTGAATGAGAACCATCACAGATATACCATGACCTGAATGAATGAGAACCTTCACAGATATACCATGAGCTGGTGAACAAAAACATTCACAGATACCATGACCTGGGTGATGAGAACCTTCACAGATATACCAGACCTGGATGAATGAGAACCTTCACAGATATACCATGACCTGGAGAATGAGAACCTTAACAGATATACCATGACCTGGATGAATGAGAACCATCACAGATATACCATGACTGTATGAATAAGAACATTCACAGATATACCATGACCTGGATGAATGAGAACCTCACAGATATACCATGACCTGGATGAATGAGAACTTCACAGATATACCATGACCTGGATGAATAAGAAAATTCACAGATATACCATGACCTGGGTGAATGAGAACTTCAAGATATACCATGACCTGGAAGAATGAGAACCTTCACAGATATACCATGACCTGGACGAATGAGAACCTTCACAGATAACATGACCTGGACAAATGAGAACCCACAGATATACCATGTCCTGGATGAATGAGAACCTTCAAGATATACCATGACCTGGATGAATGAGAACCTTCACAGATATACATGACCTCGATGAATGAGAACCTTCACAGATATACCATGACCTTGATAAATGAGAACCTTCACAGATTGCCATGACCTAGATGAATGAGAACATTCACAGATATACATGACTGGATGAATGGAGACCATCACAGATATACCATGACCTGATGAAAAGAACATTCAAAGATATACCATGACCTGGATGAATGAGAACCTTCAAAGATATACCATGACTGGATGAATGAGAACTTCACAGATATACCATGACCTGGATGAATAAGAACTTTCACAGATATACCATGACCTGGATGAATAAGAACATTCACAGATATACCATGACATGGATGGATGAGAACCTTCACAGATATACCATGTCCTGGATGAATAAGAACATTCACAGATATACCATGACATGGATGAATGAGAACCTTAACAGATATACCATGACCTGGATGAATGAGAACCTTCACAGATATACCATGACTTGGATGAATGAGAACCTTCACAGATATACCATGACCTGGAAGAATGAGAACCTTCACAGATATATCATGACCTGGACGAATGAGAACCTTCACAGATATACCATGACCTGGACAAATGAGAACCATCACAGATATACCATGACCTGGATGAATGAGAACCTTCACAGATATACCATGACCTGGATGAATGAGAACCTTCACAGATATACCATGACCTCGATGAATGAGAACCTTCACGGTATACCATACCTTGATAAATGAACCTTCACAGATATGCCATGACCTAGATGAATGAGAACATTCACAGATATACCATGACCTGGATAATGCGAACCTTCACAGATATAACATGACCTGGATGAATAAAGAACATTCACAGATATACCATGACCTGGATGAATGAGAACCTTCAAAGATATACCATGACCTGGATGAATGAGAACCTTCACAGATATACCATGACCTGGATGAATAAGAACTTTCACAGATATACCATGACCTGGATGAATAAGAACATTCACAGATATACCATGAAGATGATGAGAAACATCACAGATACCATGTCCTGGATGAATAAGAACATTCACAGATTACCATGACATGGATGAATGAGAACCTTCACAGATATACCATGACCTGTATGATAAGAACATTCACAGATATACCATGACATGAATGAATGAGAACCTTCACAGATATACCATGTCCTGGATGAATAAGATCATTCACAGATATACCATGACATGGATGAATGAGAACCTTCACAGATATACCATGACCTAGATGAATAAGAACCTTGAGATATACCATGACCTGGATGAATGAGAACCTTCACAGATATACCATGACATGGATGAATGAGAACCTTCACAGATATACCATGACCAAGATGAATGAGAACCTTGAGATATACCATGACCTGGATGAATGAGAACCTTCACAGATATACCATGACCTGGATGAATAAGAACATTCACAGATATACCATGACATAGATAAATGAGAACCTTCACAGATATACCATGACCTGGATGAATGAGAACCTTCACATATATACCATGTCCTGGATGAATGAGAGCCATCACAGATATACCATGTCCTGGATGAATGAAAACCATCACAGATATGCCATGACCTGGATGAATGAGAACCATCACAGATATACCATGACCTGGATGAATGAGAACCATCACAGATATACCATAACCTGGATGAATAAGAACCTTCACAGATATACCATGACCTTAATGAATGAGAACCTCCACAGATATACCATGATCTGGATGAATAAGAACCATCACAGATATACCATGACCTGGATGAATGAGAACCATCACAGATATACTATGACCTAGATGAATGAGAACCTTCACAGATATACCATGACCTGGATAAATGAGAACCTTCACAGATATACCATGACCTGGATGAGTGAGAACCATCACAGATATACCATGACCTGGATGAGTGAGAACCATCACAGATATATGACCTGGATGAATGAGAACCATCACAGATATACCATGATCTGGTTGAATGAGAACCATCACAGATATACCATGACCTGGATAAAGGAGAACCATAACAGCTATACCATGACCTGGATAAATGAGAAACTTCACAAGCATAGTTTACAGATTATAACCCATTTCATATGTCTTGACTATGCAGGCAGATTAGACAAGTTAGGGCTGTTTACTTTATACAAATATATTAATGGGACATACAATTAACTCTCTGGTGCATTGTCCACTAATGGGTCATATCAGAGGATGCGTGGACATCCTTTAAGATTAGAAGAAAAGAAGTTTCATCTTTAGGTTATGGTTCCAGCAGATGTGGTAATGGCAAGTTTGTTGAATAGCTTTAAAAATGGCCTAGATAAGTTTTTAAAACTGGTATTAATACATATACTGTACTTCGGGCTGGTACAGGGATACTATATAATATTGAGAATTACTGGTATTAATACATATACTGTAGTTCTGGTTGGTACAGGGATACTATATAATATTGAGAATTACTGGTATTAATACATATACTGTATTTCTGGTTGATCCAGGGATACTATATAATATTGAAAATTACTGGTATTAATACATATACTGTAGTTCTGGTTGGTACAGGGATACTATATTATATTGAGAATTCCTGGTAATAATACTCATACTGCAGTTCTGGTTGGTACAGGGATACTATATAATATTGTGAATTACTGGTATTAATACATATACTGTAGTTCTGGTTGGTACAGGGGTACTATATAATATTGAGAATTAGTGGTATTAATACATATACTGCAGTTCTGGTTGGTACAGGGATACTATATAATATTGAGAATTACTGGTATTACCGTATATACTCGAGTGTAAGTCAAAATTTTAAGGCTTTAAAGTTAGCCTGAAAACCTAACCTTGATTTATACTCGACAGGAACCAGAGCAAATGCAGGGAGACACAGGCAAAACACAGTTTTGCAATCCAAAATGATTTTTATTGCTGCTTCAACAGGGTCACGACATGTTTCGAATGCACAAGCGTTCTTTCTCAAGAAAAGAGAGAAAGAACGCTTGTGCGTTCAAAACATGTCGTGACCATGTTGAAGCAGCAATAAAAATCATTTTGGATTGAAAAAGTGTGTTTTGCCTATGTCTCCCTGCATTTGTTCTGGTTCCTGTTGGATTTATGGCATGTAGCGGACGCGATACAGGGATTGACACGCGTGAATTGTGTTGGCCACACTAAGCACCTTTTGAAATTGTTGGAGATTCTCGACTTATACTCGGGTCAAGTCCTAATTTAGATCCAAATTCTGCAATTGCGGATAGTAAGCAGTAGGTGGCGCTGTGTTAACCTGCATAGAAAGTAACAGGAGCTGAGCTGCCTTTACACTTCCTGCTTCCTATAGTCAGGCTGCTGGACTCACTCAGCACTGTCACTGTTCATCTGGATGCTGTAAATCTGATGGGTCTCCTCAGTTTGGGGCAAAAAACATCTGTTAGTTAAGTGCAAATGACAGCTTGAAACTACAACTGTCAGGTGACATTTTTAACTATTAGGGTCAGAGAGTCCTTTACTATATGGGGGTCAGAGTGCCCTTTACTTTATGGGGGTCAGAGTGCCCTTTACTATATGGGGGTCAGAGTGCCCTTTACTATATGGGTGTTAGGAGAATTGTAAATGATGGTAAGCTTAATTAAAAGTTTACTGAACCTTGCCACTCCACATGTTTAGAAACGGCAACTCCCAGCAACAAATCATGCTGGGAGTTGTTGTTTCCAAAAATCTGGAGTGCTAATGAATTGGAGGTTACTGGTACTGGATGTGGCTATTACTGTATGGCATTCATGTATGGGAATTCTGCTGTACATTTAAATGGCAACTAATTTCTACCCTTGGCTTATACTCGAGTCAATCTGTTTTTATACATTTTTCAGGTAAAAATAAGTACTCGGATCGACTTATACTCGCATATATACAGTAATACATATGCTGTAGTTCTGGTTGGTACAGGGATACTATATAATATTGAGAATTACTGGTATTAATAAATATACTGTATTTCTGGTTGATCCAGGGATACTATATAATATTGAAAATTACTGGTATTAATACATATACTGTAGTTCTGGTTGGTACAGGGATACTATATTATATTGAGAATTACTGGTATTAATACATATACTGTAGTTCTGGTTGATCCAGGGATACTTTCCAATTGCCATTTGGAGTCAGGAAGGAATTTTTTCCCTTCCTCTGGTTCAATGAGTGGGGTATAAAGGTTGGACATATACAACCTCCAATACTATGTTACTATGTAACTGTTATACAGACATTATAGGTAGGGTATAAAGTTTGGACTAGATGGACGTATGTCTTTATACAACCTCCAATACTATGTTACTATGTAACTGTTATACAGACATTATGGGAGTATAAGTTGGACTAGATGGACATATGTCTTTATACAACCTCCAATACTATGTTACTATGTGACTGTTATACAGACATTATGGGTAGGGTATAAAGGTTGGACTAGGTTGATGTTTGTCTTTATACAACCTCCAGTACTATGTTACTCTGTAACTGCTATACAGACATTAGGGGTAGGATATAAAGGTTGGACTAGATGGATGTATGTCTTTATACAACCTCCAATACTATGTTACTAAGTAACTGTTATACAGACATTATGGGTAGGTATATAGGGTTAACTAGATGGACGTATGTCTTTATAAAACCTCCAATACTATGTTACTATGTAACTGTTTACAGACATTATGGGTAGGTAAAGGTTGGACTGATGGACGTATGTCTTTATACAACCTCCAATATTATGTTACTATGTAAACTATTATACTGACATTATGGGTAGGGTATAAAGGTTGGACTAGATGACATATGTCTTATACAACCTCCAATACTATGTTACAATGTAACTGTTATACAACATTATGGGTAGTGTATAAAGGTTGGACTAGATGGACGGATGTCTTTATACAACCTCCAATACTATTTTACTATGTAACTGTTATACCAGACATTATGGGTAGGGTATAAAGGTTGGACTAATGGACTATGTCTTTAACAACCTCCAAACTATGTTACTATGTAACTGTTAGACAGACATATGGGTAGGGTATAAAGGTTGGACTAGATGGATGTATGTTTTTATACAACCTCCAATACTAGTTAATATGTAACTGTTATACAGACTTTAGGGGTAGGGTATAAAGGTTGGACTAGATGGATGTATGTCTTTATACAACCTCCAATACTATGTTACTATGTAACTTTAGACAGACATTATGGGTAGGGTATAAAGGTTGGACTAGATAGTGGATGTCTTTATACAACCTCCAATACTATGTTACTATGTAACTGTTATACACATTATGGGTAGGGTATAAAGGTTGGACTAGATGGACGTATATCTTTTATACAACCTCCATACTATGTTACTATGTAACTGTTAGACAGACATTATGGGTAGGGTATAAAGGTTGGACTAGATGCTTTATGTCTTTTTTCAACCTCCTTACTATCTCACTAGTATGTCAATGTGACCATTCCAAATGGCTTTGGGAGTTTTATTATTTTATCTGCTTCTCTTCGGTCCTTTTCTTTTTTCATTTTTATTTGATGAAATACGTACATCAGTCTGAGAATTGGGAAATAAATAATAAAACCGATCTGGCCAGGAGCTCAGATTGGTGGGCGTATTCCATCTGGCCTGAATGTTGTATCACATTAATTTATTCACAATATTTTGGCCAATCCCAAGGATCAGTTGTATCTGCAGTATGCCAATTCTGAGTTTTAACCGTACATGGCTTTTTTAATTGTCTGTAACTAAAACAAGCACCACAGTTACCAAGCATGTGAACTAGATGGTGATATTTTACTAATCTTTAGTGATTTGTCACATTCTAACAGGAAAGGTACCAGGTATTTAATCATTTGTAATTATGTTTGATATTATGTATACATCACAATATGTTAAACAGCTGAACACAAAACCACAAGTAGAAATTCAGCAGTTAAAATGGGGACAGATATACTGACTTTAGCAGAACATAACAGAATTAAGAGCCTGACCCGTATTCTAGACCTTCAAGCCATACCACTGAAATCGGGGTCGGGAAAAGGAATGGGACAACCATGAACAGAGTTGGATAGTGTTGTAGATATACTCTGGTCCTCTCTCATTCGACTGCCTTACAGTATAATATAAACCCTACAGAACTGTGTTTTTACATTGTATTGTAATACAGTATGATCCGTATCATTGTCCTCTTCCTTCTTTTATGTTCATGAGCAGAGTTGGGATGGTTCTGGTCCATGTTTTGACTCCTTTCTGAGTATGAATTTTCTCTTTCTCTAAAAAAAAAAGAATGATAAAAAAAAAAACCAAATATAAAACCAAACAAACAACACGCAGCCCTTCAGTGAACAGTTGCAAATGATTCCCCTACAGAGGGCCTGGAAATGTCATTTACCGGTGATCCAGTATGTGTTAAAATTCCTGGAGCTGAAAATTCCAATCAAACCCAGCTTTGTTATTGTAAGTAGGAAGTTTTGATTTATGCAAATTTAAAATTTAAATTTCCGAGAATTTTCTAAACCGCATTTCGACGAAATTCTGCAAAAGTTCCACCATTTGAAATTCCAAAAGTTCATACAGATCCGCAAATCGACGAAAACCTGCAATGCAGCCCCGATAACGGGTTTGGTTTTAACCAGGAGTCATCCCTAATTCCACCATATACCTCTACACACGGTTAGTCTACACAGGTCTCCCTGGCTATTGCTGAGTCAGATCTATTTGTAAATGTTAAATAACATAAAACATGTAAATTCAATACTTGGAATCCATTATTTCTCTTTTTATTCTCTAAACATTCTAGATATAATAGACTTAAATCTTTTTTAAAGGGCTATTAACCCCTCTCCTAGTGAAGTACCTAGTGAAAGTAAGTGTGAGGGATAAAAACCACTAGGTCCTCCCCCCTGAGTTTTACCTACCAGCAAAACGGCCTGTAAGCCCGCCCTGCCCCTACCATGATCCCATTAGTCAGTCCGAGGCGGCAGGGGAGGACTGGCCCCGTGGCTGAGGGGCAAATGCCCCCCGCTGGTCTCCAATGAAACATTGAAGCTATTAGTAGTTACACCCTAAATGACACAGCGGGCGCCTCTAGCTCTAACTGGGCAAGGAACAGAAGACTCCTCTGCTGCTGAACTTCTTTCCTTTACTGACACTTGGAGCCGACATGCACATTCATTACACCGTGTAGTCAGCCCTCCAGTTCATTGCCAGTGTTAGTCAGCCCTCCAGTTCATTAGCAATGTTAGTCAGTCCTCCCATTGATTAGCCAGTGTAAATCAGTACTTCAGTTCATTAGCCAATTTTAGTCAGCCCTCCAGTTCCTTAGCCATTGTTAGTTAGTCCTTCAGTTAATTAGACATTGTTAGCCCTCCAGCTCATCAGAAAGTGTTAGTCAGCTCTCCAGTTCATCAGCCAGTGTTAGTCCAGCTCTCCAGTTCATCAGCCAGTGTTATTGAGTCCTCCAGCACCTTAGCCAATGTTTCCAGCCCTCCAGCTCCTTAGCCAGTTTGCCAGCCCTCCAGATCCTCAGCCACGTTGTCAGCCCCCAGATCCCTAGCCAGTTTTGTCAGCCCTTCAGATCCTTAGCCATGTTTTGTCAGCCCTCCAGATCATTATCCAGCGTATCAGACCTCCAGTAACATTACCCTATATTGTCAGCCCTCCAGATCATGTAAACCAGGTTAATATGGAATAGTAGTCTTAAAGGGAATGTCCACCTAAAACAAGTTTGTATTAAAATGATTATTACCCCCCAAAACCTCACTTTTGTGAGTTTTTTTTTTTGCTACAGTTCCAAGATCCCCCAGAGCTTACTTACCTGACCTGGAACCTTGCCGCTTCTCCTCCGCGGCTGGTGCTGACAGTCGCTCCACTTCCTGTTACGGCTGTCAGTTAGGGCATAATGTAACATCATGCCCAACCGCCTGACAGCCATGACCAGGAAGAAAGCGTCTCTCAGTGCAGAAGTCCCCTGCTCCGTTTTTTTGCTCGCAATGACTTGTAACAGGAGCAGGGGCGTGGAATAGCCGACGAAGGTCCGGGTCAGGTAAGTAAGCTCTGAGAGATCATGGAACTGTAGGAACCCTGTGAAGAGAGGTTTTGGGGGGTTATAATCATTTAAAACAAACTTGTTTTTTAGGCTGGACTTGCCCTTTAAAAAGTGTGTGTGACCAATAAGAAAGTGGGCGTGGTCAAACATTTAGCGATTTACTGTGAAAAGGCTACTTGTTTGTATTTGCCCCCCAGGCCAGAAGGCCCCAGTCCTCCCCTGCAGGGCGGACTCTGCAAGCTCATTCTCTGCGTATAGGATCATCGTGGTTCAGGTCCTCACCCTGAACTGGTACTAATATGTGAGGGGGAAAGGTTTGGAACTTTAAGTTGTCCTTTAATGTACAATTAGGGAAAACTGTACATGTTCAACACTTTGTTCTTTAAGTATTACAGAATTAGTTTCATTTGCCTTCATTACTTTCTACCCCAACATTCTGTTTGCCCAAGAGATATTTCCTAAACACGAGCCTAAGTGCTTTGCTGAGTAAATTTACAGCCGCTTTTAAAAGTTCATATATTATTAAAACGTATTTTTTATAAAAAAAGAGATTGAAAACGAACGTCTCTATTGATTTGCATTTTAAAAGGACACAGGGCGAGTCTGGGTGAATAATGTTGTTTCTGTAAGTACGGAGTTGTTACGTTACATGGCTGTTTAATCATTTTATCAGGCGGTAAAACTGCCAGTTCACTTTTCATGAATACGAAAACTTTATTACTACAAATGGGATTTGTCAATAAAACCTAATTCAATGTTTAATAGTTTAAGGATTGATAGCTGTCAGTCTAAAAGCCCCAGGTAATAAGAGCCATTTTGGTATTTTTTATCCGTATTGAAAGAATTTTTCATTAGAAACGACATTTTGCATTTAATATATATAATGATGTAAAGAAACAACATCACATTTGATCAAAATTACAGTTGATCACCCAGTCAATCTGAACAAAATAAGGTCCAGTGATGTTTCAGGTCAATATAACAGTTGGTATCTATTTGGCTGTAAATAAAACCAAAAAGAAAATTAGGAGAATGTAGGCCTTCCCGTGTGATACACATTTTTACAACCAGAAAAGGTTTAATAGGAGTGAAGATTCCACAAGAAGTGAACAAAGCATAGCCTACTGAGATAAGAATTGTTGGAACTGTGGTGGCTCTGCTTTCTGTAGATAAGTCCTCATTTTCAGGCCTATAGTCTTGGTGGTAAACTTGGCACAGTGGGGAAGATCTTCATATGGCTGTGTGGACCCAAATGTAATAGGGCAGGCCAGCAGTTAAGCCACCATTTTGTTGAAGGTATAAATGTTGTTATCGTATAGAATATAGGTTATCAAACCTGTCCTTAGGATATCCTCTCATTACAGGTAGCACAGTAGCTTAATAGCAAATGAAAATACGGTAACATAAAGACAAACCATTGACAAGTTGAGACCTAACATAGGTAAGATGCTAGGAAACCATACAACCACATGACCGTACTGCAGAACAGTTCCACTTTGCATTTCCCAAGATGCCCTGAACATGTCACATTTGAGCTCTCTTCCACACATTGCTACTGAATAAAATAAAACCATGAGAAAAACAACTGCCAGAAGACATTTGAAGGATTACAATCTAACTTAGAATGTTAAATGAGCATTGTTTAGATTACAACATTTATTTTGCCAATCTTAACCCTATCCTGTTATCGTATTTATCCGTATACCTGATATGACTCCAGTGTTAACCTGTTGTACTTACTGCTTACGGACAATCCCAGCTGCATGAAACACATCAAAATATTGGCCAATTCAGAATGTTATTTTTTCCCATCACTGAATCCAATACTGTTACAACTACAATCGGAGTCTGGAAAAGGAAGCCCAAAGCGCCCAAGCTGTCGACAGATGGGTTTAAAATGGCCCCCCACTCCGTGTTTCTGCAAGGCCAGTTGCAATTTTCGGTGCCAGGGGGCCGGAGGTTGGGGACAGGGGGCAAGTGGCAGGAAATCTGCTTGATATAAGAGGCTGCTGAAGTAAGTAAAATAAGGGTAAGCTAAGTTGAAGTGAACTGATCACAAAAGGACCCGATTCCCCCACACTAACGTAACAAAATCTCCGCTCGGACAGGCGCTTGGTGTTGATGGAATGTGCGTGCATGTTTGGCAGGATTACCACAATCACCTCTCCGCTAATATCCCCAGAAGTGAGAGAACTCAGCCAATCAGAACCAGAGACACTCTAAGGGCAGTCAGACACGAGGAAGTTCCAGTGATTGGTCATCCTTCACCCTATTAACCGCTATCTATCCCGATGATCGTGTCGGAGAAAACATAAATCGATAGGCCAGACATCCGGTCTAACTAAAACTCCTCAAATATAGGACGTCAAGATAAATGGCAGCCTCACCCAGACCGTTCCCTTCCGCGGTGTCAAAAAAAACGGCTTGTAGCCAAGGAAGCCGGAGTCAATGTAGTGGATCCCACACAGCGCTTGCCTAAAGGAAACCAGCAAAAACGTTACTTCAAGGCCCTAACTGGCGCTAACGACGCCAGGGACGGACGACAAGTACTTACGACGCGTAGCAGTTCTCTTGTGCTACCACCACCCCGCAATATGGGAGGAGCCAGGTGAGCTCTGTGCTCTGAAACCGCCTCATGTGTTGATAGGATTGCTGGAGCCGTCGCACATCCCAGAACTTTAGCTGGCCGGTCGTTTCCACTTGAGACCAAGAAGTTTCTGTACAGACAAGAACCATCCTGATCAGTTTTAACAGACAGGAGATTTGACATGGCTACAGCTACCAACCCATAGTGACCTGATGGCACCTTACCCGTCACCTTTGCACCACATGATGCTGCGAACGGCGTGGTCATGGCAGGAGGAAGCTGCGACGGATTTTTTTTTTTTTTTTTGCTTTATCACGCCACCTTGACGGACCTTCTGTAGCACCGACGTCGTTTTCAGGTCCCAGATGGAAATTGTACCTGGAAAGGGAATGGAAACTTTACTGGAAGGGAACATATAATTTACTAGGTACATTAGCACCTGATTATTTCCTATTTATCACTAAACTATGCAGAGCTTTGGAAACTTCCAATGATGTGGCAAGTGTGCAGCCGGACTAGTCGATTATACAAAAATGGGCAGCAGAATGGCAGATGGGATCATATGTGAGTAAAGTAGGTGAGGTAGTAGTAGGATGTAATATCTCTGTGCCACCTACACATAAATAAACTCTGTGTTAAGGCATCGAAATGGAATAAAGATTGGGGGTCTGGTAGATAAACAGACTAGCTGTAGCCAAACCAATGCAGGAGCAACAGCTCTAGCTAGCACGATATTTGCTGTATAAAGAGGGGGGGGGGGCAATGGAATCAAGAGGGAGACAATAGTATTTCTCCCTCTTTACAAGGCACTGGTAAGGCCACATGGGAATAGGCGGTGCAGTTTGGAACCCTATACAAAGGGACATCTTGGAAATTGAGGCAGTTCAGAGCAGGGCACTAAATTAATACGGGGAATGGAGGGCGCATAGGGACAGAGGGACCATAGTGCAAATGACATAACATACGTTCATAGAATCAGATGCCAGGACTGGTGAGGCTTGGTTGGGTGCCAGGGCCAGAGTGAAACCCTGACCAGCTCCAGGGGAACAGGGACTTAATGCCCCCACTGAAGCCGCACTACGCAGTCCACCTGGGAACCCACAAAGCCTTGGGAATGAGAAAAACAGGAAAACAGAGGGCAATCTCCCGGCTTGTATCCAGGCTTCACTAGGACCTTATATTTTTAGGGTCAGGGGATGTGGATCCCCCAAAGCCCGATTGAATGGCAGTTGCTTTGGAGAAACCCTGGGTTAAAGAGCACTGGAGTGACAGCCTCTCACAAATGATATCAATACATGAAACCAGAGGGTCCTAAAAAAATCCCCCCCCTCCGGCAAGCGACAGGGACGCCCCCCCTCCGTATAAAGATTGATTTCGCCGGCAACTCAGTCGTTTGAATTAGAAGAGGGGACAAAGCTAATAGCTAAGTGGCATATTGACCCCGTTGTGAAAGGTGAGTTATTGCGCAATTAAAAACCCCAATTTGTACCGCGAACCTTAATCAAACTGAAATGGAATCTTCACCAGTTCGAATTCCAAAAAAAAAAATCCCCATTGAACACTCAGAAACCGTAACCCAAGGAGCACGCCCTGGACTAAGATTCAAGACTGGTAAAGCGAACATTCGGGGCCGTTACATGCAGCCGTGTGTTCCCAGGGAGGGTTGATTGGAGATGAGAGAGAGAAAACCAGATCAGGGCCAGTGTCTACATAGTCCAACAAGGAATTACCCTAATGGGCCCATATGGTTCAGCTTAAGGTATTACTCTAGGTCTAGGGTGGATGGGAGGGCTGGGAAGACCATTACAGTATTTAGGGGGTGACCAAGGAGAATGGCTTGGTGATAAAAATATTCACATTACAAGGGGAGATTTTCATGTATTCTCAAGTTAGAATATAGGTTAGGTATAGACATGGTGGTGGTGTACATCAACCAGTTAGTAGGAATAGGAATTGGCAGGTTCATGCTGTATTTCAGGGGGGGGAAAGCCCATTGTCTTATGGGCAATGCGACAAGTACATAGGAGAGATAATTAATCAGTGTCCCACTGTGCCTTATCGCTCCACCACACACGACACGCTCGACGGACACCAGACCTCATAGGGGGCGCAGGAGGGACAGAACGATACCCATGGTTTATATGATCATTACCATATAGAGTGAGGGTTGTAAGGAGAAGAACACCTTACATGCGTGCTGGGTGTTGAACAGTCGCCCCACACCCAACAGCTCTCACCCCAGTCAAGGGACAAGAGTGCACAAGTCGTATGGGGGATGTCACGATTGGTGTGATATGTGGGATGGAAGGGTTGGAAGGGTTGGAAACCAATCTGGTTTAACCCAACAAGATCAACTCTAGGACAGAGAGCAATGAGAAATTCGGCCCAGGCGGGCCCCCATACGGCGGCAAAGCGACAGGTTCCTGGTAGGGATGGACAGACAGACAGTGACATGGGGCAGGAGAGCCACCACGGTCAGGACAGGAAACGAGACAGGGTGAAGGTTAGGATTGACAGCCAGACAGTGACATTGGGGGGCCGGAAGGACACAAGGGGCAGTCAAGATGGTGGGCGAGCAGGTGCAGGGTAAATAGGGAATACTCCGGTAGAGAGAGGTTGTATCTTACAGGGAATGTTAGCTGGGAACTCGGCATCTGGGGATCTCTTTGTGCTCATGATGTAATAGCAGATTCGCTAGTTGTTTAAGTGGCCATTATATTAGTGGGCATCATTGCTCCCCCGTGTAGATCAGCAGCTCTTTTTTGGGGGGGGCTTAGGCTCCGCAGCCATTATCATTCGTGAGAAGTGAAGTCAGCAGCTGTTTTCCCCCACAGGACACGAGCAGACTTATGAGATACTGGTACCGTGGTTACACCGGAGAGAACGGTGTTTATTGGATACTGGTTACCGTGGCTTAAAACCGAGAACGGTGTTGATTAGATACTGGTACGTGGATAAAAACGAGGAAGAGAACGGTTGTTATAGTACTGCGTCCGTGGATAACAGAGAAGGTGTTTATAGATACGGTACCGGTGATAAACCGAGAACGGTTGTTATAGATTACTGGTACGTGGAATAAAATGGGAGAACGGTTTGGTTATGAGATACTGTACCGTGGATAAACCGTCGAACGTGTTTATTAGATACTGGTTACCGTGGATATAAACAGGAAGAAACGGTTGTGTATTGCGATACTGGTACCGTGGATTAACAAACGGAGCTTTGTTTATAGGATTACTGGTACGTGGATAATAGCCGAGAACCCGGTGTTTATAGATACTGGGACGCGTGGATAACCGGAGAACGGTGTTGATAGATAAGGGTACAGGGGATTGTAAACCGAGGAACGGGTATTAGTACTGGTACCGTGGATTAAACGCGAGGGAGAACGGTGTTTATTAGATATGGTACCGTGGCATAAAACAGCTGAAAAACGGTGTTTATTAAGATACTGGTACCGGGGATAAACCGAGAACGGTGTTATTAGATAATGGTACCGTGGATTAAACCGAGAACGTTATGTGATAATACTGTACGGGATAAACCGAGACCGGGTGTTTATTAGATAATGGTACCGGGATACCCGAAACGGTTGTGTTGCTTTATTAGGTATGGTACCGGGATAGTAAACCTGAGACCGGTGTTTATTTAGATACTGGTCGTGGATTATAAACCGAGAGCGGGGTGTTTATGAGCTACTGGGTACCGTGGATAAACCGAGAACGGTGGTTTATTAGTATCTCCATATATATATCATATCGCGTTAAGTCCCAGTCCTGATAATATAGAAGATATACTCCAATATAAATAATATATAGCATTAATCCCAGTCAGGACAAGGCTCGCACAGGGGTTAAAGGGTTGTCCTGCCTTTGGAGAAACCCTTTCATGGAGTCTCTGCAAAATTGCACTACGGGGCCATTACCAGTGGGAACATGCTACAGCCAACTACCTACCGGCAGGCCAATACGTACGCGTCTCCTATTGTTATACATATTGTATAGTCTCCCAACAATGTATAATTGACCAAAATACTTTACACCTAGTGCCAGGATCCCATAAACAATCCATCTAGCTCTTGTATTTGCGACCCAATCACACACTGATCTCCCAAATTTACACCACTACATGGCCACCCAGGCTGTAGAGTTAAATTGCCGATTGCCCTATATAACAATATGTGATGTCCAGTGAACAGTTCACAGTAAGGATGGCCGTGTGTATCTCTTGCCCGGCCATTCTCAGAGGGATCTCTTGCTATTAAATGTCTATGTCACAACAACGCCACACCCAACAGGCCCGCCATTCAATCAGGAGGAACCTGATAAACCCCTTCTGTTGCGAGAGTCTAGATAACCTCTCATGGCAAGCGTAGCACCGCGACATTCTGCATGTCCATGACTGACCCCATGGGTGGCAGGATATGGTAAAGCTAGTAGAACAGTACTAGTTAATAAGTAACATGGTATTTGATGGTTGAAATAAAGACATACGTTTAAAGTTTTTCACCCTCACTTTTATAACCACTTACAGGTAACCAGAGGAAAGCAAAAACTTAAGCTAAAAAAAGGGCGGGAAAAAAACTCCTTCCCGAATCCAAATTTCCTTAAAAACTTGGGTAGGAAAAAAACATGTTATTTTTCAATTATCCAAATATTACGTACATATGAGAAAAGGGAAACAATGTTACACATTAGGGGGGCTCAATGCCAACATTTAGTGAACGTTCTATAAGAGAATGCAGTACGGTGGCTTAGTGGTTAGCACTGGACCTTGCAGCGCTGAAGTCCTGAGTTGATTCCACCCTTGGACACATCTGCAAGGAGTTTGTATGTTCTCTTGCTCCCGTGCCTGGGGCACTCGGTGTCCCCACAATCATAAGACATACTGATAGGTTGTGTAGTCAAATAAATGTTTAGATTGTAAGCTCTCAGGGCAGGGTATTATGTATACATGTAATTGTAAAGTGACGGCGATGTAGGCTATATAAATCCACCAATAATAATAAAAAAAAACATAATGTCACAATTCCGGTCACCAATGTGAATGTTCTACGATTGTATTATATTGGTTGGGGCTTTTGCGGGAGTCAATCAACCAGGCACCCTCCATAAACCGTTCAAAAGCGAAGCAGAAAACTCTAACCCGTCAACCAAACAGACCACCTTATAAAACATCAACCAAACAAGACACCTCTATAAAAACATCAACCCAACCAGACCACCTCTATAAAAAGTCACCCAACCCAGACCACCTCTATTAAACCATCAACCAAACAGACCATCCTCTATAAAACCTCAACCAAACAGACCACCTCTAGAAGACCATCAACCAAACGACAACCTAGAAAACCTAACCATAAGGACCCTCTATAAACGCAAACCCCCCGACCACCTCTATAAACAATCATACCAAAACAGACCACCTCTATAAACAAGTCAACCAAACAGAACCACCTCTCTAACCATCCTAACCAAACAGTACCACTATATAAAACCTAAACCATAACAGACACCTCTTGTTAAAAGCGCATCAACCCAAAACCGAAGCACCTATGGAAACAGCAACCCATACAGACCACCCTCTAAAAACGTCAACCAAACCGGACCACCTATATACACAATAACCAAAACAAGACCACTCGTATCAACCATAAACTCAAAACAGACACTCTATAAACCTCAAAAACAGGACCACCTCTATTAAAACCTCACCAAACAGACTCACCTCAGAAACCATTCCAAACCAAACAGCCACCTCTATAACCCGTCAACCAAAACAGACCACCCTGTAATAAAATCCTCAACCTGACGACACCGCTATAACGCAAACCAAAAAGACCACCTCTAGAAAACCTCAACCAAACAGACCACCTCTATACACCTCAACAAACCAGACCCACCTATTAAAACATCAACAACGGACACCTCGAGAAACCATCAACCAAAACAGGACACCTCTATAAACCATCAACCAACTAACAGACCCCTCTATAAACACAGTCAACCCCAAACAGACCTCACCGCTATAACCATAAACGAACAGGACGCACCTCTAATAAAACTGTCAACTAACGGCCACCTCTATAAACTTCAACAAACCAGACCACTTATAAAACCAAACCAACAGGACCGCCTCTATTAAAAACCCGCACCAAAACCAGACCAACTTATAAACAATCAACCAAACAGACCACATCTATCAAACATCAACAACAGACCACCTCCTATATAACCACCTCAACCGAACAGACCACCTCTCTAACTGTCAACCGAACAGGTCACCTATATATACCTCAAACCAAAACAGACACCTCTATAAAACATTCAACCAACAGACACTCATAAAACTCGAACAAACAGACACCTCTATAAACCATCAACCCACAGACCACCTCTTAAAAACCTCAACCCGAACAGGCCACTCTACTACCAAAACCGTTCAAACCAACCAGGCCACCTCATAACCCTCAACAAAACAGTACCACTTCTATAACCGTTCAACAACAGACTACCTCAAATAAATCGGTTCATACCCAAACAGGACAAACTCTATAAACCATAACCAAACAGACCGCCCTATTAAACATCAGAACCAAACAGCCACCTCCTATAAAACCGTCAGCCAACGACCACTCATAAACCGTCAACCACAACAGACCGACTATTATAACCATCAACCAATACAGACCCACCTCTATAAACCTATAACCAAAACAGACCACCTCTATAAAGAAACCAAAACAGAACCCCTCTATAAACCATCAACCAATACGACACTCTGATAAACCATAACACAAACAGACCGACTGAAAACAATCAACCAAACAGACACTTATTAAACCATCAACCAAACAGACCACCTCTATAAAACCGTCACCCAAACAGACACCTCTAAAACATCAACCAAACAGACCACCACTATAAACCATAACCCAAACAGACCACCTCTATAAAACCTCCACCATACAGAAACCTCTATAAAACCGTCAACCAAACAGACCACTCTGATACAGCAATCAACAAAACAGACCTCCCCGCCGCTATAAAACCTCAACCAAACGACACATTTAGAAACCTCAACCATACAGACCCCTCTATACAAACCATCAACCAAACAGACCCACCCCGATAAACCATCAACCCCCAACCGACCACCTCTAAAAACATCAAACCAAAGCCCCCCTCTATAAACCTCAACCCAACAGGACAACCTGCTATGGAAACCTCAACCCAACAGGACCACCTCTATTCAAACATCGAACCAAACAACCACTCATTAAAACATTCAACAAACAGACCACATTATAAACCATTCAACCAAAAACAGACCACCTCTATATAAAACAAGCCTTCAACCATATACAGACCACCTCGGGTTAAAACCTTCAAACAACAGACACCTCTATAACCGATCATACCAAACAGACCACCTTATAAAAACATCAACCAAACCGACACTCTATAAAAACCTCCAACAAACAGACCACGCGTCTATTAAAACCCTAACCATACAGACAAACTCAATAAACCATCAACCAAACAGACACGCTATAAAACTCAACCAAAAAGAGCCACTCTAGAAAACATCAACCAAACGACCACCTCGTATAAAACATCAACAAAATGCGACAACTCTATAATCCATCACCAAAACAGACCACCTCTTTTAACACCTTCAACCAAACAGACCACCTCTATAAACCATCATAACCAAACCGACCACCCTCTATGAAACACCTCAACATACAGACCACCTCGATAAAACCGTCAAACCAAAACAGAAACCTCTATAAACAATCAACCAAACAGACCACCTCTATAAACAATCAACCAAAAACAGACCCACCTCAATAGAACCATCAACAAACAGACCCACCTCTATAAAACCTCAAACCATACGAACACATCTCAAACATCAAACAAAACGACAACTTATAAAACTAACCATACAGACCACCTCCTATAAACTCGAACAAAACAGACCACCTCTATAAACATAATCCCAACAGACCACCGCATTACACCATCAACCAAACAGACCACCCCCCTCCTTATACCACCTCAACCCAAACAGACCACCCGTATAACACCTCAACCAAAACAGCCAACCTCTATAACATCAAACAACAGACCACTCTATAAACCGTCAACCAAAAACAGACCACCTCCTAAAACTCAAACATATCAGAACCAAACCTATATAACCATCCAACCAAACCGACCAACCTCTATAAACCCTCAACCAAACAGGGACCAACCCTATTAAAACCATCAACCAAAGACAACCTCTAAAACCATCAACCAAACAGACCACCTCGATAAAGCCATCAACCAAAAGCCACCCTCTATCAACCATAACCAAACAGCCACCTCGTAGTTAGACCAATCAACCAAAAGACCACCACTAAAAACATCAATCCGAACAGACCACTGCTATAAACTGGCCATTCCGAACAGGCCACTTCTAATTAAACCTTCAACCAAACAGACACCTCGTAATAACCTTCAAACCAAACAGACCCGCTCTATAAACGTCAACCCAACAGACCAACTCTATAAACTCAACCAAACAGGCCACTCTATAAACCATCACAACCAAAACAGACCACCTCCTATAAACCATGCAATGAACAGACCCACCTCTATAAAAAAAAGTCAACCGAACAGGCCCCTCGAGAATCAAACCTTCAACCCCACAGACCCCCTCTATAAACCATCCAACCAAACAGACCACCTCTATAAAACCTCAAACAAACAGACACCTCTGATAAACCATCAAACCAAAAACAGTACACCACTATAAACCATCACACCGAACAGGGCACCTCTATAAACCGTCAACAACCCACGGCCACTCTATAAACCTCAACCCAACAGCCCACCTCATAACCGTCAACAACAGTAATACCTCACTAAATCGTCACCAAACAGACACCTCTATAGAAACATTCAAACCAAACGACGCCTCTATAAAACCATTCAACAAACAGACCACCGCTATAAAACCGTCAGCACATAAGACAGGACCACCTATATAAAACACGTACGAACCAAATCAGGACCGCCTCAATAACCATCAACCCAACAGACCACTCTCTAAAGCCATCAACCAAAAAAACAGACACCCTCTATAAACCGTCAACAAAAACAGACCACCTCATAAACCATTCAACCAACAACAGAACCCATTATAAACCATCAACCAAAAGACCACCTCATAAAAATCAACCAAACAGGACCACTCGATAACCTAAACCAAACAGACACCTCTATAAACCTCAAACCAAACATGACCCCTCTAAAAACCATCAAGAGCCAAGACAGACCGACCCTAGAAAACCATAACCAATACAGACCCACCTCTATTAAAACCTGTCAACCTACAGACCACCTCTATAAAGAAACGTTCAACCCGACAGACCAGACTTCTCTAAACAATAACCAAACAGACCCTACTTTAAACTCCAACCATAACAGACCACCTCGATAAACACTCTAATCCATACAGACCACCTCTATACACCATCAACCAAACAGATCCACCACGTACTAACCATCAACAAACAGACCCCTCTATAAAACATCAAACCAAACAGACCACCTCTAGTAAAAACCGAAACCAAAAGACCACCTCTATGAAAACCTCAACCAAACCGACCACCTCTATTAAACCATCAACCAAAACAGACCCCCTTATAAAACCTCAAACCATAACTAGACCACTCTATAAGACCATCAAACCAACAGACCACCTATAAACCTCAACCACAACGACCACACCCTATAAAACCTCAACAAACAGACCACCTTAAACATCAATCCAAACCACAGACACCTTATATAAACATCAACCACCAAAAAGGACCACCTCTATAAAACCATCAACCAAACGACAACCTCTATAAAACCAACCTATACAGACCAACTCTATAAACCATCAACACAAAACCAGACACCTATATGAAACCTACAAACAGACCACCTCTATAAAACCATCAACCCAAACAGACCACCTCTATAAAACCTCAACCAAAAACGACCACCTCTATAACCATCAACCACACAGACCACCTCTATAAAACCTAACCACAACCAGACACGCTCTTAAACCATCGAACCCAAACAGACCAACCTCTATAAACCATCAACCAATACAGACCCCACCTCCTAAAACCCTCAACCAAAAACAGACAACCTCTATAAACCTCAACCAAACAGACACCTCTATAAACCATACAACCAAAACAGACCACCCCTCTATAAACCGTTCAACTCAAATCAGACCACCTCTATACACCTCAACCAACAGACCACCTCTATAAGACCTATCAAACAAACGACACCTCTATAAATATAAACCATCAACCAAAACAGACCAACTCGATAAAACCTCAAACAAACAGACAACCTGATATAAACATTCCAAACAAACAGACAACTCGATAACGCATCAACCAAAACCGGACCACATCTATAAACCATCACCAAACAGACCACCTCTATAACCGTTCAACCAAACAGAGCGCGCCTCTATTATAACCATCAACAAACAGGACCGCCTCTATAAACCATCAAACCAAACAGACCGCCTTAAAACCGTCAACCAAACAGACAAACTCTAAAACATTAAACCAAAAAACAGACCAACCTCTATAAACATCAACCAAACAGACCACCTTCTATAAACCATCAAACCGAACAGACCACCTCCTATAGAACTGGTCAACCGAACAGGCCACCTCATAAAACCTTCACCAAGAAAACACTCTATAAAACCATCAACCAAACAGACCGCCTCCATAACAGTCATACCAAACAGACCCCCACTATAGAAAATCCATCAACCAAAAAAGACCACCTTCTAAAAACCACTCTATCAACCAAACCGACCACCCTCATAACCATCAACCGGAACAGACACCTCTATAATGTCAAGCCGAAATGCCACACTCTATAAACCTTCAACCAAAACAGACACTCTATAACCATACAATCCCAAACAGACACCTCTATAAAACCTCAACCAAACAGGAACACCTCTTATTAAACCGCAACCAAACAGACCACCTCGATAAACATAACCAAACAGACCACCTCTATAAACCATCAACCAAACAGACCACTCTATAAAAATCAACCAAACAGACCACCTTCATAAACCACTCAACCAAACACAGACCACGCTATAAACCTCAACCAAACAGAACCACCTCTAGTAAACCCATCACCAAAAACAGACCACCCTATTAAACCATCAACCAAAAGACACCTATATAATAACCGCAACCATACAGACCACTCTATAAACCGTCAACCCCACACAGACCACCTCTATTAAAACATCAAGCCCAAACAGACCGCTCTCTTAAAAACCTAACCAAACAGAACCATCCTCATAACAAATCTCAACCAACAGAACCATCTCTATAATTAAACCATCACCCAAACAGACCACCCACTAAAACCATTCAACAAAACAGACAATCTCTCTATAAAACATCAACCAAACAGACCACCTCTATAAAACTCAACCCAAACAGACCACACCACCTCTATAAAACCCTCACCCAAACAGACACTATCTATAAACTAATCAACCAAAACAGGACCACTCTATAAAAAACTCAACCACACAGACTCACTCTCTTAAACCATCAACAAAAGACCAAATCTATAAAACTCAAACCAAACAGACCACCGCTCTATCAAAACCTCAACCAAACGAGACCAACCTATAAAACCATACCCTACCAAAACAGACACCTCTATAAAACAGCAACCAAACAGCCCAACTCTATAAACCATTCAACCAAACAGACCACCTATATAAAACCTCAGAACCCTACAGGACCAACCTATTAAACAATCAACCAAACAGACCACCTCAATATAAACCTCACAAACATGTACTACGCTATCAAACATCAACCAATCCAGACCCATTCTATAAAACATCAACCAAACTAGACCAACCCTATAACCATCCAACCAAACAGAACCACCTCTATCAAAACCAGTACCAAACAGACCACCTTATTAAACATAACCAAACCGACACCTCTGATACAACCTCACCATACAGACCACCTCCAAAAACCGCAACCAAACAGACCACCTCTAATAAACAATTCAACCAACCAGACCACCGCGATAACAATTCAACCAAACGATCCCACCTCTCTATAAAACCAGTCAACCAAAAACAGGACCACTCTATAAACACCTAAACCATACAGACCACCTCTATAACCCATCAACCAAACGACCACCTTATAAAACCTTTACCAGTACAGACCACCTCTAAGAAACCGTCAACCAAACGAGACCACCTCTATACCACAATCAACCAAACAGACCACCTCTATAAACCGATCAACCAAGATCCGATACCACTCTATAAAAACTCAACCATAAAAAGACCACCGTAGTTATAAAAACTCAACCAACCAGGACCCCTCTATAAACCAGCAACCAAACAGACCACCTCTACTAAACCCGTCAGACCAAACAGACCACCTCTTAAAACCTCAACCCTACAGACCACCGCTTATCACCCATCAAACCAAACAGACACCTCTATATAAAACTAACCAACACAGACCACTCTATTTAAAACCTAAACCAAACAGACACCTCTATTAAACATCAACCAACAGACCACTCTAACTCAACCCATCAACCAAAAGACAAACTCTATAACCATCAACCAAACAGGACCCCCCACCTCTATAAACCATCAAACAAACAGACCCACCTCATACCCCATTCCAACGAACAGACCACTTCTAAATGTCAAAACGAACAGGCCCCCTCTAATAAACCTTAACCCTAAAACAGCCCATCTATAAACATCACCACCAGACCGCCTCTATAAACCGCGTCAACCAAACATGACCAACTCTATAAAACCCATCTCAACCAACAGACCACCTCTATAAACCATTCAACCAAACAGACACCTCTAAAAACCATTAAAACCGAACTCAGAACACCTCTGATGAAACTGTCCAAGCGAAATGGGCCACCTCTATAAACTTAACCTAAACAGACACCTCTAATTAAACCATTCAACCAAAACAGGACCACCTCAATAAAAACTCTCAACCAAGCGACCACCTCCTATAACACCATCAACCAAACAGACCACCTCATAAACATTTCAAACGAACAGGGCACCTCTATAAAAACCGGCAAACCAACCAGGCCACCTCTATAGAACCTACAACCAACAGGACACACCTCGATCAACCGTCAAACAAACACAGACTACCCAATCAATCGTCAACCAAAAACAGACCCTCTATAATAAACCTAACCAAACCAGGACCGCCATCGATAAAACATCAACCAAAGCAGACCACCTCTATCAACCAGGCAGACAACCCAAACAGACCACCTCTATAAACCGTCAAACCACCAGACCGCCTCATAAACCAGAACCCAAACAGGACCACCTATATAAAACCTAGGCAAAAACCAAACAGGACCACTCTATAATACCGTCAACCAAAACAGACCCCACCTCTATAAAACCCTCAACCAAACAGACGCACCTCTATACACCATCAACCAACCAGACCACCCTTATAACACAGATCAAACCCAAACAGACCACCTCTATAACCACAACCACCAAGACCACCTCATATAAAACCTCAACCAAAACAGGACATCCTAAAACCATTCAATCCCCAACCAGACCACCACTAGTATATAACCAGTCAACCAAACAGGACACACCTCGATAAAACTCAAACATACAGACCACCTCAAAACGTCAACCAAACAGACCACTCCATTAAACAATCTCACCAAAAGTACTTACGCCTCTATCAAACCTCAACCAAAAAGACCACTTCTATAAAACCTCAACCTTCGATCAGACACCTCTATAAACATCAACCAAAAGGACCACCACTTAAACCTCAACCAAAACAGGACCACCTCTCTCAAAACATCAATCAAACAGGACCCCCTCATAAAACCCAACAAACAGAACCAACCTCGATAAAACCGCAACCAAACAGCCACCTCTATAAACCATTCACCCCCAGCCCACCCTCTCAACCTCCCATAAGACCACCTCTATAACCCACAACAACCTCCAATACTATGTTACTATGTAACTGTTAGACAGACATTATGGGTAGGGTATAAAGGTTGGACTAGATGGATGTATGTTTTTATACAACCTCCAATACTATGTTAATATGTAACTGTTATACAGACATTATGGGTAGGGTATAAAGGTTGGACTAGATGGATGTATGTCTTTATACAACCTCCAATACTATGTTACTATGTAACTGTTAGACAGACATTATGGGTAGGGTATAAAGGTTGGACTAGATAGATGGATGTCTTTATACAACCTCCAATACTATGTTACTATGTAACTGTTATACAGACATTATGGGTAGGGTATAAAGGTTGGACTAGATGGACGTATATCTTTATACAACCTCCAATACTATGTTACTATGTAACTGTTAGACAGACATTATGGGTAGGGTATAAAGGTTGGACTAGATGGCTTTATGTCTTTTTTCAACCTCCATTACTATCTCACTAGGTATGTCAATGTGACCATTCCAAATGGCTTTGGGAGTTTATTAATTTTATCTGCTTCTCTTCTGTCCTTTTCTTTTTTCATTTTTATTTGATGAAATACGTAAATCAGTCTGAGAATTGGGAAATAAATAAATAAAACCGATCTGGCCAGGAGCTCAGATTGGTGGGCGTATTCCATCTGGCCTGAATGTTGTATCACATTAATTTATTCACAATATTTTGGCCAATCCCAAGGATCAGTTGTATCTGCAGTATGCCAATTCTCAGAGTTTATACCGTACATGGGCTTTTTAATTGTCTGTAACTAAAACAAGCAACACAGTTACCAAGGCATGTGAAACTAGATGGTGATATTTTACTAATCTTTAGTGATTTGTCACATTCATAACAGGAAAGGTACCAGGTATTTAATCATTTGTAATTATGTTTGATAATTATGTATACATCACAATATGTTAAACAGCTGAACACAAAAACCACAAGTTAGAAATTCAGCAGTTAAAATGGGGACAGATATACTGACTTTAGCAGAACATAACAGAATTAAGAGGCCTGACCCAGTATTCTAGACCTTCAAGCCATACCACTGAATCGGGCAGGTCGGGAAAAGGAATGGGACAACCATGAACAGAGTTGGATAAAGTGTTGTAGATATACAGTCTGGGTCTCTCTCTCATTCGACTGCCTTACAGTATAATATAAACCCTACAGATACTGTGTGTTTTACATTGTATTGTAATACAGTATGATCCGTATCATTGTCCTCTTCCTTCTTTTATTGTTCATGAGCAGAGTTGGGATGGTTCTGTCCATGTTTTGACTCCTTTCTGGAGTAATGACATTTTCTCTTTCTCTAAAAAAAAAGAATGATAAAAAAAAAAACCCAAATATAAAACCAAACAAACAACGCGAGCCCTTCAGTGAACAGTTGCAAATGATTCCCCCTACAGAGGGCCTGGAAATGTCATTTTACCGGTGATCCAGTATGTGTTAAAATTCCATGGAGCTGAAAATTCCAATCAAACCCAGCTTTGTTATTGTAAGTAGGAAGTTTGATTTATGCAAAATTTAAAATTTGAATTTCCGAGAATTTTCTAAACCGCATTTCGACGAAATTCTGCAAAAGTTCCACCATTTTGAAATTCCAAAAGTTCATACAGATCCGCAAATCGACGAAAACCTGCAATGCAGCCCCGATAACGGGTTTGGTTTTAAACCAGGAGTCATCCCTAATTCCAACCATATACCTCTACACGGTTAGTCTACACAGGTCATTCCCTGGCTATTGCTGAGTCAGATCTATTTGTAAATGTTAAATAACATAAAACATGTAAATTCAATACTTGGAATCCATTTATTTCTTTTTTTAATTTCTCTAAACATTCTAGATATAATAGACTTTAAATCTTTTTTAAAGGGCTATTAACCCCTCTCCTAGTGAAAGTACCTAGTGAAAGTAAGTGTGAGGGATAAAAACCACTAGGTCCTCCCCCCTGAGTTTTACCTACCAGCAAAACGAGCCTTGTAAAGCCCGCCCTGCCCCTACCATGATCCCATTAGTCAGTCCCGAGGCGGCAGGGGAGGACTGGCCCCGTAGGCTGAGGGGCAAATGCCCCCCGGGCTGGTCTCCAATGAAACATTGAAGCTATTAGTAAGTTACACCCTTAAATGACACAGCGTGCGCCTCTAGCTCTAACATGGGCAAGGAACAGAAGACTCCTCTGCTGCTGAACTTCTTTCCTTTACTGACACTTGGAGCCGACATGCACGATTCATTAGCCAGTGTTAGTCAGCCCTCCAGTTCATTAGCCAGTGTTAGTCAGCCCTCCAGTTCATTAGCAAATGTTAGTCAGTCCTCCCATTGATTAGCCAGTGTAAATCAGTACTTCAGTTCATTAGCCAATGTTAGTCAGCCCTCCAGTTCCTTAGCCATTGTTAGTTAGTCCTTCAGTTAATTAGACAGTGTTAGCCCTCCAGCTCATCAGAAAGTGTTAGTCAGCTCTCCAGTTCATCAGCCAGTGTTAGTCAGCTCTCCAGTTCATCAGCCAGTGTTAGTGAGTCCTCCAGCACCTTAGCCAATGTTTCCAGCCCTCCAGCTCCTTAGCCAGTATTGCCAGCCCTCCAGATCCTCAGCCAGCGTTGTCAGCCCTCCAGATCCCTAGCCAGTGTTGTCAGCCCTTCAGATCCTTAGCCATTGTTGTCAGCCCTCCAGATCATTATCCAGCGTATCAGACCTCCAGTACATTACCCTATATTGTCAGCCCTCCAGATCATGTAAACCAGGTTAAATGGGAATAGTAGTCTTAAAGGGAATGTCCAGCCTAAAACAAGTTTGTATTAAAATGATTATTACCCCCCAAAACCTCACTTTTGTGAGTTTTTTTTTGCTACAGTTCCAAGATCCCCCAGAGCTTACTTACCTGACCTGGAACCTTGCCGCTTCTCCTCCGCGGCTGGTGCTGACAGTCGCTCCACTTCCTGGTTACGGCTGTCAGTTAGGGCATAATGTAACATCATGCCCAACCGCCTGACAGCCATGACCAGGAAGAGAAGCGTCTCTCAGTGCAGAAGTCCCCTGCTCCTGTTTTTGCTCGCAATGAGCTTGTAACAGGAGCAGGGGGCGTGGAATAGCCGACGAAGGTCCGGGTCAGGTAAGTAAGCTCTGAGAGATCATGGAACTGTAGGAACCCTGTGAAAGAGAGGTTTTGGGGGGTTATAATCATTTTAAAACAAACTTGTTTTTAGGCTGGACTTGCCCTTTAAAAAGTGTGTGTGACCATAAGAAAGTGGGCGTGGTCAAACATTTAGCGATTTACTGTGAAAAGGCTACTTGTTTGTATTTGC
This sequence comes from Hymenochirus boettgeri, assembly GCA_019447015.1. Classification (NCBI taxonomy): domain Eukaryota; kingdom Metazoa; phylum Chordata; class Amphibia; order Anura; family Pipidae; genus Hymenochirus; species Hymenochirus boettgeri. Next base: position 333,258,156 of record CM033470.1, read on the forward strand.
CCCCCAGGCCAGAAGGCCCCAGTCCTCCCCTGCGAGGCGGACTCTGCAAGGCTCATTCTCTGCGTATAGGATCATCGTGGTTCAGGTCCTCACCCTGAACTGGTACTAATATGTGAGGGGGAAAGGTTTTGGAACTGTTAAGTTGTCCTTTAATGTACAATTAGGGAAAACTGTACATGTTCAACACTTTGTTCTTTAAGTAATTACAGAATTAGTTTCATTTGCCTTCATTACATGTCTAACACAACATTCTGTTTGCCCAAGAGATATTTCCTAAAACAGAGCCTAAGTGCTTTGCTGAGTAAAATTTACAGCCGCTTTTAAAAGTTCATATATTATTAAAACGTATTTTTATAAAAAAAGAGATTGGAAACGAACGTCTCTATTGATTTGCATTTTAAAAGGACACAGGGCGAGTCTGGGTGAATAATGTTGTTTCTGTAAGTACGGAGTTGTTACGTTACATGGCTGTTTAATCATTTTATCAGGGCGGTAAAACTGCCAGTTCACTTTTCATGAATACGAAAACTTTATTACTACAAATGGGATTTGTCAATAAAACCTAATTCAATGTTTAATAGTTTAAAGGATTGATAGCTGTCAGTCTAAAAGCCCCAGGTAATAAGAGCCATTTTGGTATTTTTATGCCGTAATTGAAAGAATTTTTTCATTAGAAGACGACATTTTGCATTTAATATATATAATGATGTAAAGAAACAACATCACATTTGATCAAAATTACAGTTGATCACCCAGTCAATCTGAACAAAATAAAGGTCCAGGTGATGTTTCAGGTCAATATAACAGTTGGTATCTATTTGGCTGTAGAATAAAACCAAAAAGGAAAATTAGGAGAATGTAGGCCATTCCCGTGTGATACACATTTTTACAACCAGAAAAGGTTATAATAGGAGTGAAGATTCCACAAGAAGTGAACAAAGCATAGCCTACTGAGATAAGAATTGTTGGAACTGTGGTGGTCTTGCTTTCTGTAGATAAGTCCTCATTTTCAGGCCTATAGTCTTGGGTGGTAAACTTGGCACAGTGGGGAAGATCTTCATATGGCTGTGTGGACCCAAATGTGAATAGGGCAGGCCAGCAGGTTAAGCCACCATTTTGTTGAAGGTATAAATGTTGTTATCGTATAGAATATAGGTTATCAAACCTGTCCTTAGGATATCCTCTCATTAACAGGTAGCACAGGTAGCTTAATAAGCAAATGAAAATACGGTAACATAAAAGACAAACCATTGACAAGTTGAGACCTAACATAGGTAAGATGCTAGGAAAACCATACAACCACATGACCGTAACTTGCAGAACAGTTATCCACTTTGCTATTTCCCAAGATGCCCCTGAACATGTCACATTTGAGCTCTCTTCCACACATTGCATACTGAATAAAATAAAACCATGAGGAAAAACAACTGCCAGAAGACATTTTGAAGGATTACAATCTAACTTAGAATGTTAAATGAGCATTGGTTAGATTACAAACATTTATTTATGCCAATCTTAACCCTATCCTGTTGTATCGTATTTATCCGTATACCTGATATGACTCCAGTGTTTACCTGTTGTACTTACTGCTTACGGACATCCCAGCTGCATGAAACACATCAAAATATTGGCCAATTCAGAATGTTATTTTTGCCCAATCAACTGAAATATTGACCTGAATGGTCAGTTGGGACAAAATATTGACCAGTCTTATATACAAGATCCAACATAAACGGTAGATTTTGTGAAATTATCTGGAAAATTCTTGAAATTCTTTCTCGTAACTGAAGATTTGGGGGAATACGATTAAGATTATTTGGTAATTTATGATTTTTTAATTTCTAGTCAACAAACATCCAAGCCTATCCATTAACGTACTGTTTTGTTTTCTATCAGATATACAAGAATGTTATGAGGTAACACTGCTAAATGCCCAGAAAAACAATGAAGAGAAAGTGGCCGAATTGAACCATATTGCAGAATTATGGGAGAAGAACAATGCATCCTTCAAAGGTCGAAAGGGCCTAGAGGTACTTGACCAAAATGTCTTTATTGTTGTATCAATACCACATTTCTGTAATGCTTTGAATGGCTAAGTATAATGCAACTTGTCAATGGTTTAATGTGTCTCCTTGGAAATCAAAAATGACTACTTTGTCTTTGTTCAAAACTCGGTATGTTGCTTAACATGTCCTTTCCTTTGACCTGGGTCTAACAGGGAGATGTAATAAAAGTTCTTATCATTAAAAATGGTGCTTAGTTTTCCCCAACCATTCAGATGTTAGCTTTCAAATGATAAATAACACCTGATTGGTTGGGCCAAAATTACAGTATCCCCATTTTTAACGATAAGAACTTTTATTACCGGTACATCTCCCCATTAATGTTTTCCTGGCGGCACTATCTTATTTATGGTTTTAGTATACAGTTTCTGACAAAAGTCTTGTCGCTTGTGTACAAATAGACCTGAAGTGCTGCTTAAAGGAGAACTAAAGTCCCCAGACAACATTGTCCCTATAGATAGAGCACATTCAGAAACACACAACAAGCTGTGTCTCATCTCTCCCTTTGCTATGGATGCTGGGTGATTTATGAAAATAACCTATGAGTACAAGGGGTCAGCTCCCATAATTCACCTTATCTGGGAAGACCCAGCTAAGTGTGCGCAGTACACATTTACATGAAACTGCAGTCTTGTTTCCTGGAAACTGACAGCCAAAAATCCAAGCCCATTTCCAACTGCAGCAGAGCTCCAGGAGACCTGGTCACCTGAAATCCCTGTGTCAACCAGAACAGTTTGTCTGATTCTGTCTCGAAATGGCCTCCATGGTCGAATCAGTGCCCATAAGCCAGCACTAAACAAAAGACAATTGAAAAACATGTGGCATTTGCCAAGTCCCACAGCCTGCTAAAAGGATGGACGCTGGAAAAGTGTCAAAAGGTGGATTTTTCAGATGAATCTTCTGTTGAATTACACCACAGTCACCGCAAATATTGCAGGAGACCTACTGGAACCCGCATGGAGCCGAGATTTACCCAGAAAACAGTTTGGTGGAGGCTAAATCATGGTCTGGGGTTACATCCAGTATGGGTGTGTGTGAGGGATCTGCAGGGTGGAAGGCAACATCAATAGTGTAAAATAACAAGAAATCTTAGCTACCTCATATATTTCCAACCATAAAAAGGCCAAATTCTGCAACAGGATGGTGCTCCATCGCATACTTCCATCTCCACATCAAAGTTACTTAAGGCGAAGAAGATCCAGATTCTCCAGGATTGGCCAGCCCAGTCACCTGACATGAACATCATTGAGTATATGTGAGGTAGGATGAAAGAGGAATCATGGAAGACAAAACCAAAGAATATTGATGAACTCTGGGAGGCATGCAAGACTGTTTCTTGGCTATTCCTGATGATTTCATCAATACATTTTATGAACCCTTGCCAAACCGCATGGATGCTGTCCTTCCATCTCATGGAAGTCATACAAGATATTACATTTGGATCTCACAGCACCACTACTTTATTTGCAGACATATTTTTGGATTGGCTGTAAAGTAGATAATTTTCTGCATAGGCAACTACACTTTTGTCTTGCAACATTTTGACATTTCTGTCTTGATTAAATGATAAATCTTTTTTCAGTGAAACAATTTTTTACCAGTAGATTTAATATTATTTGGGAGGGCTTTATATTTTCATATGAGCTTATTTCTAACACCAATTGACCAATAGTGTTAATAGCAGGAGTTACTGCAAAATACACAGGCGACAAGACTTTTGTTAGAAACTGTAGAGTTTGGTAAGGAATGAGGAAATCACCAGGCTTGATTTTTTATTTACAAACCTGTAAACTAGGCCATCCTACCAATGGACACATTGCAACTATTGAGGATAATAGATTTATATTATAACAGAAATTATGCATGGAATGTATTAAAATGTCATTACATATTCATATGTGTTAATAATCTAACTTCTAATTAAATAAATTCACTTGCTGTCACTTTGAAGTTCATGTGCATACATAATTTGTTGATTCATATTCATGATAGAGTTTCCGTGACTAGACAGAATGGCCGTAATGTTCTTTTCTTCTACTCAATAAATACCATAGAGGAGTGCATGTCAACAGGAAATAACAAGGAATATAATCTTCCTTTCATTTTAATGCAACAGGTCAAAATAAAGTGAATTGAGAATGAGCTGAATAATTAAATGTTATAATTTAAATAAGTATGTGGACATTATGTTTATTTTTTGTGGTTGACATAATTACCTAAAATCATAGTTTGTGTTTTTTGATAATCCTTGTTTTCTAGGATGATCAATATGTTCAATTATTATCAGCCAAATGAGAGAAAAATCCAAATACAAATAAAATAGACAATAATGTGGAGGAAATAGTATGGAAGTCCATGTGTACAACACACGCATTTGTATGATTGGGAAACCCCAGACATAGTAACATAGTATTGGAGGTTGTATAAAGACATACGTCCATTTAGTCCAACCTTTATACCCTACCCATAATGTCTGTCTAACAGTTACATAGTAACATAGCATTGGAGGTTGTATAAAGACATACGTCCATCTAGTCCAACCTTTATACCCCACCCATAATGTCTGTATAACAGTTACATAGTAACATAGTATTGGATGTTGTATAAAGACATACGTCCATCTAGTCCAACCTTTATACCCTACCCATAATGTCTGTATAACAGTTACATAGTAAGATAGTATTGGAGGTTGTATAAAGACATACGTCCATCTAGTCCAACCTTTATACCCTACCCATAATGTCTGTCTAACAGTTACATAGTAACTTAGTATTGGAGGTTGTATAAAGACATATGTCCATCTAGTATAACCTTTATACCCTACCCATAATGTCTGTATAACAGTTACATAGTAACATAGTATTGGAGGTTGTATAAAGACATACGTCCATCTAGCCCAATCTTTATACCCTACCCATAATGTCTGTCAACAGTTACATAGTAACTTAGTATGAGGTTGTATAAAGACATATGTCATCTAGTATAACCTTTATACCCTACCCATAATGTCTGTATAAAGTTACATAGTAACATAGTATGGAGGTTGTATAAAGCCATATGTCCTCTAGTTAACCTTTATACCCTACCCATAATGTCTGTATAACAGTTACATAGTACATAGTTTGGAGGTTGTATAAAGACATACGTCCATCTAGCCCAATCTTTATACCCACCCAAATGTCTGTATAACAGTTACATAGTAACATAGTATTGGAGGTTGTATAAAGACATACTCCATCTAGTCCAACCTTTATATCCTACCCATAATGCTGTATAACAGTTACATAGTAACATAGTATTGGAGGTTGATAAAGACATACGTCCATCTAGTCCAACCTTTATACCCTACCCATAATGTCTGTATAACAGTTACATAGTAACATAGTATTGGAGGTTGTATAAAGACATACATCCATCTAGTCCAACCTTATACCCTACCCATAATGTCTGTATAACAGTTACATAGTAACATAGTATTGGAGGTTGTATAAGACATACGTCCATCTAGCCCAATCTTATACCCTACCAATGTCTGTCTAACAGTTACATAGTAACATAGTATGGAGGTTGTATAAAGACATACATCCATCTAGTCCAACCTTTATATCCTACCCCATAATGTCTGTATAACAGTTACATAGTAACATAGTATTGGAGGTTGTATAAAGACATACATCCATCTAGTCCAACCTTTATACCCTACCCATAATGTCTGTATAACAGTTAACATAGTAACATAGTATTGGAGGTTTGTATAAAGACTACATCATCTAGTCCACCCTTTATACCCTACCCATAATGTCTGTTAACAGTTCATAGTAACATAGTATTGGAGGTTGTATAAAGACATACGTCCATCTAGCCCAATCTTATACCCTACCCATAATGTCTGTCTAACAGTTACATAGTAACATAGTATGGAGGTTGTTATAAAGACATACATCCATCTAGTCCAACCTTTATATCCTACCCATATGTCTGTATAACAGTTACATAGTAACATAGTATTGGAGGTTGTAATAAGACATACATCCATCTAGTCACACCTTTATACCCTACCCATAATGTCTGTAAACGTTACATAGTAACATGTATTGAGGTTGTAAATAGACATACATCCATCTAGTCCAACCTTTATACCCTACCCATAATGTCTGTATAACAGTTACATAGTAACATAGATTTGGGGTTGTATAAAGACATATTCCATCTAGCCAATCTTTATACCCTCCCATAATGTCTTTATAACAGTTACATAGTACATAGTATTGGAGGTTGTATAAAACATACGTCCATCTAGCCCAATCTTATTACCCTACCCGTAGTCTGTATAACAGTTACATAGTAACATAGTATTGGAGGTTGTATAAGACATACGTCCATCTAGCCCAATCTTTATTCCCTACTCATAATGTCTTTATAACAGTTACATAGTAATATAGTATTGGAGGTTGTATAAAGACATACATCCATCTAGTCCAACCTTTATACCCTACCCATAATGTCTGTATAACAGTTCTAGTACCATAGTATTGGAGGTTGTATAAAGACATACCTCCATCTGTACAACCTTTACACCCTACCCATAATGTCTGATCAGTTACATAGTAACATGTATTGGAGGTTTGTAAAGACACGTCCATCTAGTCCAACCTTTATACCCTACCCATAATGTCTGTATAACAGTTACATAGTAACATAGTATTGGAGGTTGTATAAAGACATACGTCCATATAGTCCAACCTTTATACCCTACCCATAATGTCTGTATAACAGTTACATAGTAACTATTATTGGAGTTGTATAAAGACATACATCCATCTTCCAACCTTTATCCCTACCCATAATGTCTGTCTAACAGTTAAGGTGGCCATACACCAGCACGATATTACTTACCCGACCGACCGCTCACGCGACGTTCCTGCGATCCCTCCGGGAACCACCTCTCCCGATCTTATATACGACCGACATGCGATCGCAAAATGAATGGGATTTTGAGATCGCATGTCGGTCGTATATAAAATTGGGAGAGGTGGTTCCGGCAGGATCGCAGGAACGTCGCGTGAGCGGTCAGTCGGGTAAGTAATATCGTGCTGGTGTATGGCCACCTTTACATAGTAACATAGTATTGGAGTTTGTATAAAGACATACATCCATCTAGTCCAACCTTTATATCCTACCCATAATGTCTGTATAACAGTTACATAGTAACATAGTATTGGAGGTTGTATAAAGACATACGTCCATCTAGTCCAACCTTTATACCCTACCCATAATGTCTGTCTAACAGTTTACAATAGTACCATAGTATTGGAGGTTGTATAAGACATACGTCCATTAGCCCAATCTTTATACCCTACCCATAATGTCTGTATAACAGTTACATAGTAACATAGTATTGGATGTTGTATAAAGACATACTCCATCTAGTCCAACCTTTATACTACCCATATGTCTGTATAACAGTTACATAGTAACATAGTATTGGAGGTTGTATAAGACATACATCCATCTAGTCCAACCTTTATACCCTACCATAATGTCTGTATAACAGTTACATATGTAACATAGTATGGAGGTTTATAAAACATACATCCATCTAGTCCAACCTTATACCCTACCCATAATGTCTGTATAACAGTTACATAGTAACTAGTATTGGAGGTTGTATAAAGACATACGTCCATCTAGCCAACTTTATACCCTACCCATAATGTCTGTTAACAGTTACATAGTAACATAGTATTGGAGGTTGTTAAAGACATACATCCATCTAGTCCAACCTTTATATCCTACCCATAATGTCTGTATAACAGTTACATAGTAACATAGTATTGGAGGTTGTATAAAGACATACATCCATCTAGTCACCTTTTACCCTACCCATAATGTCTGTATAAACAGTTACATAGTAACATAGTATTGGAGGTTGTATAAAGACTACATCCATCTAGTCCAACCTTTATACCCTACCCATAATGTCTGTTACAGTTACATAGTAACATAGTATTGAGGTTGTATAAAGACATACGTCCATCTAGCCAATCTTTATACCCTACCCATAATGTCTGTTAACAGTTACATAGTACATAGTATTGGAGGTTGTTATAAAGACATACATCCATCTAGTCCAACCTTTATATCCTACCCATAATGTCTGTATAACATTACATAGTAACATAGTATTGGAGGTTGTATAAAGACATACATCCATCTAGTCACACCTTTATACCCTACCCATAATGTCTGTATAACAGTTACATAGTCATAGTATTGGAGGTTGTATAAAGACAATACATCCATCTAGTCCAACCTTTATACCCTACCCATAATGTCTGTATAACAGTTACATAGTAACATAGTTTGGAGGTTGTATAAAGACATATGTCCATCTAGCCCAATCTTTATACCCTACCCATAATGTCTGTATAACAGTTACATAGTAACATAGTATTGGAGGTTGTATAAAGACATACGTCCATCTAGCCCAATCTTTATACCCTACCCGTAATGTCTGTATAACAGTTACATAGTAACATAGTATTGGAGGTTGTATAAAGACATACGTCCATCTAGCCCAATCTTTATTCCCTACTCATAATGTCTGTATAACAGTTACATAGTAATATAGTATTGGAGGTTGTATAAATACATACATCCATCTAGTCCAACCTTTATACCCTACCCATAATGTCTGTATAACAGTTACATAGTAACATAGTATTGGAGGTTGTATAAAGACATACCTCCATCTAGTACAACCTTTACACCCTACCCATAATGTCTGTATTACAGTTACATAGTAACATAGTATTGGAGGTTGTATAAGACTACGTCCATCTAGTCCAACTTTATACCCTACCCATAGTCTGTATAACAGTTACATAGTACCATAGTATTGGAGGTTTTAAAAGACATACGTCCTATAGTCCAACACTTTTATACCCTACCCATAATGTCTGTATAACAGTTCATAGTAACATATTATTGGAGGTTGTATAAAGACATACATCCATCTAGTCCAACCTTTATACCCTACCCTAATGTCTGTCTAACAGTTAAGGTGGCCATACACCAGCACGATATACTTACCCGACCGACCGCTCACCGCGACGTTCCTGCGATCCTCCGGGAACACCTCTCCCGATCTTTATACGACCGACATGCGATCGCAAAATGAATGGATTTTGAGATCGATGTCGGTCGTATATAAAATTGGGAGAGTGGTTCCGGCAGTATCGCAGGAACGTCGCGTGAGCGGTCAGTCGGGTAAGTATATCGTGCTGGTGTATGGCCCCTTTACCTAGTACATAGTATGGATTTGTATAAAGACATACATCCATCTAGTCCAACCTTTATACCCTACCCATAATGTCTGTGTAACAGTTACATAGTAACATAGTATTGGAGTGTTGTATAAAGACTACGTCCATCTAGCCCATCTTTATTCCCTACTATAATGCTTTATAACAGTTACATAGTATATAGTATTGGAGGTTGTATAAAGACATACATCCATCTAGTCCAACCTTTTACCCTACCCATATGTCTGATATACATTAATAGTAACATAGTAATGAAGGTTGTATAACTACATATGTCCATCTAGTCCAACCTTTATACCCTACCCATAATGTCTGTATAACAGTTACATAGTATTGGAGGTTGTATAAAGACATATGCACATCTAGTTCAACCTTTATTATACCCTCCCATAATGTCTGTCTAATATTTACATAGAAACACAGAATTGGAGGTTGTATAAAGAGATAAGTCCATCTACAGTAGTCCATTTTTTATACACCACCCATAATGTCTGTCTAACATTACATAGTAACATAGTATTGAAGGTTGTATAAAGACATACGTCCATCTAGTCCAACTTTTATACCCTATCCATAATGGCTGTCTAACAGTAACATAGTAACATAGTAATGGAGGTTGAATAAAGAAATACGTCTATCTAGTCCAACCTTTATACCGTACCCATAATGTCTGTCTAATAGTTACATATCAACATAGTAATAGAGGTTAAATAAAGATGTACGTTCACCTAGTCCAACCTTTATACCCTACCCATATTGTCTCTCTAACAGTAACATAGTATTGGAGTTTGTATAAATACATACATCCATCTAACCTGTATACCCTACTCATTAACCCTACCTTGCCGTTGATCCAGAAGAAGCCAAAAAAAACATGCTGAAAAATGGCAATCGGAAAGTATCCCTGGACCAACCAGAACTGCAGTACAGTATATGTATTAATACCAGTAATTCTCAATATTATTTAGTATCCCTGTACCAACCAGAAGTACAGTATATGTATTAATACCAGTAATTCTCAATATTACATAGTATCCCTGTACTAACCAGAACTACAGTAAATGTATTAATACCAGTAATTCTCAATATAACATAGTATCCCTGTACCAACCAGAACTACAGAATATGTATTAATACCAGTAATTCTCAATATTATATAGTATCCCTGTACCAACCAGAACTACAGTATATGTATTAATACCAGTAATTCTCAATATTATATAGTATCCCCGTACCAACCATAACTACAGTATATGTATTAATACCAGTAATTCTCAATGTTATATAGTATCCCTGTACCAACCAGAACTACAGTATATGTTTTAATACCAGTAATTCTCAATATTATAGAGTATCCCTATACCAACCATAACTACAGTATATGTATTAATACCAGTAATTCTCAATATTATATAGTATCCCTGTACCAACCAGATCTACAGTATATGTATTAATACCAGTAATTCTCAATATTATAGAGTATCCCTATACCAACCATAACTACAGTATATGTATTAATACCAGTAATTCTCAATATTATATATTATCCCTGTACCAACCAGAACTACAGTATATGTATTAATACCAGTAATTCTCAATGTTATATAGTATCCCTGTACCAACCAGATCTACAGTATATGTATTAATACCAGTAATTCTCAATATTATATAGTATCCCTGTACCAACCAGAACTACAGTATATGTTTTAATACCAGTAATTCTCAATATTATATAGTATCCCTATACCAACCATAACTACAGTATATGTATTAATACCAGTAATTCCACAGTTTCACCGTTCTCACTGTAAAGAAACCTTTCCTAACCTGAAGGTGAAACTTCTTTTCTTCCAACCTTAAAGGATGTCCACGTGTCCTCTGATATGACCTATTAGTGAACAATGCACCAGAGAGTTTATTGTATGGCCCATTAATATATTTGTATAAAGTGATCACGCAAACATCGCTTCTCCAATGTAAACAGCCCTAAGATCCTAGGATATATTGTTAATAATATTTATTGATATTAACTTTGTCTATTTGTTTCCATACCATATCCTCTGTCAGCCAGATTGAATTTTCCTCACATATACCCTTCATATTATTACAGTCCCTGCTTCATCATTGGCACCAGTGGGAACCAAGCCTGCTAGGTCACTCCTAGCTCCACCTAATAATCTGTCTATGCAAAACACCATGTGTCAAACCCCAGCACCAGGCAGACAACACAATATTCTGCATGTAGGGTCTTGGCAGCAGATTGCCCTATTTACTTTTCTAATAATGGTGTCACCTATCACTACCACTTGCCTAACCTTCCTGGTCCTAAGTTCCCCCTCCCTTGTATTGGAGATGCTGGCCATCATCAGCAATCCTTTATTTAACTATTCCTTAACAGAAACTGCACAGACGCCTTTTTACAACTTTCTTAAATGGTCACCTAGCAGACAAAGGGCAGGAACAACACCTGTCATTTGCTCAGCATGTTACAGGGAGCCATCATTAAACTGCCCTTGCATGGATGTGCACATTTACAAAATTGGGCGAATAGTGAACATGTAATGGAGCAAAGTTCCAAACTGTCAGATTACATGGCTAAGTGTCAGGGTCTCTTGTTGAAAGGTGTGACATTCACACAATATCCCAGCAACCAACGCACGTCTAACGTCTAACGCACAGAGAGTGTCTGTGACCGTCTGGTCTGGTTATGTTGCATTAAATCATATGGCATATGGGACATTATTGGTGTGTTCTCTTCTTCTTAATAGCCTAATGGAGCATTGCAGCACCCATACATAGATACACATAGATATCTTACATAGATATAGTGTTTGAACCAATACTGAGCTTTAAAAAAAAAATCACACATTACACACATTAGATTTACCACACTAGGACCCACCCCCAAGGAACTCTTACCCTCTTGGAACACCCAACACCTGACGCTGCCCTTTTACCTACTGCTAATGAATTCAAATGTTCAGATAGGGGGAGTCGGAGCCCTTTCATATAGAGGATTCACGTTACTCACTTATATTGTCAGAGATCCATTTCTTTACATATCATAATGAAACCACAACCCTTCTTTGCAATACAGTGAAAACAAAACAATCTAGTCTCTCTATGTTTCTACAGTGTCCCAATTGTTCTGGACTGTCATTATCCAAGTGACGATATAGACGGCTCTGTTCTGTTGTGCATTAATGACCCTGCAAGGTACGGAACATATTGCAACCGTCGGTAATACGGCTTAAACAGAAATGTCACCATGGACCCTACCAAGCATCTTTGGTACACAGTATATGTCTCCCTGCGGCCTTTTCTATTTTACAGGCTAAAGACCAAGCATGCGTAATGCACTTATTACAATATTAATTGAACCCTTCTAAAAATGATGGCTGGCTGGCTGGCTGGTTCATTTCTTTCCAGTGAACCATTGCCAAAGAAGGATCCATAAATTATTGAATTAATTTGTTCTCAATGACTAACCCATAATGCTCAATTTCAACTCTTACATCAGTTTCAACTGTAGAAAACGCAAGATGACAGAATTAAACATAAAAGCGGCTTATACATAAAAATGATTTATGACATCACGTTACTGAATTTTATTTAACCACCGTAAGTGATAAATATTCCTTATCTTTCCATTTCAGCATTCCATTCTGTAGTTACCTTCCCCCCATAATAATTATTCCATCTGCTTATGTAATATGGTTTGGCATTCGTAAGCCTGGCATATGTAGTGTTAGTGAACGTCAACTATACTTTCTACCTGTAGGTGGCACCCAACTCAATAGTAGTTACAAGTAGAAAGGGAAAAACATAATAAACATATCATGCAGATCCCCTCTAATCAACTTCTGGTGCAACATTTTGGTCAATTGAGTCAAAATATTGCCCAGAGTTATTTACATCTCATTTTTCACCTGGTTTCTCATTAAGATCATGAAAAAAATAGATTGGCATGTTCAGTGATATGTCTTGCTAAAATATGTATCAGTAATATCACTTTAATTTCAGGATTTCTGAATGTTTTTTTCTAATTTAGTTCCCCTTTGGTTACCTGTCCTTTTTCCCCATGTTTTAAATTATACCTTAGATATAGCAAGATCCCAATACTTTTTGGTAATATGTTGATAATATGTTCCCCATCCATGACCTCTTATTGGGATCTTTCCCAGCACACTTTCTGCAACAATTAAGAGAATCAGCAGAGAAAAGAAGGTAGGGGGGAGGGGGAGATGTGTAAGCAGAGCAGTGTCTATGGTGAGGCTGTGCAGAACTTATAAGTGTCGCAGACACTACAAGGAGGCAGTGAGTAAGGGAGGTGGGGGCAATTAGGAGCACTCACTAAACATTAATAATTTAATGACAAAGCAAGCACAGATAAATAGGTGAGTACCACCATTTTACTTCTCTCAAATTGTAGTTTCAGATAATGTAAATGTAATGTTGTTTGAGTGAGTATAGTGACCCTTTAACCATCCCCTGTCCCTCTAAGAGGAGAAATCCATAGCAGTGTTTGGGCTTTTACCTGCTTTCTACACATTTCTGAGCTAGCTTTAGTCCTTGGTTCAATCAGTATAATTAAATCAGTGAAGGTAAAACAAGCATCACGGAACACCCCATATAAACTAACATATCTGTCCCCATATAAACTAACGTATCTGTCCCCATAAACCGTAAACTAACATATCTGTCCCCATATAAACTAACATATCTGTCCCCATAAACCGTAAACTAACATATCTGTCCCCATATAAACTAACATATCTGTCCCCATATAAACTAACATATCTGTCCCCATAAACCATAAACTAACTTATCTGTCCCCATAAACCGTAAACTAACATATCTGTCCCCATATAAACTAACATATCTGTCCCCATATAAACTAACGTATCTGTCCCCATATAAACTAACATATCTGTCCCCATAAACCGTAAACTAACATATCTGTCCCCATATAAACTAACTTATCTGTCCCCATATAAACTATCGTATCTGTCCCCATATAAACTAATGTATCTGTCCCCATATAAACTAACGTATCTGTCCCAATATAAACTAACGTATCTGTCCCCATATAAACTAACGTATCTGTCCCCATATAAACTAATGTATCTGTCCCCATATAAACTAACATATCTGTCCCCATATAAACTAACATATCTGTCCCCATAAACCGTAAACTAACATATCTGTCCCCATAAACCATAAACTAACATATCTGTCCCCATAAACCATAAACTAACATATCTGTCCCCATATAAACTAACATATCTGTCCCCATAAACCGTAAACTAACATATCTGTCCCCATATAAACTAACGTATCTGTCCCCATAAACTAACGTATCTGTCCCCATATAAACTAACGTATCTGTCCCCATATAAACTAACGTATCTGTCCCCATATAAACTAACGTATCTGTCCCCATATAAACTAACGTATCTTGTCCCCCTATAAACTAACGTATCTGTCCCATAAGTATCTGTCCCCATATAAACTAACTATATCTGTCCCCATATAAACTAACATATCTGTCCCCATAAACCGTAACAACATATCTGCTGTCCCCAAAACCATTAAACTAACATATTGTGCCCCATAACAAACAAATCTCCATAATACAATATCTGCTCCCCATATAACTAAACTATCTTGTCCCATATTTTTTAAACTTTTTTTTACATATCTTCCATAACACCGTAAACTAACACTATCTGTCCCCTATATCAACTAACGTAACTGTGCCCCCACTAAACGCTAAACTAAATTTCGTCCCCATATAAACATACGTATACTTGGTCCCATTAAACCGTAAACTACATATCTTCCCCATAAAACTAACATATCTTCCCCATAAACCGTAAACCTAACATATCTGCGCTCCCATATTAAACTAACGTATCTGTCCCCATAACTAAGCTACAAGCTCAAGTAAACTAACGAAAGCCTTGTCTAACCTCAAACGTACTACCTCTGGACCACATATCATAAAAACTGACACCATAAACCATATCTGTCCCCCAATACTACAAGTCGTCATACTAAACTAATCATTTCTGACCACATATAAACATAAACCTGTACATATACATTCTACTGATCTGTCCCATATCAAACCATATAAAACTAAACTACTTCCCATATACAATTACGCTCCCCAAATAAACAACTAACGTTCTGATCCCCATATAAACTAACATATCGTCCACCATAAACCGTTCATAAACAACATATCTGTACCCCCATATAAACTAACTCTATCTGTCCCCCAATATTAAACTATCGTATCTGGTAC
Source organism: Hymenochirus boettgeri (assembly GCA_019447015.1). Taxonomy (NCBI): domain Eukaryota; kingdom Metazoa; phylum Chordata; class Amphibia; order Anura; family Pipidae; genus Hymenochirus; species Hymenochirus boettgeri. The sequence continues at coordinate 333,273,854 of CM033470.1, forward strand.
CCCATATATTACTAAGTGTATCATCTGTCCCATATAAACTAACGTCATCTCGTCCCATATATAACTAACGTATCTGCTCCCACATAAAACTACCGTAGTCTGTCCCCATATAACAATGTATCTGCTCCCCATATAAACTAACATAATCTGTTCCCCATATAAACTAACTATCTGGTCCCCATAAACCGTATACTAACAAATATCTCTGTTCCCCATAAACCCTAAACTAACATAGTCTGACCCCATAAAACCAGTAAACTAACATATCAGTCCCCATATAAACTAACATTCTGTCCCCATATAAACTAACGTATCTGATACCCCCCATATAACACTAAATATCTAGTCCCCATAAACCGTAAACTACATTAGTCTAGTCCCCATTAACTAACGTATTCTGTCCCCATCAAACCGTAAACTAACATATCTGTACCCCATATAAAACTAACATCATGCTGTCCCCATAAACCGTAAACTAACATACTAGCTTCCCCATATTAGAAACTACAATAATCTGTCCCCTATAACTAACATATCTGTCCCACACTAACCGTTAAACACTAACTTATCTCTGTCCCCATAAACCGCTAAACCCAATAAGAACATATCTGTCCCATATAAACTAACAGTATCTGTCCCCATATAACTAATCATGGCTGTCCCCCATAACCAGTAACACAACATATCTGTCCCCATTAAACACTTCTGTCAATACTAAACGATATCGGCTCGCCCATATAACTACATTACGCTGTCCCCATATAAAACTACGTCGGATGCCCAAAAATACGATCCCCATATAACTAATCTATCTGTCCCTAGATAAACTACGGATCGTGCCCCAATATAAATAAACGTATGCTGTCCCCATATAAACTAAACTATCTGCCCCCATATGAAACGAACGTGGCGGCCCTCATATAACTAACGTATGCTGCCCCATAAGACAGTAACGGATCTGTCCCCAGATAAACTAACGTGATCAGCTCCCATATAAACTAACATAATCGGTCCCCATATAAAGTAACTGATTCCCCCATACAATAACTATTCCATAAAACGGTCTAGATCCCCATATAAACGAACGTATCGGTCAGAAACTCGCGCCCATAGAAACTACGGCATATATAGCATGTCCCCAAAATATAGTAGCCCCATAAAAACTAACGTAGACTCGTCCCCATAGAAACAACGTATCCGTCCCCATGATAAAAGTAAGCGTCCAGAGACTCGAGCGGTCCCAAAACTAACTATCGGCCCCATATAACTAACTATCTGGTCCCCATATAAACTAACGTATCTGTCCCCATAAACTAAGAACACTGTGCCATAATACACGTATGTCCCTAACCCTAAGTACTAGTACCACGTACGACTAACCAGAATACAGCGTCTCCCATATAAACTAACTATACTCGTCCCCATAATAAACAACATACTGTCCCCCGAGTACGTATCGTCATCAAACTAAACTTATCTCAGTGGCCCATAGATAAACGAACGGATCTGTCCCAGATAAACTAACGTACGACCTTGACGTATCTGTACCCCATATAAATCGAACGTTCTGTGTCCCATATAAATATAACGTATCTGTCCCCCTATTAAACTAACTATCGTACATCTAACTACGTGCCACAATAAACTAACTTATTGTCCCATAAAAACTAACGTATCGTCTCCCCCCCCCCCCCAAATAAACTAACGTATCTGTCCCATATAAAACTAACGTATCGTCCCCCATATAATACTACCGTATCTGTCCCCATATAAACTAACGGTCATACTCGAACGTCCCCATATAAACTAACGTATCTGTCCCCAGTATAACCTAACGTATCACTAGCTCCCCATATAAACTATCGTCCATAACTAGATCCCCATAGAAACTAAGCGATCTGTCCCCATATAAACTAACATCCTGGTCCCTTACCGTAAACGTTCCCCCCATATAAACTAACGTAATCTGTCCCCATATAAACTACGGCATCTGTCCCATATAACTAACGTTCTGTCCCAGCCATATAAATAACTTATCTTCCCCAATATAAACTAACGTATATCTGTCCCCATATAAACTAACGTATCTGTCCCCTATACTAACGTATCGTCCCCATAAAACTAACATTCCCATAAACTAGTATCTGTCCCCCATATAAACAACGTATCTGTCCCCTATAACTAACGTAATCTGTCCCCATATAAGACTAAGTTTCTGTCCCATATAATACTACACGAGCTATTCTGTCCCCATGATAAACTAACTACTGTCCCCAAAATAAACTAACGTATCGTCCCCATATAAACTAACCTCTGTCGTCCCTCATATAAACTAACGTATCTGTCCCCATATAAAACCAACGTATCTGTCCCCATATAAACTAATGTTATCTGTCCCCAATAATAACTAACGTTCTGTCCCCATATAAACTACCGTATCTGTCCCCCATAATAAACTAACGTAGTGTACCAAATAACTAGTATCTGTCCCTCAATAAAAACTAAAAGATCTGTCCCCAGATAACTAACGTATCTCTCCCCAATAAACTAACGATCTGTCGCCCATAGTAAACTACGTATCTTCCCCATATAAACTAACGTTATCTGTCCCATACGTAAACTAACATTATCTGCCCCATAAACCATATTAAAACTAACATATCGTCCCCCACTTCCTAAGAATATCTGCCCATAAACTAACACTCCATCTGTCCCATATAAACTAACATATCTGTCTCCCATATAACTAACTTATCTGTCCCCATATAAACAACATAATCTGTCCCCTATAAACTAACTTTCGTGTCCCATATAAACTACGTATCTGTCCCCTAAAACTAACGTATCTGTCCCCATATATAACTAATGTATCTTTCCCAAATAACTAACCCATTACTAACGTATCTGTCCCCATTATAAACTAAGGTATCTGTCCCCATAGTAACTACGATCTGTCCCCATATAAACTAACTTATCTTCACCATATAAACTATCGTAATCTTGTCACCTTATGAACTAACGCATCTGTCCCCGCATAAACTAACTTATCTGTCCCCATATAAACTAACGTATACTGCCCATATAAACTAAGTATCTGTCCCAGCCATATAACTAACTATCTGTCCCATATTAACTAACGTATACTGTCCCCAATATAACCTAACGTATCTGTCCCCATATAAACTAACGTATCTGTCCCCATATAACTAAGGATGCTGTGCCCATATAAACTAGCTTATCGGTGTCCCCATATATAAACTAAGCGTCGTCCCCATAATAAACTAACGTATCTGTCCCCAATAATCAAACTAACGTATCGTCCCCCTATAAACCTAACCGTATCTGTCCCCCATATAAACTAGTATTTCAATCACGTATCTGCTCCGTATCGCCCATATAACTAACGTATCTGTCCCCATATAAACTAACGATCTTCCACGTCCAATATAAACTAACGTCTCTGGTCCCCATATAACTAACGTATCTGTCCCATATAAAAGCAACGTATCTAGTCCCCATATAAGCTTAACGTAATCTGTCCCCATATAAGCTACGGACTACTGTCCCCATATAAGCTAACGTACTGCCCATATAAGCTACGTTCGTCCATATAAGCTAAACGTCTCTGTCCCCATAATAAGCTAACGTATCTGTCCCCCATAGCTAAACGTATCTTCCCCATTATAACTAACGTATCTGTCCCCATATAAGACTAAGGACGTGTCCCCATATAAACCTACGTATCTGTCCCCATGATAAGCTGAACGTATCTGTCCCAATAATAATAACGTATCTGTCCCCATATAACACTAACGTATCTGTCCCCATAAAACTAACTTTATCTGTCCCCATATAAACTAACGTTATCGTCCCCATATACAACTAACTTATCTGTCCCATATAAACTAACTATCTGTCCCCCTATAAACTAACGTTTCTGTCCCCATATAAACTAAGTATCTGTCCCCATATAAACTAACGTATCTGTCCCCATATAAACTAACGTATCTGTCCCCATATAAACTAACGTATCTGTCCCCATATAAGCTAACGTATCTGTCCCCATATAAGCTAACGTATCTGTCCCCATATAAGCTAACGTATCTGTCCCCATATAACTAACGTATCTGTCCCCATATAAGCTAACGATCTTCCTAAACTAGTCGTTCTATAAGCTAACGTCGTATGGCCTAATTTAAGTCCCCCATAAAGCTAACGTATCTGTCCCCATATAAGCTAACGTATCTGTCCCCATATAAGCTAACGTATCTGTCCCCATATAAGCTAACGTATCTGTCCCCATATAAACTAACGTATCTGTCCCCATATAAACTAACGTATCTGCCCATATAAACTACGTATCTCCCCATATAAACTAACGATCTGTCCCCATATAAAACTAACGTATCTTCCCAATATAAACTAAACGTATCTGTCCCCCATATAACACGTATCTGGTCCCATATAACTAGTATCTGTCCCCATATAAACTAACGTAGCTGTCCCATATAAACTAACGTTCTGCCCCTATTAAACTAACGTATCTGTCCCATATAAACTAAACGTATACGGTCCCCATAATAAACTAACGATCTGTCCCCCATATAAAACTAACGTATCGTCCCCATATAAACTAACCGTATCTGTCCCCATATAAACTAACCGTATCTGTCCCCCATATAAAACTAACGTTATCTGCCCCATATAAACTAACGTATCTGTCCCCATATAGCTAACTTATCTTTCCCCATATACAACTACTATCTGTCCCCATATAACAACTATACGTCTCTAGTACCCCCTATAACTAACGTATCTGTCCCCATATAAACTAACGTATCTGTCCCCATATAAACTAACGTATCGTCCCCCATATAAACTAACGTATCTGTCCCCATATAACTAACGTACTGTCCCATAATAACTAACGTATCTGTCCCCCATATAAACAACGTATCTGTCCCCATATAACTAACGTATCTGTCCCCATATAAACTAACGATCTCCCCATATAAAACTAACGTATCTGTCCCCCATATAAACTACGTATCTGTCCCCATATAAACTAACTTCTGTCCCCATAAAAACTAACGTATCTGTCCCCATATAAACGACGTATCTGTCCCCATATAAACTAACGTATCTGTCCCCATATAAACTAACGTATCTGTCCCCATATAAACTAACGTATCTGTGCCCATATAAACTAACGTATCTGTCCCCATATAACTGTCACAGATTCCAACAACTTACTTGCTAAAACAGTAAAGGATGGAGAATTGGACCAATTGCAATAGTGCTGTTTAATAGCAGTAGATACCCCTTTTTCAAGTGTGTTTGGACCCAAAACATGTTGTGCATCTTCGGCTATTAAACAGCACTATTGCAGCTTGCATTTTGGTCCGGTTCTCCATCCTATTTTTTCAAATTTTGAGTGCTCCTGGACAGAAGCACTAGGGGACTCTGGAGCCTGGCTTTCCTGGTAGACCATGAACAATATACATTTGGATTTACTTGCCAGTCTATTATGCATTATGTGTCTATGTGCATTATCTTATATACTTAAAGAAAGTTTTTAATGGTATGCTAAGATCCACCTGTACACCCACACCAGACCCACCTAATATTTATATTTCCTGGTGCTTTCTATACAAAGATAACCCCATGTGGAATGTCAGTAAAATCTTTGGTTACAGCGAGCAGTCCAGCCACTTAAAGGGCATGTCCACACTTAAAACAAAAAACTGGTTACATGTAAGTTATCTACCCGCAACTCCAACTGCTATTTTTACCAGCTTATTACATGTATTTTTCATTAAATATTTAAGTATAAATATTGCTTCCATTCTGGCAGAGCAAGCTGGACCCTCCCTCCATGCAGTCAATCAAGGCTGTGACTCCTGTGATCACAGCCAATGATTGACGGCAGTTTCCCCTGCTGCCCCCTCTGCACATGCCTAAGCTAATATAAAGCTCATTGAGCAGAGGGAGTAGGTGGATACCTTTGTCAGAACAGAAGAGAACTTATCATTAAATATCTGGTTACAAACTAATTTAAAGAGAATCTCCACTCAAAAAGTCACTTCCCTTTTTTCAGTTTAATTTTACTTTTATTTTAGTTTAAGAACGTTATGTCAGGCTCTCACGCTTACCTGCCTTGTGCTCCAACGGCGGGTCTCCTCGCCAACTTCGGAAATCCTTGGGTATCTTTGCAGCATCCTCGGCCACTGACATCATCGGTCCATGTCCGGCGACTTCTGCCAGGCACCTTTTCTTATCTCCTCCATTCCTGCAGACAGTACAAAGGACAGAGGAGATCCAATTAAATTCAAACCTATCTTGTTAGCCAATCCCTGCATCAGACTCCAGTCACACCATTCCCCATTGTTCCCTCTGCCTTATTTAAGCCTTGCCCAGTCACTTAATCTTTGCCTGTTATAGTTTTGGTTTGCCAAACTAGTGGTCCCTTGTTAAATTTCTAGAAGCTAGTCTTGTTCATTGTTTATTCTCATTGTCTTCTCCTTGTTTTCTTATTATTATTCTTTGTTATCGAGCCATTTTCTTGTCATTATATTATTGAAATTCTAAAGCTCTTGTTCTCATATTTTGTCTTCCAGTTCCTGTGCAGCTCTATTGGCATTCCGGTCTTCCTGAGTATACCCAGCCTCAGCATTTATACCTTGCGCTCTAAGACCTGGGGGTAACCCAGGCGCGACAAGTTTCATGGCGACCGGGGGCTTGTCTATAGGTGAAGACGGCTGTAGATTGGGGTATAGGCGCTGAAGGTATACTTGGGGACTCCAGGCATCACACGTTAGGTAAAGGAACTATGTCTTACATCCCCTTCTTCAATTAAACTACAGTAGCAGGAGACCGAAGCGAAGGGTGAGAACTTACCCGAGATCACTCACCTCCGCTGTTCGTCTGACAGGTCCTATATACGGACGGACATGCGCATACACTGCAAGGTTCAAAAGTTCTCTCTCTTTACTCTGGTCTCCTGCTAGTTTAAAGGAACACTAAACTGCATACCCTTATATTTGTAAGTATATTTAATCCATTTCTATTATTCACAGGGAGGTGAGAACGCTTAGTGAATAATAGGACGCTCAGGGGACACTGGAACTTACCTTACTGCTGCTCCACTTGCAGCTGCTTCTGAGCTGACAGGCGCGCTGTCCCGACCAAGTGCCTATCTTAGGCGCATGCGCGGCCAATACAAAAGATAGGTGGGCGGTCGGGACAGCGCAGCTGTCAGTGCAGAAGCAGCTGCGAGAGGAGCGCGGTAAGGTAAGTTCCAGTGTCCCCTGAACATCCTATTATTCATAGGGAGGTGGGAATAACCATTCTCACCTCCCTGTGAATAATAGAAACCGATGGAAGATACTTACAAAAACAAGTTTAGTGTTCCTTTAATTGAAGAACAGGAGGTAAGACATATGTCCTTTACCTCCCATTTGTCAATTAAACTGAAGGGGAAGTGACTTTTTTAAGTGGAAATATCCTTTAATAAACTGATTAAAATAGCAGTTGGGGTTGCATGCAGACAAGTCACCAGTTTTTTGTTTTAAAGGTGGACCTAACCCTTTAAATCAGTGGAAAACAACTCTATGGACATTTCCTCTCTCCTGGTGACAGACACTGCCCATGCTGAAGCTTGAGTGAGCGGAAGAACAGAGCCATTTCTAGGCTCATGTTTTGTAAAGCGATGCAAGGAAGATGTGTGATACATTATTTCAATGGAAGTTTTCTGGTTATGTCAGGATAATGTATCGTAACCTTTAGCCCTCTGATAAAGTAACCACGGTGTCTTGAAGATGGGACTGGCTGGGCATTCATTTTCAGTTTATCTGTTGTTCTTATTTGGGTATCTCAGTGTTTTCGAAGCATACTACAGAACAGTGCTAAATGCATTTTAATTCAAGGGATTGGCAGAGGAAAGTCATTAAGTTGTCTTGTCTTGTGGTATTCTAATTACAGCTTTTCATGTTAAACATCTTAAAGCCAGTTAGGATAGCATGGGACCTGATATCTTCAAAAGGAACAGTCAACTGGAGATTAAAATGGGAATATCCAACAGCAAATGGCTTGGCAATTAGATAGAAGGTTATAATGTCATATATAAGTTCAATGAGCTTTGTATTTTTCAGTTCTTATAAGCATCCTCTATTAGGCTTTATGGAAACAAGGGTCCATCAGTCCAATCATTCCAAAAAAGTTGTAGATCGACCCACATTTACAATTCAACTAAACATGGGAAAATGATCTATAAAGGTTTTTAGTCATCCAGGTCATTGTATATCAAGTAATGTTAATTCAGTTCTATGGGGCTTGTTTAGTAATGGAAGATGTTTCTCAACTCATCCAAGTGGCTTCCTCAGTTCAACTGTACTTCATGTCTCCAATGACTAAATAAATCCAGTTGAATTGATATGGGGGAAAGCTGGTTTCTTATTGACCTCAAAATGGCATCTAGAGAGCTCTTGGCATTATCTTCTAAATCCTTGTTAAATAATTATTATTTAAGGGGCAAGTCTACCCTCCATACAATGTATATTTACTTGCTCACCCCATAGATCCCAAGACTGCAAGATTTACCCACCAGCAAGACATTCCTGAAGGCAGATATTCGCTAGCCCTTTCTGTAAAGGTTCCTACCAAGGTTTAGAGGAGATGGGTTGGGGAGCAGGGGTCAGTCACTGGCAATGAAGTCATCCGCCAGACCCATGTTTGACTAACCCAGAACATGTAGGAAGACAATGGGCGTGGATCTGAAGGTCGGCCTTCATTAATGTCTTTCTGGCGGGTACATATTGCAGGTTGTAACATGTGGGGGGAGAAAGCTAAATATAATTTTCTGTTTGGAGTGTGCACTTGCCCTTTAAACATCTATTGATCTTTATCATACAAATAGTAATATATCCCGTGCTTTCTCTTCTCTTCTCTTTTTTCTTCTCAACTGCATCCTAGGAGCAAGAACCTTTCATTGTTTTTCGTATATATATTGGAATTATGGCCATTTCTCAAAAGAACAATGGAGAGATACAGACTATAAACTTGATGACCAGTAGGGGGTGCTAACTAGATATTAATAGAAAACCCTTTAAAAGACAAGTTGCCAGCAGTTTTTGGGGTGCACTGACTCCTTAGCACCTGTATTAGTATTGTAGCCCTGACATTAAAAAGGGTGGGCTACTTATTATCATGTTAACTTTGAGCCTAAAATGGTTTATTAACATTCCAGGGTGCTGGGTTTCACCATTGCCTTTCTCAAAGTTTTTCATTTACAGGGAGATTCAATAAAAGTTCTTATCGTGTAAAATGGTGCTACTTTTGCCCCAGCCAATCAGAACTTATTTAACATTTGAAAGCTAAAATCTGATTGGTTGGGGAAAAATTAGCACCATTTTAAACGATAAGAACTTTTATTGAATAACTCTGACTGTTCTGTAAAAATGCCATTCCCTTTAATAATTTAAGTTCGCTTTCATGTGTGTTTCAAATTACACAAGAAATTGGATTTTGGTTGTCAGTTTGTTTTAAAGGAGAAGTTATGTGCCTTTAGAGTTCTTAACATATGTAGCTAGTCCTCTTTGGGTCCAATGTTACAAGACGAATAAAAGGCCCGCGCAGCTGAATTAGCCGCTTATACTCCTGATGACATCACAAGGGTCCCTTTAAGAGAAGTTAATGGTGACCAGAAATGCAAGAATCGCGGTCCTATGACATCAGGATATTGGGATTGGATCGTGTATGGTCGGCGATTGTACAAAAAAAAATGTAATTGCCCAATAAGATTATACGACTGTGATTGATGTGTCTATGGCCACCTTAATACTACTTAGGCAGGGATCCTAGTCACGAGTGGCTTAGTTCGGTGGCAGCTTTAGGTTACTTTTCAATTTTCTAAAGTTCGATAGTTCAAAAACGGACCCATTAAAGTCAATGGGGACAAATAGTAAAGTTCGGATTAAATACTTAAATAACTTACTGTAAATTGCCTGGGAAATGGTCTGGGGAACATGTACATATCACCAAAACATGTCCACCTCCAAAACTAACTGCAATGTTAAAAAATCCTTACTTTACTCCACTGCTCCAAGTGAAGAGTAGGAGGTGTCAGTGGGACATCTGGTCCCTGCTGCTTCCTTAACCTCAATAAGGACAGGGACATGCGCAGATGAGCCTGGCGCCCTACCTATAAATCCCTTTTCTGTAGTGTAGGGCACCCTATCCCACCCCAAACCACCAAGTCTGTTTGTTAAAAAAAGAATCAGAACTCAACTTACAATCCTTTGTTCCCCCGGCGCTCTGCGCCTGTGATTAGCTGCCTCTAAACCAGTCACCTATGCTGGTCCGGCCCCCTGCTTGCAGGTAAGCAAATGGCCGAGATCAGAGCGCTGGGGAAATGAAGGGATGTAAGTACAGTTCTGATGGCGGTTGGGGGTGTGCTAGGGTCCCCTACAGCATATCAAAAGTTTTTTTTTTTTAGGGTGGAGATACCCCTTTTAATACTAACTTTCCTCACGATTGGAGTATTTTCATGCTTTGGATAGGTTGAGTAGTTTAGGTTCATTTTAACTATTAAAGTCTGGGTTGACCTCAGGTTCAAGTTCAAGTCCATCTCTAGTAACTATATGAAAAAATAAAAATGGAATTTAAGTTCCCCTTTAAAAGGAATCATCAACTTCACCTCTTGCAATCCTATGATAAATAAAGTTTTTTAGACCCACAATAGAACCTCCAGTGTAGTTATCTGGGACATTATACAGAATAATAAGAATTAGTTTTTCTGTGAATTTCCTACTACATTGATGGATTAGCTACAGTGTGAGAGATTTGATTTCCATATTCATGAGCTGTTGCCCCTGATTATGTGACACAAAGGGGCACATTTACTTGTTATTGAAATAGGTAATCAATGAACAATAGGGCCACAGTTACATAGTTGCATATGGATAGTGAATGATATGCCCACCTAGTCCTGATGATTCCGGCTATCCGCTAGTGAAGAATTATAGAATGCATTTAGTATTATATATATTCTAGCTTTAGTTCTCCTTTACGTTGTGACATCTGGCTTAAACCCAGTGAAGTACACTTTTGCCAAATACCAGGCTTCCACTAAGGATACCTGATTCCTCCACAGCACTAAAAATAAAAATACCCGTGTTTCAATTCATTAAAGGGTAAGTAAATGACAGATCTGCACCTAAATCATTTTTAGCATGTGCACAGTATCAATCTGTATCAAATAAAAAGTCCCTAATAAGTCCCCCCCACCCCTCTTTTTTTTTGCTTAACTGAATGAATGGTTACTTTTTAGCAGCCTCTAACAAAGGGAAACAATAGTGAAGATGGGAGGAGGTTGCCATGGAAACGGGCAGTTATCCTGGATTTCTGACAGTTTGGAAGGTGACATAGTTATCTCGAGTACAAATTATTTGTTTCGACCTTATTATTACAGCAAAACCCCATAGAGACGGTGAAATAGCCCCCACACGGCTCGATTCAGGAACATCCTTAAATCGATTGGTTTGTACGTTTGCAATGACTGCTGTCATTAATAGAACTGCTAGATCTTCTTTCAGTGTTTGATATGTTTTGTGGTTGACAGATTTTCAACTGAGGATTCTGTTCCCTTTATACATGTGTCTGAGTATTCATACTGTGGAATATTATATTATATTCTCTCTTTTCGGCTGCTGGGTACCTGTGTTCAACTGTCCTACCCCATAAATGCCATTAAGCCTTATCCTGCAGTAAATATTAAAATCAGTTCAGTTATATTTTTAGACCATGAATAGTTAAATAAATAGAGTCACCTCTTGTGTTTCTGTAGGATATGGTTCCTGAGATATTTGCAGGTATTGTGTGTGAGTTAAGGTTTACGCCCCTTTTTTTACTCACTGGGTGAACAGATTTTTAAGGGTTTTTCCTAGCACTTAGCAGTGAAAACCAAGTGTTTGTTGATAGAAGTAGTGATTGGCCAGTAGTGTTAAGGGTTTGCAATATGAATGATTGATAGAAGTAGTGATTGGCCAGTAGTGTAAAGTGTTTGCACTATGAGTTACTGATAGAAGTAGTGATTGGCCAGTGGTGTAAAGTGTTTGCATTGTGAGTTACTGATAGAAGTAATGATTGGCCAGTAGTGTTAAGGGTTTGTAACTGTGAGTTACTGTGGATAGTGATTGGCCAGTAGTGTTAAGTGTTTGTAACTGTGAGTTACTGATGGAAGTAGTGATTGGCCAGTAGTGTAAAGTGTTTGCACTATGAGTTACTGATAGAAGTAGTGATTGGCCAGTGGTGTAAAGTGTTTGCATTGTGAGTTACTGATAGAAGTAATGATTGGCCAGTAGTGTTAAGTGTTTGTAACTGTGAGTTACTGATGGAAGTAGTGATTGGCCAGTAGTGTTAAGTGTTTGTAACTGTGAGTTACTGATAGAAGTAGTGATTGGCTAGTAGAGTAAAGTGTTTACACAATGAATTACTGATAGAAGTAGTGATTGGCCAGAAGAGTAAAGTGTTTGCACTATGAGTTACTGATAGAAGTAGTGATTGGCCAGTAAAGTGTTTACACTATGAGTTACTGATAGAAGTAGCGATTGGTCAATAGTGTAAAGTGTTTGTAACTGTGAGTTACTGATAGAAGTAATTGGCCAGTAGTGTTAAGTGTTTGTAACTGTGAGTTACTGATAGAAGTAGTGATTGGCTAGTAGAGTAAAGTGTTTACACAATGATTAACTGATAAGTAGTGATTGGCCAGAAGAGTAAGTGTTTGCACTAGGATTACTGATAGAAGTAGTGTTGGCCAGTAAAAGTGTTTACACTATAGTTACTGATAGAAGTGCGATTGGTCATAGTGTAAAGTGTTTGTAACTGTGAGTTTACTGATAGAAGTAATGGCCAGTAGTGTTAGGTGTTGTTTGTAACTGTGAGTTACTGAGTAAGTAATGGCCAGTAGTGTTAAGTGTTTGTAACTGTGAGTTACTGATAGAAGTAGTGATTGTGCTAGTATAGTAGTGTTTACACAATGAATTACTATAGAGTAGTGATTGGCAAAGAGTAAGAGTTTTGCCTATGAGTTACTGATAGAAGTAGTGATTGGTGGCGTAAAGTGTTTACACTATGATTACTGATAGAAGTAGCGATTGGTCAATAGTGTTCAAGTGTTTGTAACTGTGAGTTTGATAGAAGTAATTGGCCAGTAGTGTTAAGTGTTGTAACTGTGAGTTACTGATAGAAGTAATTGGCCAGTAGTGTTAAGTGTTTGTAACTGTGAGTTACTGATAGAGTAGTATGGCTAGTAGACTAAAGGTTTAACACAATGAATTACTATAGAAGTGTGATTGGCCAGAAGAGTAAAGTGTTTGCACTATGAGTTACTGATAGAAGTAGTGATTGGCCATTAGTGTAAAGTGTTTGTAAACTGTGAGTTACTGATGATTAGTGATTGGCCAGTAGTGTAAGTGTTTGTAACTGTGAGTTACTGATAGACGTAGTGATTGGACATTAGTGTAAAGTGTTTGTAACTGTGAGTTACTGATAGAAGTAATTGGCCGTATTGTAAGTGTTTGTAACTGTGAGTTACTGAGAAGTAGTGATTGGCCATAGTGTTAAGTGTTGTAACTGTGAGTTACTAATAGAAGTAGTGTGGCTAGTAAAGTATTTCACTATGAGTTACTGATAGAAGTAGTGATTGGCTAGTAAAGTGTTAACACTACGAGTTACGGATAGAAGTAGTTATTGGCCAGTAGTGTAAATTGTTTGCACTGTGAGTTACTGATAGAAGTCGTGATTTGGTCCAGTATGTAAAGTGTTGTGCACTTTCCTACTACAATTAGCCAGTAGTGTAAGTGTTGTCACTTGAGTTACTATAGAGTAGTGATTGGCCAGTAGTGTTAAGTGTTTACACTATTAGTTACTGATAGAATAGTGATTGGCCATATGTACAAGTGTTTGCACTTGAGTACTGTAGAAGTAGTGATTGGCCAGTGTGGAAGTGTTTGCATTGTGATGTTACTGATAGAAGTAATGATTGGCCAGTAGTGTTAGGGTTTGTACTGTGAGTTACTGATGAAGTAAGTGATTGGCCCAGTAGTGTTTAAGTGTTTGTAACTGTGAGTTACTGATGAGTAGTGATTGGCCAGTAGTGTAAAGTGTTTTGCCTGTGAGTTACTGATAGAAGTAGTGATTGGCCAGTGTGTAAAGTTTTGCTTGTGATTACGATAGAATAATGATTGGCCAGTAGTGTTAGTTTTGTAACTGTGATTTACTGATGGAAGTAGTGATTGGCCGTAGTGTTAAGTGGTTGTAACTGTGAGTTACTGATAGAATAGTGATTGGCTAGTAGAGTACAGTGTTTACACAAGAATTACTGATAAAGTAGTGATTGGCCAGACGATAACGTGTTTGCACTATGAGTTACTGATAGAAGTAGTGATTGGCCAGTAAAGTGTTTACACTATGAGTTACTGATAGAAGTAGCGATTGGTCAATAGTGTAAAGTGTTTGTAACTGTGAGTTACTGATAGAAGTAATTGGCTTGGCCAGTAAGTGTTAAGTGTTTGTAACTGTGAGTTACTGTAGAAGTAGTGCTTGGCTATTAGAGTAAAGTGTTTTACAACAATGATTACTTGATAGAGAGTAGTGATTGGCCAGTAAGAGTAAATGGTTTGCACTAGTATTATGAGAGAAGTAGTGATTGGCCAGTAAAGTGTTACACTATGAGTTACTGATAGAAGTAGCGATTGGTCCATAGTGTAAAGTGTTTTTAACTGTGAGTTTACTGATATAAATAATTTGCCAGTAGTGTTAAGTGTTTGTTAACTGTGAGTTACTGATAGAAGTAATTGCCCGTAGTGTTAGTGTTTGTAACTGTGAGTTACTGATAGAAGTGTGATTGGCTAGTAAGTAAAGTGTTTCACAATGAATTACTGATAGAAGTAGTGATTGCCAGAAGAGTTAAAGTGTTTGCACTATGATTTTACGGATAGAAGTAGTGATTGGCATAAAAGTGTTTACACATGAGTACTGATAGAGAGTAGCGATTGGTCAATAGTGTTAAGTGTTTGTAACGTGATTTACTGATAGAAGTAATTGGCGTAGTGTAGTTTTTTGTAACTGTAGTTACTGATAGAAGTAATGGCCAGTAGTGTTAGTGTTTGTAACTGTGAGTTACTGATGAGAAGTATGATGTGCTAGTAGATAAAGTGTTTACAAATGAATTACTGAGAGTATGATGGCCATAAGCTAAAGAGATGTTTGCCTAGAGAGTACTGATATAAAGTAGTGATTGGCCGTAGTAAGTGTTTGAAACTGTGAGTTATGATAGAATTTTGGGGGATGGCCAGTAGTGTAAAGTGTTTTGTAACGTTAGTTACTGATAGACGTATGATGCACATTAGTGTAAAGTGTTTGTACCTGTGAGTTACTGATAGAAGTAATTGGCCAGTAGTGTTAAGTGTTGGTAACTGTGAGTTACTGATAGAAGTAGTGATTGGCCAGTAGTGTAAGTAGTTTGTAACTGTGATTACTAATAGAAGTAGTATTGGCTCAGTAAGTTATTTACACTATGAGTTACTGATAGAAGTAGTGATTGGCTAGTAAAGTGTTACACTACGAGTTACTGATAGAAGGTATGATTGCCATAGTGTAAATTGTTTGCACTGGGAGTTCTGATAGAAGTAGTATGCCAGTATGTAAAGTTGCACTTTCTACTAATTGAGCCAGTAGTGGTAAAGTGTTTGACACTATGAGTTTACTTAGATAGTAAAGGTGATTGGCCAGTAGTGTTAAGTGTTTACACTATGAGTTACTGATAGAAGTAGTGATTGGCCAGTAGTGTAAGTGTTTGCCACTATGAGTTACTGATAGAAGTAGTGCTTGGCCAGTGGTGTAAAGTGTTTGCATTGTGAGTTACTGATAAGTAATGATTGGCCAGTAGTGTTAAGGGTTTGTACGTGAGTTAACTGATGGAAAGTGATTGGCAGTAGTGTTAAGTGTTTGTAACTGTGAGTTACTGATTGGAAGTAGTGATGGCCAGTGCGTGTAAAGTGTTTTGCACTATGAGTTACTGATAGAAGTAGTGATTGGCCAGTGGTTGTAAGTGTTTGCATTGTGAGTTACGATAGAAGTAATGATTGGCCAGTAGTGTTAGTGTTTGTAACTGTGAGTTACTATGGAAGTAGTGATTGGCCAGTAGTGTTAAGTGTTGTAACTGTGAGTTTCTGATAGAAGTAGGATTGGCCGTAGAGTAAAGTGTTTACACAATGAATTACTGATAGAAGTAGTGATTGGCCAGAAGAGTAAGTGTTTGCACTATGATTACTGATAGAAGTAGTGATTGGCCAGTAAAGTGTTTACACTATGAGTTACTGATAGAAGTAGCGATTGGTCAATAGTGTAAAGTGTTTGTAACTGTGTTACTGATAAAGTAATTGGCCAGTAGTGTTAAGTGTTGGTAACTGTGAGTTACTGATAGAAGTAGTGATTGCTAGTAGAGTAAAGTGTTTACACAATGAATTACTGATAAAGTAGTGATTGGCCAGAAGAGTAAAGTGTTTGCACTATGAGTTACTGATAGAAGAGTTGTGATTGGCCAGTAAAGTGTTTACACTAGAGTTACTGATAGAAGTAGCGATTGGTCAATATGTAAAGGTTTGTAACTGTGAGTTTACTGATAGAAGTAATTGGCCATAGTGTTAGTGTTTGTAACTGTGAGTTACTGATAGAGTAATTGGCCAGTAGTGTTAAGGTGTTTGTAACTGTGAGTTACTGATAGAAGTAGTGATTGGCTAGTAGAGTAAAGTGTTTACACAATGAATTACTGATAGAAGTAGTGATTGGCCAAGAAGAGTAAAGTGTTTGCACTATGAGTTTACTGATAGAAGTAGTGATTGGCCAGTAAAGTGTTTTACCTATGAGTTACTGATAGAAGTAGCGATTGGTCAATGTGTAAAGTGTTTGTAACTGTGGTTACTGATAGAAGTAATTGGCCAGTAGTGTTAAGTGTTTGTAACTGTGAGTTACTGATAGAAGTAATTGCCAGTAGTGTTAAGTGTTGTAACTGTGAGTTACTGTAGAAGTAGGATGCTAGTAGACTAAAGTGTTTCACAATGAATTACTGATAGAAGTGTGATTGGCCGAAAGAGTAAGTGTTTGCACTATGAGTTACTGATAGAGTAGTGATTGGCCAGTAGTGTAAAGTGTTTGTAACTGTGAGTTACTGATAGATTAGTGATTGGCCAGTAGTGTAAAAGTGTTGTACTGTGAGTTACTGATAGACGTAGTGATTGGACATTGTGTAAAGTGTTTGTAAACTGTGAGTTACTGATAGAAGTAATTGGCCATTAGTGTTAAGTGTTTGTAACTGTGTTAGTTCTGATAGAATAGTGGATTTGGCCATAGTGTTAAGTTTTATAACTGTGAGTTACTAATAGAAGTAGTGATTGGCTAGTAAAGTATTTCACTATGAGTTTGATAGAAGTAGTGATTGGCTAGTAAAGTGTTTACACTACGAGTTACTGATAGAAGTAGTGATTGGCCTAGTGTAAATTGTTTGCACTGTGAGTTACTGATAGAATAGTGCTGGCCAGTAGTGTGTGTTTTGCACTTTCCTACTACATTAGCCAGTAGTGTAAAGTGTTTACACTATGAGTTCTGATAGAAGTAGTGATTGCCAGTAGTGTTAGTGTTTACACTATGAGTTTACTGATAGAAGTAGTGATTGGCCGTAGTGTAAATGTTTGAACTGATTACTGATAGAAGTAGTGATTGGCCAGTAGTGTGAAAATTTTTGCACTATGATTTACTGATAGAGGTAGTGATTGGCCAGTAGTGTTAAGTGTTTGCACTGAGTTACTGATGAAGTAGTGATTGGTCAGTAGTGTAAAGTGTGTTGAACTGTGAGTTACTGATAGAAGTTAATTATTAGCCAGTATTGTTAAGTGTTGTAACTGTGAGTTACGATAGAAGTAGTGATTGCCAGTAGTGTAAAGTCGTTTACACTATGAGTTAATGATAGAAGTAGTGATTGGCCAGTAGTGTAAAGTGTTTGTAACTGTGAGTTACTGATAGAAATAATGGCCAGTAGTGTTAAGTGTTTGTAACGTGAGTTACTGATAGAAATAATTGGCCGTAGTGTTAAGGTTTGTGTAACTGTTGAGTTACTGATAGAAGTAGTGATTGGCCAGTAGTGTAAAGTGTTTGTAACTGGTGAGTTACTGATAGAAGTAGTGATTGGCCAGTAGTGTTAAGTGTTGAACTGAGTTACTGATAGAAGTAGTGATCAGGGAAGGAAGATTTTTATTTAACTGCCGCCTTTTAAGTTTTACCCGAGGTGTGCCTGAGCACAAATGTTTCACGTTTGCTTCATGGTAGGGGCCCCTGACTGAACTTGGCCTACTCTAACCAACTTCATTATCTTGATACAACCAAACACACCAGAGTCAGGTCACCAGCTATAACCTGGATATCCTTCCTGTAAAAAAATAACATCCAAACCTCCTTTGAATGTGTTCAGAGATTGAGCCAACACTGCATGTTTAGGTAGAACATCCCTACTGCCTTATAGTGAAGAATAAGATGGTCGAACTTCCGATCCGTTTCGGATTCACGGATTTCAAAAAACTCAAACATTGAAAAATCCGCGAAGCAGAACTATTAAAGTCAATGGGAAAATAAATTCAAAATGTTGTGAATGTTCTTTCAATGGACTGGTGCCCAAAACAACACTGCATGCTCAAGCCTATACTCGCAAGGCTCTGCAGAGGCAGAATTATACCTGCTCCTTTAAATCTATATGCTCCTTCTTATACGAAAAATGAATTCATGAATTTAAATAGAACCAATCTTTATTAACAGCAGAATGAATGGAAAACAGTAGAGAGGAAGCATTGAGTTCAGAATAGTTTGTCAGCAGTCCTAAAATTAAAAATATACAGGTTCAGGTCCTCCACCAGATAAGCTTAACATTAGTTGCACCCCTTACTTTTAACGGTCATGTCGCTCTCCGGAATCCATTTTATTCCCCCAAAGGGGGACCCCACCAAAACCCATTTTCTCAATACTTACCTGACTCCTCTGTGTTCCTGAAGGAGGCATCACCGTTAAAGGGTTAGTTCACTCTCAAAGTAAACGTTTGGTTTGAAGCTTTAAGTGAAGAACCAAAGGTAAACTAGCTATGACCTACCTCCTGTTCTTCACTTAATGTACAAGGAGAGACAAGCAACCTTACGGTACATGCAGAGCAATCCACCACTGGAACTGACAGGTTCCGACCGCTTCCGACTGAAGTAAACTATAGTTCAGTTACAGCTGGAAGCAGTCGTTACCTGTCAGAGGTTCCAGCAGTGGATCACAGCTGCAGTAAATTCTTTCCTCTCTCCTGTACCTTAAGTGACTTAAGCTTAAAAACCAACATTCATTATGAGAGTGAATTACTAACCCTTCTCCACTGGTCCCTCTTCTCGTTTGTGGTCCACCCTCTTTCATGGCTTTTTGGAGCTCTTCATGAGCTTGTGGCCAATGTAAAGAGGCAGTTCTGTATGCACATAAGTTATGGCCGTGACTGACAGCTATCACCCGGAGAGCAACATGGAGAGGGACGTTGGTCTTCAAGTAGATATCTCACATCCGTAATACAGGGAACTGGGTAATTTTGTATAAATATGGCCTGGAGGGGTCCTGCTTCTGGGGGGGGAATCTTTTTAAGGGGGTTCGTGGGTGGTGTACATGTTTTTTATAACGGGATATCTATTTTTAAATTTAGAGGTTACGTAGAAGAAAATACTATGATCATAGTGTTACTTTCTCACTCTGTCTGAGAATGCAAACAAGCAATAACCTTGAATTCAGTATCTGAACGAAAGATAAAAAATAATTAGTCATGGTCCGATAATGAAGGTCACTCATCCACTTTTTAATAAAGAACCTCTTCCCACAATTTTACAATGGATTTTATGATGAATTATTTAAATGACTCTCAGTAGGATAATTATTTATAAAATCTGGAAGCCCATGCAATCATTATGCAGGTTTTTAGTTACCAATATAGAAATGATCCTTAGAAAAGTCTCAGAAAAGCTAAAACTGTCATTGGCACTGTAACTGGGATCAATCCGCATGGCTCTTCTCTCTGCTACCACATGAAACGTCCCATTTGATATTCGATTTGACACTTCATCACTCCTAAGAAACATTCGCTGAAACCAAAAATAAACTTTAACAAGGTTCATAGTGGCTACAGTAAGTGAATGATGAAAAGCCTTCCATTCCCAGACAATTGACCCATGAGAATTAAGCCCTGTAGAGACGGTAGTGTAAATCTTTTCGACACGTCCTTAAATGATCCCTTCCTGATGCCCAGTGTTCTGTACAGCAGGGGCCTGTAGGGGCCTGACAACATTGAGTAGGATCTGATTTTCTTATTCCCTAAACATTATTGGCCAATGATCATGTCTGGAAGAATGTCTTTCTGTGTCACATTATATTGAGGTGTCTTCAAAAGTCCTCTTATGTTTATCAGATACTGACAGACCTGCACCCCTCGAGAGATGTTGAGGTGATATCACGGTTCCTTAGGCTAGGGTCCACTTATCGGATTGTGTGCTTGTGTTTGCATTTGTGTGCCCTTTGGTGTCTGCCTTTGTCTGCGCTTGCTATTTACTACTAGAGGTGGTTGAAATGACTGAAATCAAGTTCTGCTTGCAGAAGTGGAACCGTCAATAGGAGTTAAAAAACTCCCAATGGTAACCGACTGTAATTGGCTCGAGGACCTGGGAAATGGTTCTCGGGAATATGTATCAATGCCCAAAATCTTTTAAAAAAACACGTCCAGAACCGGAAACTTTTCAAGAGTATTTTCAAGATTGTTGATACGAACGTTCGATAATAATTGGTCTGTGGGTTCAGAAATTATCCAAAAAAGTCCTAAATCCACAAAGTCCAAGCTTGGAGGATCTGTTGAAATACGTTTCGGAATCGGGTTCGGGTCATCTCTATTTACTTCTATGGTTAAAGTGCATTATTTGTGCATTTACAGTATGTCCATTGGCCGTGTTTTTACTGCGCTCCCATCAACTTGAATTGAACCCCAAATGGACAGGAATAGACACAAATGGACCAAAAGTCGGCACGCACAAGATTGATAAAAGGATCAAAACGCGACGCACATCGTGGGAACTGATTTCTGTCATTTCCATTAAAAATAAAATTCATTGCAGATCATGGACAGAAAAGATAGAATCGCGCATAGTAGGGCCGAGACCTAAGTAAGAAAAAAAACCAATGATCAAATCACCACTTTATCTCCTGCTAAGTTGAAGATGTGACACATTTACTTTACTGCTTTCTGTGAAATGTAGATTGGAGCCTTAGGAAATTGGTTTCCTTCCTCAGTTGTAATTTACACTAGCGTACCATCTATTTATTTGTAACTGTTGTCTGCAGTTTCCTATTCATACCCTTTTGACGCCCCATTGATATTCCCATTGACCCCCCTATTGATACCCCATTGATCCCCTATTGGCACCCCCATTGATCCCCCAGTAATATCCCATTGACCGCCTATTGTTACATTGATCCCCCCATTGTTACCCTCATTACACATTGATATCCCATATCCCCATTGATCCCAACTCTGATATCCCCATTAAGACCCCCATTGATCCCACTCTGATATCCCCATTAATACCCCCATTGATCCCAA
This sequence comes from Hymenochirus boettgeri, assembly GCA_019447015.1. Lineage (NCBI taxonomy): Eukaryota > Metazoa > Chordata > Amphibia > Anura > Pipidae > Hymenochirus > Hymenochirus boettgeri. Next base: position 333,295,563 of record CM033470.1, read on the forward strand.
CTCTGATATCCCCATTAATACCCCCATTGACACACCTATTGATCTCCCATCGATACCCCCATCATCTTTCATTGGTGATCCTTTCGTTATCATCTATAATACAAGATGCTAATGTATTGATTTGGTGTTTAGTTTCCATGAAGCTTTTTAAGATTCTAAACCCTCAGGTGCACATTCTTTCAAGTCCATTTGATGGTTATATTATAACATTGTTATATTTTTTGTAGGTTGAAGCTGTCAATGGATCAATGGATATACAACAGACGATGAACCACACTGACAATCATTCGCTGGGTAAATCTGCTGTTAAAAGAAAGGTACACACATACTTTTTTTATCATGTGGAAATCACGTGTTTTTAATTCAATTCTCGACAGGGAGAGCTCTCTGTAATGTAAACATTGCTATTGTGACGTCTGTGTGTCTCGTGTAGTCAGTCTAATGGTTCACAGGTCTTTTGTTGCTGTTTCAAGAGAATAAACTGGTTTGTAGGTATAGTATTTTGATGACATTGTATTTGCAATATTAATTGTATTGGGATGAAGATAATTTAAAAGGAAGGTTGTGTATAAAGATACAGTGAAGCCAAAAGAAAATGAATTGCCTTTCTTATATTATATATTCATCAATATGATATAATAATTCAGGGATCTGAGTGTGCATGCCTTCATGTTTTGCTCAGCCTGTAAACCCCTCTCTTAACCGACTCCTCCGTCCATTCTGGCATGGACTTTCTCTGAAGTCAAGCATGCTCAGTAATCACTATGAGGCACACTGGAGAGGGAATTTCCCACCATTTCTTTTATAGCGAAACTGCACAGAGAGAAGAGTTCATGCTAATAAGGCACTGAGAGCTGAAATGTAGGATGGTTTCTATTGGATATCTAAAAAAAGGGGCAGATCACAAATAAATGGTACAGTGATAGTTGGGAAGAATGATAAGTTTCCAGTGATTGCCAATTAAATATATTTTTCAGTTTAGATACCCTTTTACTTTACTGTATACAATACAATAACCTTATCCCCACACAGTTGTATAAGGATTCTATTGCTTGGTTTATATGACTTTAAACTTGTACTAGTATTTCTTAGGGCTAGGTCACACTGCACGATTTTTTCGCGTTTGCGCATGTGCTTTTTAATACAGCATCGCGGCAACGCATGCGATCCCATTTTAAATCGAAACCTCTATATCTCAATCTCGTATCTCTAACTGTTCAGTGAAGGTTGTGACTTATAGGACAACTAAAGCCACAGAACAACACTAAACCAAGGCAGAACACCTTGATATAAAACCAGTAAATCTGTCTCTTACCTCTCATTTGATAGGGGCGCTGGAAATTTACCTAAATAACATATGGTTTTGCTTACTTCACGCATTCTAGTATCACACAATTTGGTCAATGACCATTATGTTCTGCACATGCTCAGTCCTTAGCATGGCAGAAACTGTTACAGTGGTCACACCCATTAATATCTCTAGTCATCCTTTTTTTTTACAGGACAGATAAAGCAATGAAGCTGTGACTGAGGTCAGGAGGTGTGGTCTGACACTGCATATACAACACAGATACTTCATACAGTTTTTAAATAGGCTTACATTTACTATACTACAATTTACTGAAGTGGGATTTTTAGCTTATTGGTGTTTTTAGGAAGGTTGTTTTCAGATTCTTGAGTATAAAATTTGGGTTTAGTTCTCCTTTAAGCTGGGTTACACACGAAGAGACCCTCATTCTGGCTGACTGGTCGGCAACTAATGACGGTCGCCAGAATGAAGACGTGTTAGTCGCGACAAAAGTAGCCAAAGCCAACAGTTTTCCATGATTGAACGTGCAGTCCGCGGAAGCGATCGGCTGTGGTTTTCAGACACGCCAATTGTCCAAACAAATCGTAGGTCTTGCCAAAAATCCATGCAATTACTTCGGCCTATTGACCGATACGAAGAACTATCGGCGATAATTTCATTGTGTGTACACAGCTATAGTCCAGTACACTGCACAACCCAAACCATTATCTGTTACAAATTGGAGATTATCTAGCAGTCTCAGTGGAAAATCTGCTTTCCTTGGGCCAACTGGAGCTCGTTGTATGGCGAAATAAATGGTAACTTGCACTACAGCGTCAATGAAATCCATTGGTAAACTGACCCAATGCAGACATAAACATCCCGAAACACCTTCTGGGATCAGTTCAGGGACATCTAAACCAGATGGTTTGTCAGTTTCAAGCTTCTTCAACAAAACTTCTACAGAGCAAGAGCGTCTATACTACAGGAAGCCTTCAATCTAATGGTGCCTGGCATTTCCAGCAGTGTACATTCCATTGGTATCAACGAAAACGACTCCTATGGATCTCAGGGCTCTTGCTTTATAAATAGTAAAACATTGATCTGTGTAGCGCCATCAAGTGTACAGGAGGTATAAGTTGTATGTCTTCAAACATGTCATTGATTGGGTTTAGCTTTTACTTCAAGCTTGCAAACTTCCCACCTGCCAATTGTATGTATGTATGTATGTATGTATCTATGTATGTATATGCTTGTGAAGGTTCTCATTATCCAGGTCATGGTATATCTGTGTATTCAATTAATCAACTGGACTTGAAATGTAGTTCTTGAAGACTTTCGCTAGTCATCCGACTGGCTTTCTCAATTCAGAATGACTTGTACAAAATCTGTGGCAATTATGTACCCTGGAAAATCCCAATTAGCATATCCAGCCAGGTGTTAAGGTGTTTGATTAGATAGTGGCTAAGATGTGTTTATAGGAAGCCCAGAGTAAGGTGTTTAAACAGCATTGTACATGGGCCGACAGTTGGTGGGAAGTTCTAAGCATCACATCCAGAACTCTCAGGATTTCACCAACAAGATTGAAGATATAGTACTCGGTGTAAGAAGAACTATGGGTCCTATGATGTGACATCTCTCTTCACGTGTATACAGCACTCTTACCAGCAGAACGATCTCAACCCAACAGGTGTGTTCTTGTTGGACTTGTGCCTGAATACCACCTATTTCAAATACAGGGATAAGTTCTATAAGCAAAAACATGGATGTGCTATGGGACTCCAGTTTACACCTCTTGTGGCCAACCTTACATGGAGGAGGTAGAAAACAGGCGCTTAATACCTTTAAGGGCATAACACCCAGCCACTGGTTCAGAATATGTTGAGTGACCCTGGGTTAAATCCACCAGAAGGAAGTACAAGCTTCACAGAACACTTAAGCATGTAGACCAAAACATTAATTCACAAGGGAGAAGAGTACAAAACAACAAAACTGGCTTTCTTGGACTGCTGGTAGAAGTTAAGGAAAATGGTAAATTGGAAGTAGAGGTTTACAGAAAACCAACACACACAGATCAGTATTTGATGTTTGACTCCCCCACCACCTTTGGATCACAACTGGGGTACTCAGAACCCCTCACACGAGCCCCGAGAACATCCCACTAGCACAGAGCGAAGGCTAAAGAAATGAAACATCTCAGAGAGCCCTTAAACTTGTGGATATCCAGACTGGGCCTTTGTCAAAAGAAGTAGAAGGAAAAAGAACACGAATACCAACAGTGAAGGGGAAAAGCAAGCAGGAGAAGAACATGGTCTTCCCATATGTAGCAGGGGTCTCCGAGAAATTAAGAAGAATTTTCAAAAAACATCGTATCCCTGTTGCTTTAAACCGAACAACACACTGAGGCAAAATTGCGTACATCCTAAAGACCCAATACCAAAAAACACAGAAAAGCGACATCATATATGCAGTGCAGTGCAGTGAAGAATGATCTGATTTGTATGTGGGGGAGACCAAACAAACTGCATCAACGTATGGCCAGCACAGAAGAGCCAATTCTCGGTCAGGACTCAGCCGTTGTACCTGCATCTTAGATAAAGGACAACTTTGAAGATTGTAATGTTAACATATTGGCAAATGAACGTGACTGGTTCAAGAGAGGTGTTAAGGAGGCCATTTATGTGAAAATAAAGAAACCAAGCCTAAATAGAGGTGGGGGGTTCGACACCACACTGCTGCCATGTACTGCTGTTTTAAACACCTTTACCCTGGGCGTTCCTCTAACACCTCTTAGCCACTATCCAATCACCCCTTACCACTGGCTGTGATATGCTAATGGGATTTTCCAGGGTACATAATTGCACAGATTCTTGTACAAGTCATTCTGAATTGAGAGCGTCGAAAAAATGACTGCGAATGTTATGAGTTACTGATAGAAGTAGTGATTGGCCAGTAGTGTAAAGTGTTTGAACTGAGTTACTGATAGAAGTAGTGATTGGCCAGTAGTGTAAAATGTTTGCACTATGATTTACTGATAGAGGTAGTGATTGGCCAGTAGTGTAAAGTGTTTGCACTGAGTTACTGATAGAAGTAGTGATTGGTCAGTAGTGTAAAGTGTTTGTAACTGTGAGTTACTGATAGAAGTAATTATTAGCCAGTATTGTTAAGTGTTTGTAACTGTGAGTTACTGATAGAAGTAGTGATTAGCCAGTAGTGTAAAGTGTTTACACTATGAGTTACTGATAGAAGTAGTGATTGGCCAGTAAATGGTATCGTTTAACCTTTAGCCTCTGATAAAGTACACGGTGTCCTGAGATGGAATGGGCTGGGCATTCATTTCATTTATACTGTTGTTCTTATTTGGGTATCTCATGTTTTCGAAGCATACTACAGACAGTGCTAAATGCATTTTAATTCAAGGGATTGGCAGAGGAAGTCATTAGTGTTGTACTTGTGGTATTCTATTACAGCTTTTAATTGTTTTTTAAACATCTTAAGAGCCAGTTAGGATAGCATGGGACCTGATATCTTCAAAATGAACAGTCAATGGAGATTAAATGGGAATATCCATCAGAAATGGCTTGGCAATTAGATAGAGGTTATAATGTCATATATAATTCAATGAGCTTTGTAATTTTTCAGTTCTTATAAGCATCCTCTATTAGGCTTTATGGAAAGGTCCATCAGTCAATCATTCCAAAAAAGTTGTAGATCGACCCACATTTACAATTCAACTAAACATGGGAAAATGATCTATAAAGGTTTTTAGTCACCAGTCATTGTATATAAGTAATGTTATTCAGTTCTATGGGGCTGTTTAGTTTAATGGAAGATGTTTCTAACTCATCCAGTGGCTACCTCAGTTCAACTGTACTTCATGTCTCCAATGACTAAATAAATCCAGTTGAATTGATATGGGGGAAAGCTGGTTTCTTATTGACCTCAAAATGGCATCTAGAGAGCTCTTGGCATTATCTTCTAAATCCTTGTTAAATAATTATTATTTAAGGGGCAGTCTACCCTCCATACATGTATATTTACTTGCTCACCCCATAGATCCCAAGACTGCAAGATTTACCCACCAAGCAAGACATTCCTGAAGGCAGATATTCGCTTAGCCCTTTCTGTAAGGTTCCACCAAGGTTAGAGGAGATGGGTTGGGGAGCAGGGTCAGTCACTGGCAATGAATCATCCGCCGACCCCTGTTTGACTAACCAGAACATGTAGGAAGACAATGGCGTGGATCTGAAGGTCGGCCTTCATTAATGTCTTTCTGGCGGGTACATATTGCAGGTTGTAACCATATGGGGGGGGAGAAAGCTAATATAATTTTCTGTTTGGAGTGGTGCACTTGCCCTTTAAACATCTATTGATCTTTATCATACAATAGTATATTATCCCTGTGCTTTCTCTTCTCTCTTTTTTCTTCTCAACTGCATCCTAGGAGCAGAACTTTCATTGTTTTTTCGATATATATTGGAATTATGGCCATTTCTCAAAAAGAACATGGAAGATACAGACTATAAACTTGAGACCAGTAGGGGGTGCTAACTAGATAATAGAAAACCCTTAAAGACAAGTTGCCAGCAGTTTTGGGGTGCACTGACTCCTTAGCACCTGTATTAGTATTGTAGCCCTGCATTAAAAAGGGTGGGCACTTATTATCATGTTAACTTTGAGCCTAAAATGGTTTATTAACATTCCAGGGTGCTGGGTTTCAACCATTGGCCTTCTCAAAGTTTTCATTTACAGGGAGTTTCATAAAAGTTCTTATCGTGTAAAATGGTGCTACTTTTGCCCCAGCAATCAACTTTATTAACACTTTGAAAGCTTAAAATCTGATTGGTTGGGGAAAATTAGCACCATTTTAACGATAGAAATTTTATTGAATAACTCTGACTGTTCTGTAAAATGCCATTCCCTTAATAATTTAAGTTCGCTTTCATGTGTGTTTCAAATTACACAAGAAATTGGATTTGGTTGTCAGTTTGTTTTTTAAAGGAGAAGTTATGTGCCTTTAGAGTTCTTAACATATGTAGCTAGTCCTCTTGGGTCCAATGTTTACACAGACGGAATAAAAGGCCGCGCAGCTGAATTAGCCGCTTATCTCCTGATGACATCACAAGGGTCCCTTTAAGAGAAGTTAATGGTGACCAGAAATGCAGAATGGCGGTCCTATGACATCGGATATTGGGATTGGATCGTGTATGGTCGGCGATTGTACAAAAAAAATGTAATTGCCCAATAAGATTATACGACTGTGATTGATGTGTCTTTTATGGCCACCTTAATACTATTAGGAAGGGTATCCTACTCACGAGTGGCTTAGTTCGGTGGCAGCTTTAGGTTACTTTTCAATTTTCTAAAGTTTCGATAGTTCAAAAACGGACCATAAAGTCAATGGGGACAAATAGTAAAGTTCGTGATTAAATACTTAAATAAGCTTACTGTAAATTGCCTGGGAATGGTCGTCGGGGAACATGTACATATCACCAAACATGTCCACCTCCAAAACTAACTGCAATGTTAAAAAATCCTTACTTTACTCATGCTCTCAGTGAAGAGTAGAGGTGTAGTGGGACATCTGGTCCCTGCTGCTTCCTTAACCTCAATAGGACAGGGACATGCGCATGATGAGCCTGGCGCCCCTACTATAAATCCTTTTCTGTAGTGAGGGCCCCTATCCCACCCAAACCACCAAGTCTGTTTGTTAAAAAAAGAATCAGAACTCAACTTACAACACTTTGTTCCCCCGGCGCTCTGCGCCTGTGATTAGCTGCCTCTAAAACCAGTCACCTATGCTGGCCGGCCCCCTGCTGCAGGTAAGCAAATGGCCGAGATCAGAGCGCTGGGGAAATGAAGGGGTAGTACAGTTTCTGATGGCGGTTGGGGGTGTGCTAGGGTCCCCTACAGCTATCAAAAGTTTTTTTTTTTTAGGGTGGAGATACCCCTTTTAATACTAACTTTCCTCACGATTGAGTATTTTCATGCTTTGGTACTAGGTTGAGTAGTTTAGGTTCATTTTAACTATTAAAGTCTGGGTTGAACCTCAGTTCAGTTCAAGTCCATCTCTAGTAACTATATGAAAAATAAAAATGGAATTGAAGTTCCCCTTTAAAGGAATCATCAACTTCACCTCTTGCAATCCTATGAATAAATAAAGTTTTTTAGACCCACAATGAACTCCAGTGTAGTTATCTGGGACATATACAGAATAATAAAATTGTTTTTTCTGTGAATTTCTCTACTACATTGATGGATTAGCTACAGTTGAGAGATTTGATTTCCATATTCATGAGCTGTTGCCCCCTGATTAGTGACACAAAGGGGCACATTTACTTGTTTCTTGAAATAGGTAATCAATGAACAATAGGGCCACAGTTACATAGTTGCATATGGATAGTGAATGATAGCCCACCTAGCTGATGATTCCGCTATCGCTAGTGAAGAATTATAGAATGCATTTAGTATTATATATATTCTAGCTTTAGTTCTCCTTTACGTGTGTGACATCTGGCTTAAACCCGTGAAGTACACTTTTGCCAAAATACCAGGGCTTCCATAAGGATACCTGATTCCTCCACAGCACTAAAAATAAAAATACCCGTTTGTTTCAATTCATTAAGGGTAAGTAAATGACAGATCTGCACCTAAATCATTTTTAGCATGTGCACAGTATCACTGTATCAAATAAAAAGTCCCTAATAAGTCCCCCCACCCCTCTTTTTTTTTGCTTAACTGAATGAATGGTTACTTTTTGCAGCCGCTAACAAGGGAAAAATAGTGAAGATGGGAGGAGGTTGCCATGGAAACGGGCAGTTTATCCTGGATTTTGAAGTTTGGAAGGTGACATAGTTACTCGAGTACAATATTTGTTTCGACCTTATTATTACAGCAAAACCCCATAGAGACGGTGAAAGAGCCCCACACGGGCTCGATTCAGGAACATCTAAATCGATTGGTTTGTACGTTTGCAATGACTGCTGTCATTAATATAACTGCTAGATCTTCTTTCAGTGTTTGAATGTTTTGTGGTTGACAGATTTTCAACTGAGGATTCTGTTCCCTTATACATGTGTCTGAGTATTAATTACTGTGGAAATTATATTATATTCTCTCTTTTCGGCTGCTGGGTACCTGTGTTCAACTGTCCTACCCCTAAATCCATTAAGTCCTTATCCTGCAGTAAATATTATAAATCAGTTTCAGTTATATTTTTAGACCATGAATAGTTAATAAATGAGTCACCTCTTGTGTTTCTGTAGGATATGGTCCTGAGATTTTGCAGGTATTGTGTGTGAGTTAAGGTTCCGCCCCTTTTTTACTCAGTGGGTGAACAGATTTTTAAGGGTTTTCCTAGCACCTTAGCAGTGAAAACCAGTGTTGTTGATAGATAGTTGATTGGCCAGTAGTGTTAAGGTTTGCATATGAATGATTGATTAGAAGTGTGATTGGCCAGTAGTGTAAAGTGTTTTGTGCACTATGAGTTTACTGATAGAGTAGTATTGGCCAGTGGTGTAAGTGTTGCATGTGAGTTACTGATAGAAGTAATGATTGGCCAGTAGTGTAAGGGTTTGTAACTGTGATTACTGAGGAAGTAGTGATGGCCATTAGTGTTAAGTGTTTGTAACTGTGAGTTACTGATGAAGTATGATTGGCCATAGGTAAAGGGTTTGCACTATGAGTTACTGATAGAAGTAGTGATTGGCCAGTGGTTGTAAAGTGTTTGCATTGTGAGTTATCTGATGAAGTAATGATTGGCCAGTAGTGTAAGGTTTGTACTGTGAGTTACTGATGGAAGTATGATTGGCCAGTAGTGTAGTTGTTGTAACTGTGAGTTACTGATAGAACGTAGTGATTGGCTGTAGAGTAAAGTGTTTTACCAATGAATTACTGATAGAAGTAGTGATTGGCCTGAAGGTAAGTGTTGCACTATGAGTTACTGATGATAGAAGTAGTGATTGGCCAGTAAAGTGTTTACACTATGATTACTGATAGAAGTAGCGATTGGTCAATAGTGTATAAGTGTTTGTAACTGTGAGTTACTGATAGAAGTATTGGCCAGTAGTTTAAGTGTTTGTAACTGTGAGTTACTGATAGAAGTAGTGATTGGTAGTAGAGTAAAGTGTTTACACATGAATTACTGAAGAAGTAGTGATTGGCCAGAAGAGTAAAGTGTTTGCACTAGAGTTTATGATAGAAGTAGTGATTGGCCAGTAAAGTGTTACACTATGAGTTACTGATAGAAGTGCGATTGGTCAATAGTGTAAAGTGTTTGTAACTGTGAGTTACTGATAGAAGTAATTGGCCCAGTAGTGTTAAGTGTTTGTAACTGTGAGTTACTGATAGAAGTAATTGGCCGTGTGTTAAGTGTTTGTAACTGTGAGTTACTGATAGAAGTAGTGATGGCTAGTAGAGTAAAGTGTTTACACAATGAATTACTGATAGAAGTAGTGATTGGCCAGAAGAGTTAAAGTGTTTGCACTATGAGTTTGATAGAAGTAGTGATTGGCCAGTAAAGTGTTGACACTATGAGTTACTGATAGAGAGTAGCGATTGGTCAATAGTGTTTAAGTGTTTTAACTGGAGTTATACTGATAGAAGTAATTGGCCAGTAGTGTTAGTGTTTGTAACTGTGAGTTACTGATAGAAGTAATTGGCCGTAGTGTTAAGTGTTTGTAACTGTGAGTTACTGATAGAAGTAGTGATTGGCAGTAGACTAAAGTGTGTTTACACAATGAATTACTGATAGAAGTAGTGTTGGCCAGAAGAGTAAAGTGTTGCACTATGAGTTACTGATAGAAGTAGTGATTGGCCATAGGTTAAAGGTTTGAAATGTGAGTTACTGATAGAATTGTGATTGGCCAGTAGTGTAAAGTGTTTGTAACTGTTATTACTGATAGACTAGTGAGGACATTAGTGTGTAAAGTGTTGTACTGTGAGTTATGATAGAAGTAATTGGCCAGTAGTGTTAGTGTTTGTAACTGTGAGTTACTGATAGAAGTAGTGATTGGCCAGTAGTGTTAAGTAGTTTGTAACTGATTACTAATAGAAGTAGTGATTGGCTAGTAAAGTATTTACCTATGAGTTACTGATAGAAGTAGTGATTGGCTAGTAAAGTGTTACAACGAGTTACTGAAGAAGTAGTGATTGGCCATAGTGTAATTGTTTGCACTGTGAGTTACTGATAGAAGTAGTGATGGCCAGTATGTAAGTGTTTGCACTTTCTACTACATTGCCAGTAGGTAAAGTGTTTACACTATGAGTTACTGTAGAAGTAAGTGATTGGCCAGTAGGTTAGTGTTAACTATGAGTTCTATAGAGTAGTGATTGGCCAGTAGTGTAAAGTGTTGCACTATGAGTTACTGATAGAAGTAGTGATTGGCCAGTGGTGTAAAGTGTTTGCATGTGAGTTACTGATAGAAGTAATGATTGGCCAGTAGTGTTAGGGTTTGTAACGTGAGTTGAGTTACTGATGGAAGTAAGTGATTGGCCAGTAGTGTTAAGTGTTTGTAACTGTGAGTACTGATGGAAGTAGTGATTGGCCAGTAGTGTAAAGTGTTTGCACTATTAGTTACTGATAGAAGTAGTGATTGGCAGGTGTTGTAAAGTGTTTGCATTGTGAGTTACTGATAGAAGTAATGATTGGCCAGTAGTGTTAAGGGTTGTAACGTGAGTTACTGATGGAAGTAGTGATTGGCCAGTAGTGTTAATGTTTGTAACTGTGAGTTACTGATAGAAGTAGTGATTGGCTCAGTAGAGTAAAGTGTTTACACAATGAATACTGATAGAAGTGTGATTGGCCAGAAGAGTAAAGTGTTTGCACTATGAGTTACTGATAGAAGTAGTGATTGGCCAGTAAAGTGTTTACACTATGAGTACTGATAGAAGTAGCGATTGGTCAATAGTGTAAAGTGTTGTAACTGTGAGTTACTGATAAGAAGTATGGCCAGTAGTGTTAAGTTTGTAACTGTGAGTTACTGAAGAAGTAGTGATTGGCTAGTAGAGTAAAGTGTTTACACAATGAATTACATGATAGAAGTAGTGATTGGCCAGAAGAGTAAAGTGTTTGCACTATGAGTTACTGAAGTAGAAGTAGTGATTGGCCAGTAAAGTGTTTCACTTGAGTTACTGATAGAAGTAGCGATTGGCAATAGTGTAAAGGTTTGTAACTGTGAGTTTAGATAGAAGTAATTGGCCAGTAGTGTTAAGTGTTTGTAACGTGAGTTACTGATAGAAGTAATTGGCCAGTAGTGTTAAGTGGTTTGTAACTGTGAGTTATATAGAAGTAGTGATTGGTAGTAGAGTTAAAGTGTTTACACAATGAATTACTGATAGAAGTAGTGATTGGCAGAAGAGTAAAGTGTTTGCACTATGAGTTACTGATAGAAGTAGTGATTGGCCAGTAAAGTGTGTTTTACACTATGAGTTACTGATAGAAGTAGCGATTGGTCAATGTGTAAAGTGTTGTAACTGTGAGTTACTGATAGAAGTAATGGCCAGTAGTGTTAAGTGTTTGTAACGTGAGTTACTGATAGAAGTAATTGGCCAGTAGTGTTAAGTGTTTGTAACTGTGAGTTACTGATAGAAGTAGTGATGGCTAGTAGACTAAAGTGTTTACACAATGAATTACTGATAGAGTAGTGATTGGCCAGAAGGAGTAAAGTGTTTGCACTATGAGTTACTGATAGAAGTAGTGATTGGCCAGTAGTGTAAAGATGTTTGTAACTGTGAGTTACTGATAGAATAGTGATTGGCCGTAGTGTAAAGTGTTGTAACTGTGAGTGTACTGATAGAGGTAGTGATTGGACATTAGTGTAAAGTGTTTGGAACTGTGAGTTACGTAGAAGTAATTGGCCTAGTAGGTTAAGTGTTTGGTAACTGTGAGTTACTGATAGAAGTAGTGATGGCCGTAGTGTTAAGTGTGAACTGTGAGTTATATAGAAGTAGTGATTGGCTAGTAAAGTATTTACACTAGAGTTACGTAGAGAAGTAGTGATGGCTAGTAAAGTGTTACAATACGAGTAATGATAGAGTAGTGATTGCGCCAGTAGTTGAAATTGTTTGCACTGTGAGTTACTGATAGAAGTAGTGTGGCCAGTAGTGTAAAGTGTTGCACTTCCTACTACATTAGCCAGTAGTGTAAAGTGTTTACACTATGAGTTATCTGATAGAATAGTGATGGCCAGTAGTGTTTAAGGTTTACACTATGAGTTTACTGATAGAAGTAAGTGATTGGCCAGTAGTGTAAAGTTGTTTGAACTGAGTTACTGATAGAAGTAGTGATTGGCCAGTAGTTGTAAAATGTTTGCCCACTATGATTACTGATAGAGGTAGTGATTGGCCTAGTAGTGTAAAGTGTTTGCACTGAGTTACTGTAGAAGTAGTGATGGTCAGTAGTGTGTAAAGTGTGTGTAAACTGTGAGTACTGATAGAAGTAATTATAGCCAGTATTGTTAGATGTTGTAACTGTGAGTATGATAGAAGTGTGATTAGCCAGTAGTGTATAAGTCGTTTACACTATGAGTTATGATAGAAGTAGTGATTGGCCAGTCTAGTGTAAGTTTGTAACTGTGAGTTACTGATAGAAATAATTGGCCAGTGTAGTGTTAAGTTTTGTTTGTAATGTGAGTTACTGATAGGAAATAATTGGCCAGTAGTGTTAAGTGTTTTAACTGTGAGTTACGATAGAAGTAGTGATGGCCAGTAGTGTTAAAGTGTTTGTAACTGTGAGTAAAGCTACTTTCGAGTGTTTAAAACCAAGGCTGCTGGAGGTTGTAACAGGTAAGTTTTGAGGTGCTCTCCCCTATCTCCGTGGCCATGAAACGGTAAGGGTTTTAAAAAAAACAAAACAAAAACAACCCTCCAAAAGTGCTTTACCAGCATAACTTATTTATTCATGCTGACAAGTCCACAATACACACATTTTTGGGCTTTGGACAGTGATTTTGACTTTGTTCAGCACTGAATAAATAGTTAATGCTGTAAAGCACTTTTTGGAGTGTTCCTCCCTTTCAGTGTGTGGAGTATACGAGCTTCCCTTCCGTACCCTCGAAATAGCCTGCGGGAACCTTGAAATGGCTTCACGTGGTCAGAAGTTCCTTTATCAGTGTTTTTATTGTTCTTGTGTTCCCTGACCATTCCTGACCATTTTTTCCCTGGTGCCTGAGCCCTCTACCCTTACGTTTACAACACTCAAAACCTTTGGATTTTTTTTTTCTGGCAACCAATCAGATCTATTCAACTACACTACCAGGAAAAAGCTACATCTGATGGTTGTTTGCAACTGACAGCATCCAGCATGGGGCAAACCTCTGGACCACTTATTTTATGAGGTTTTCTTCTTCTCCCCCTCAGTCATATTGAATGACCCTCTTTTAATCAGACACACTGCTGCTTCCCAGTCATAACTAGATCCACCTTTCCCGGCAAGTTCTCATATAACCAATTAAAGATTAAACATTCCGTACGTCTCTGATTTATCCCATTGCGATCCAATTTGCCTTCTATCGGTACCATTTCTCCTCTCGCGATTTTCTCAGCTAAATTAAGTCTACCGGCCTTTTATGTTCTTCTGCTGTGGCCTCCCTCAAAGAAAAACTGCCACATGGTCAGAGACAATAGAGATTGGTATTGTTCTACCTGGACAGGCCCTGTTTCCATTGTCATTGTGGATAAGGGCGTTAGCAGGTGACCGAGTTAAATAAAGGACCAGGCAAACTTTATTTTTAGGTGTCATTATTGTCTTCCTTTGTCTCTCGCCCCAAGATAAGCAGAAGCTTTGTACTTATTCTGCCAATCTGTCAACTAGAAAGTACATTTCATTCATTCCCACCTATGGTCTGAGCTAGAACGTACTTCTGGTCTGACTCTTCGTCTTCCTTCTGATCATTCACACCATTTTATTACTGGTTGCTTTATGGAGACGATAAATCTTCGCTCCTGGCTGGGAAAGCTTCTTAAAATCCACATAAATCTGGGATTTACCGTAAAATATTCTAGATATTCAATACAACTTACTGCACAGCCAATATTGGATTAGCAAAAAGGAAATCACTCCGGATCCCCCACTGCAAAAACCCGCTAATACTAATGTTAAATAAACTCAAAACCTATTTCTCTAAGTCTAGTAGGTAGTGAGAGATTACAGGGCGATGCCACCATGGGCTCACACTGCTCTGTCTGGAGTTTAAGTCATGCTAACCTGCGTTCTATACTCCTTCATTGCGAGTTCACCCGCCACATCCGCCTCAAGTGATGTTATATAGCCGAGAGCATCATTGTATTTTTGATTGCAACACTTTAAATGGCGCTTGTGGTCGCTGGCTTTAAAATGCCTCATAAAGCCAGTTTTGGCATCGGGTCTGATATGGTCGAATGTCTATATCCTATATTCCTAATATATAATGCAACTCTTTGGGGGCCCATACACAGCACCATTCTGGCTTGTAGATCGTGAATCCTATGATCGGTCTTGGTCCGATAAAAAAAATTTCTTTGGTCGGATCGGAGAAAAAATTTGTGCAACAATAGTACGATCGACCATGCCTGAACAACAATCAACGATTCGGAATATCCCAATGTCATAACCAGGACTGGTGTGTGTATGGTCTCTAATATTGCATCAGCCACTTAAAGTTACCTTTTTTTTTTTACAAAATCAGGTATCGCGACCCCTCATGGCAGTTGCAGAGTCTCTCTGGTTCTGGGGTCTCCCGCACTCCACGCTTGCCCTGTAACTTGAATCCTCCTCGCGCTCCCAGGCACTGCCTTATTTTTTTGCTGCCACTAGCCCATAAATGCACATCGATGTCCTTACCCACCCTATCCTACCCCCTTGATGATGTCACCTATGACTCACCATGTCCGCACACCCTGCCCCCCACCCTTACCCCCCACCCGCGATGCAACAATTGCATACTCTCACTCCCGCACTTATACCCGTTCCTTTGTATCTTATGTTCCCCACCGAGCTAGATATTGTAAGCCTACGGGGCAGGGACCCTCATTACCTCTTGTGGCAAAACTCTAGCATATTTATGTACTGAAACTATCTATGTATTTATCCCAATCACCCTTGTATGACTTATTGTCTTTTCGTTACTGTACAGCCTGCTTCCCCAGTGGCGCTTTATAATAAACTACACAATACATATATATATCTGTTGTATTCAATTAGATCAACTGGAACTTGAATGATTCTGGAGACTCGCTAGTCCTCCTCTGTCTTCTCAATTCATAATGACTTGTACAAGAATCTGTGGCAATTAGTACCTGGACCATCCCAATTAAGCATATCACACCCACAGCCAGTTGTTAAGGGTGTGATTGGATGTGGCTAAGAGGTGTGTATAGGAACGCCCAGGGTAAGTAAGGTGTTAAAAGCATTGTACAGGGCAGAACAGTTGTGTCGAACCCCCCCCCACCTCTTTTAGGCTTGTTTTCCTTTATTTTCACATAAATGGCCTCCTTTAACACCTCTCTTGAACCCGTCCGTTCATTTGGCCAATCTTTAAATTACAATCTTTCAAAGGTATGTCCTTTATCCTTAATAGCCAGGTCAAACGGCTTGAGTCCTGACCCCCGAGGCAGTGGCTCTTCTGTGCTGGGCCCATACTTTTTGATGCAGTTGCTGTTTTGTCTCCCACCCACTACAAAGCACTCATTCTTCACTGCACCTGCACTGCTTATGATGTCGCTTTTTCTTGTTTTTTTGATTGGGTCTTTCGGATGTTACCAATTTTCTGCCTCGTGTGTTGTTCGGTTTAAAGCAGACAGGGATACGATTGTTTTTTGAAAATTCTTCTTATTTCTTCTCGGAACCCCTGCTACATCATTGGATGACCATGTTCTTTCCTCCGGTCTTGCGTTTCCCCTTCACTGTTGGTATCTTGTTCGTTTCTTCTTCTCACTTCTTTTGAACAAGGCTCCAGTCTGGATATCCACCACAAGTTTTAAGGCGCCTCTGAGATGTTTCATTTCTTTAGAGCCTTCGCCTCTGTGCTAGTCGGGGAGTTCTCGGCTCTGTGTTTGCAGGGTTCTGATGAGCCCCAGCTTGTGATCCAAAGGTGGTGGGAGTCAACATCAAATCTATCTGTGTGTGTGGTTTTCTGTAACCTCTACTTCCATTTCCCATTTTCCTTAACTTCTACCTCAGCAGTCCATGAAATCCCGTTTTTGTTGTTTTGTACCTCTTCCCTTGTGATTTTAATGTTTTGGTCTACTGCATTATGTGTTCTGGAAAGCTTGTACTTCCTTCTTGGTGTATTTTAAACCCAGTGTCATCAACATATCTGAAACAGTGGGCTGGGTGTTATGCCCTTAAGGTATTAAGCGGCTGTGTTTCTTACCTCGCCATGTAAAGGTGGCCACCATAGGTGCACTGGAGATCCATACCACATCCATGTTTTTGCTTAAGTAAACTTATCCCTGTATTGTGAAAAGGTGGTATTCAGGCACAAGTCCCAACAAGGAACACCTGTCTGGGTTTTGAGATCATTGCTGGTAAGAGTGCTTTTCCAAGTGACGAGAGATGTCACATCATAGGCAACCATAGTTTGTTCTACACCGAGTACTATATCTTCAATCTTGTTGGTGAACTCCTGAGAGTTCTGGATGTGATTCTTAGAACTTCCCAACCAAACGTCTGCCTGTAACAAATGCTGTTTGAACACCTTACTCTGGGCGTTCCCTATAAACACCTCTTAGCCCACGATCTACTCACACCCTTAACAACCCTGGCCTGTGATATGCTAATTGGGATTTTCCAGTTACTAATAAGTGGCCACAGATTCTTTTACAAGTCGATTCTGATTGAGTAAAGCCAGTCGGATGACTAGCGAAACGTCTTCAGACTACATTTCAAGTCCAGTTGATCTAAGTGAATCCAACAGATATACCATGACCTGGGATGAATGAGTAACCTTCACAGCATCTACATACATAGAACATCATACATACATAACATACAATTGGCATGGTGGGAATTTGCAAAGCTTGAAGTAAAAAGCTAAACCATCAATTACATGTTTAATGACATACCACTTATACCTCCTGTACACTGATGGCGCTACCCAAGATCAATGTTTTACTATTTATAAAGCAGAGCCCTGAGGATCCATAGGATGTCGTTTTCGTTGATACCAAATGGAATGGACCCTGCTGGAAATCCAGGCAAAACCATTAATTGGAATGGCTTCCTGTAGTATAGATCGCCTCGTGCTCTGTAGAAGTTTTGTTGAAAGAACTTGAAACTGACGAACCCATCTGGTTTAGATGTCCCTGAACTGAGTCCCAGAAGGTGTTTTCGGGATGTTTATGTCTGACAGTGGGTCAGTTTACCCATGATTTCATAGTGACGCTGTAGGCAAGTTACCATTTTATTTCGCCACATACAACGAGCTCCAGTTGGCCCAAGGAAGCCGATTTTTCCACTGAGACGCTAGATAATCTCCACTTTGGTAAAGATCCCTGTTTGGGTGGTGAGGTTACTGTGACTTAGCTGTGTACACACCATGTATTTTATCGCCAGCCCTATAGTATCTTCGTATCGGTCAATAGGCCCGAAAGTAGTGGCATGGATTTTGGCAAGACCTACGATTTGTGTTTGGAACATGACGTGTCCGGAAAACCACAGCAGCCGATCGCTCCGCTGAACTGCACGTTCAATCATGGAAAACCTGTTTGGCTTTTGGCTACTTTTGTCGCGACTCAACAGTCCTTCATTCTGGCCGACCATCCTTATGGCCGCCAGTCCACCAGAATGAAGGTCTCTCGTGTGTAACCAGCTTAAAGGAGAACTAAAACCCAAATTTTTATACGCAAAGAATCTGAAAACAACCTACCTAAAAACACCAATAAGCTATACATCCCACTTCCATAAATTGTATAATAGTAATGTAAGCCTATTAAAACTTATGAGGATATCTGTGTGTATATGCCGTGTCATAAGAACCACACCCTCCTGACCTCAGTCCCTGCTTCATTGCTTTATCTGTCCTGTAAAAAAAAAGGATTGCCTATAGATTATTAATTGTGTGACCAACTGTCACAAGTTTTCTGCCATAGCTAAGGATGAGCATGTGCATGAACTATTCATTTCCAAATTGTGTGATACTAGATGCTTGGAAGTAAATCACAAACCTCATGTTTTTTAGGTAAATTTCCCCAGCTCCCCTAATCAACTGAGAGGTAAGAAGACAGATTAGACTGGTTTAATTATCAAGGTGTTCTGCTTCTGGTTAGTGTTTGTTTCTGGTTCTGTGCTTTATTTGTCCTATAAGTCACAACCTTCACTGAACATTAGAGAATACGAGGATTGAGATTAAGGTTTCGATTTTAAATGGTTATCGCCCTGCGTGCCGCGATTGCTGTATAAAGCACATGCGCACAACGCGAAAAATCGTGCAAGTGTGACCTATCCCTAAGAAATACTGTAACAATGTTGCAAGTCATTATACCAAGAATACAGTCCTTATACAACTGTGTGGGGAATAATGTTATTGTATTGATACGTAAGTAAAAGGGTATCTAAACTGAAAAATATTACTAATTGGCAATCATCATGGAAACTATATCTTCTCCCAACTATCCCTGTACCATTTATTTTGTTGTCTGCCCCTTTTTCTTTAGATATCCCAATCAGAACCATCCTACATTTCAGCTCTCAGTGCGCTTATTAGCATGAACTCTTCTGCCTCTGTGCCGTTTTTCGCTATAAAAGAAATGGGGGAAATTCCCTCTCCCAGTGCTGCCTCAGAGTTGATTACTTGAGGCAAATGCTTGACTTCAGAGAAAGTCTGCCAGATTGAACGGCGAGTCGGTTTTAAGAGAGGGGTTTACAGGCTGAAGCAAAACATGAAGGCATGCACACCTCAGAATCCTGATTCTGCTTCATATTGATTAATATATATGAAGAAAGGCAATTCATGTCTTTTGGCTTCACTGTATCTTTAATACCAACCTTCCTTTTAAATTATCTTCATCCCAATACAATTATATTGCATAATACAATGTCCATCAAAATACTATTCCTAACACACCAGTTTAGTTCTCTTGAAAACCGCAACAAAAGACCCTGTGAACCAGTAGACTGCTACACACTAGCACCCAGAAACGTCACAATAGCAATGTTACATACAGAAGCTCTCCTCCCTGTCGAGAACTTGAATTACAAACAACCCTGATTTCACATGTAATAAAAAAAGTATTGGTGTACTTTCTTTTAACAGGCAGATTACCCCAGCTAATGATTGTCAGTGTTTGGTTCAAAATCATCGCTTGTTGTAATATCCATTTGGATTCCATGCAGCTTCAACCTACAAAAAAATATACCATGTTCTAATACCATCAAATAGTGATTGTAAAGAATGTGCACCTGAAGGGTTTAGATCTTAAAAAGCTTCAATGGAAACTAAACACCAAATCAAATACAATTAGCATCTTGTATTATGATGATAACGAAAGGATCACCAATGAAGATGCATGTGGTAAAATCGATGTAGAATAATAGTGTGTCCAATGGGGGTATTAATGGGTATATCAGAGTGTGATTCAATTGGGTATTATGGGGATATCAGGTTGGGGATCCAATGGGGTGTATGAATGGGGATCTCAGAGTTTTGGATCATGGGTATTAATGGGGATATCAGAGTTGGTGTCAAGAGGGTACCAATGGGGGATCATGTAAACAAAGGCTGTCAATTGGGATATTACTGGGGGATCAATGGGGTGCCAATAGGGTTCATGGGGGTATCAATAGGGGTGGGTCAATGGGTAAATCTCAGGGGGCGTCACAAGGGGTAGGAATAGGAAACTGCATACAAAACAGTTACAATAAAATATATTGTACGACTAGTTGTAAATTACAACTGATGGATAGAATAACCATTTCCTAGGCTCCAATCTCATTTCACAGTCAAAGCAGTAGTAAATGTGTCCATCTTCAACTTAGCAGGAGATACAGTGGTTATTTAGATCAGTGGTTTTTTTCTTACTTTAGGTCTCGGCCTACTATGCTCGATTCTATCTTTTCTGGGTCCACTGATCTGCACTGAAGTTTAATTTTTAATGGAATGACAGATCAGTGTCCACGATTTCGTCGCGTTTTTGATCCTTTTATATCAATCTTGTGCGTGCACGACTTTTGGTCCATTTGTAGTCTATTCCTGGTCCCATTTGGGGATTCAATTCAAGGGGGTTGATGGAGCCGCAGTAAAACCCGGGGCCATGGACATACTGTAAAGGACAATAATTCACTTTAAAAAAACCATAGAAGTACATAGAGATGACCCGAACCCGATTCCGAACCGTATTTCAAACACAGATCCGCCAGAGCTTGGACTTTGCTGGGATTTAGGACTTTTTTTGGATCTTCTGAACCACAGACCAATTATTTATCAGCACGTTTCGTATCAAAATCTTGAAATAACTCTGAAAAAGTTTCCCCGGTTCTGACGGTGGTTTTTTAAAAGATTTTGGCATTGATACCATCTCCCGAGACCATTTCCAGGCTCCTCGAGCCAATTACAGTCGTTCCATTGGGAGTTTTTTAAACTCCTGATGACGGTTTCCACTTTCTGCGAAGCAGAACTGATTTCATGTCATTTTCACAACCCCTCTAGTAGTAACTAGCAAGCGCAGACAAGGCAGAGACAGCCAAAGGGCACACAAATGCAACAACAAGCACACAATCCGATACCGTGGGACCCTAGCCTACTGAACCGTGATATCACTAAACCCATCTCTCGAGGGGTGTCCGGTCTGTCAGTATCTGATAAACATAAGAAGGATTTTTGAAGACAACCTCAATATATGTGGACATTCAGAAAACATTTCAGACATGATCATTGGCCAATAAATGTTTAGGGAAATAAGAAATCATATCCACTCACTGTTGTCAGTGCCCCTACAGGCCCCTGGTGTACATACACTGGGCTATCAGTCAGGAAGGGATCATTTAGGACGTGTCGAAAAGATTTACCATAACCGTCTCTACAGGGCTTAATTCTCTGGGTTCACCTTTTCTGGGAATGGAAGGCTTTTCATCATCTTCACTTTACTGTAGGCCACTATGAACCTTGTTAAAGTTATTTTTGGTTTCGAAGCGATGTCTAAGGATGAAGTGTCAAATGAATATCAAATGGGACTTTTCATGGGTAGCAAGGGAAGAGCCATGCGGATTGATCCCATTACAGGGCCAAATGACAGTTTTAGCTTTTTCTGAGACTTTCTAAGGTCATTTTCTACTATTGGTAACTATAACCCTGCATAATGATTGCATGGGCCTCCAGATTTTATAATAATTAATCCTACTGAGAGTCATTTTAATAATTCATATAACATCCATTGTACAATTGTGGGAAAGAGGTTCTATGTATTAAAAGTGATAGTGACCTTCTATTATCGAACCATAACTAATTATTATTTCTTTTCGTTCAGATACTGAATCAAGTTATGTGCTGTTTGCATTCTCCAGACAGAGTGAGAAAGTAAACACTAATGATCATAGTATTTTTTTACAGTAACCCTATTTAAAAATAGATATCCTTTAAAAAAATGTCCACCCCCAACTCCCCCTTAAAAATTCCCCCCCACAGAAGCACCCCTCCGGCCATATTTATTATCAATAATTTACCCACCGTTCCCTGTCATTAACGGATGGATGATATCTACGTGATGACCAACTGTCCCTCTCCATGTTGCTCTCCGGTGATAGCTGTCATCAACGGCCATATACCTTATGGTGGCTACATGACTGCCTTCTTTACATTGGGCACAAGCTATACGAGCTCAAACAGCCATGAAAGAGGGTGGACACCGAACGACGAAGAGGGACCAGTTGAGTTAAGGGTTAGTTCACTCTCTATGAATGTCTGGTTTTTAAGCTTTAAGTCCTTAATTACGCAGGAGAGAGGAAAGAATTTACTCAGCGTATCCACTGCTGACCTCTGACAGGTAACGACTGCTTCCAGCTGTAACTGAACTATCAGTTTACTTACAGTCGGAATCGGTCGGACTGTCAGGTTCCATGGTGGATGGTGCTCTGCATGTACCGGTAAGGTTGCTTGTCCGTCTCCTTGTACATTTTAATTGAAGAACAGAGAGTCGTGCCATAGCTAGTTTGACGAACCTGTTGGTTCTTCACTTAAAGCTTCAAAACCAACGTTTACTTTGAGAGTGAACTAACCCTTTTAACGGTGATGGCCTCCCTTCACATGAACACAGAGGAGTCAGGTAAGTAGTTGGAAATGGTTTTTGGTGGGGTCCCCCTTTTGGGGGAATAAATAGATTCCGAGAGACGGACATGACCGTTAAAAGTAAGGGGTTGCACATAATTTATAAGCTTATCTGTGTGAGGACTCTGACCTGTTATCTTTTATTTTAGGACTGCTGACAAACTATCTGAACTCAAGGCTTCTCTCTTCTGTTTCCCATCTTTTCTGCTGTTAATAAATGTTGTCTATTAAATTCATGAATTCATATTCGTATAAGAAGAGCATATATTTAAAGGAGCAGGGTATATCTTGCCTCTGAGGCCTTGCGAAGTATATGCTTGAGCATGCAGTGTTTGTTTTGGGGCACCAGTCCATTGAAAGAACATTCACACATTTTTTGAATGTATTTTTCCATTGACTTTTATTTCTGCTCGCGGATTTTCAAATAGTTGTGAGTTTTTTGAAAATCCGTGAATCCGAAACGGATCGAAGTTCGACCATTATTCTTCTATTCTTCACTATGAGGGCAGTAGGGATGTTCTACCTAAACGCTGCAGTGTTGGCTCCAATCTCCTACACACATTCAAAGGAGGTTTTGTGATGTTATTTTTTACAGGAAGGATATCCCAGGTTATAGGCTGGTGACTTGCATCTTGGTGTGTTTGGTATGGATCAAAAATGAAGGTTTGTTATATGTAGGCCAAGGCATCACAGGGGTGCCCTACCATGAAAGCAACTGAAACATTTGCTCATGGCACAACCCTCTGGGTAAAAAACTTAAAAGGCGGCAGTTAAAATAAAAAGTTCCTTCCCTGATCACTACTACTTCTATCATAACCTCAGTTGTCAAACACTTAACAGCTACTGGCCATCACTACTTCTATCAGTAACTCACAGTTACAAACCTTTACACTACTGGCCAATCACTACTTCTATCCTAACTCTACAGTTACCAACACTTAACTACATACTGGCCAATTATTTCTTCATAACTCACAGTTTGACAAACACTTAACCACTACTGGCCATTATTTCTATCAGTAACTCACAGTTACAACACTTTACACTACTGGGCCAATCCTACTTCTAATCAGTTAACTCATAGTGTAAACACTTTACCACTACTGGCTAATCATACTTCTATCAGTACTCCAGTTACAAACCTTAACAATACTGGCTAATAATTACTTCTTCAGTAACCTCACAGTTACGAACACTTTACACTACTGACCAATCACTACTTCTATCAGTACTCAGTTGCAAACCTTTTACACTACTGGCCATCACTACCTCTATCATAATCATAGTGCAAACATTTCACTACTGGCTCAATCACTACTTCTATCAGTACTCAGTTCAACACTTTACAACTACTGGCCCATCACTACTTCTATCAGTAACTCATATTGTAAACACTTAACACATACTTGGCCAATCACTACTTCCCTACTCAGTACTCATAGTGTAAACACTTTACACACGTGGCTAATGTAGTAGGGTGCAAACAGTACCGCATCACATTAATCTAACTACTTCAACAATTACTACTGGGCCAATCACTACTTCTATCAGTAACTCAACACGTTGTTACTGATAGAAGTAGTGATTGGCCAGTAGTGTAAAGTGTTTGCACTTTCCTACTACATTAGCCAGTAGTGTAAAGTGTTTACACTATGAGTTACTGATAGAAGTAGTGATTGGCCAGTAGTGTTAAGTGTTTACACTATGAGTTACTGATAGAAGTAGTGATTGGCCAGTAGGTTAGTTTGTTTGTAAAGTGTTTGCATGTGAGAGTTACTGTGATGAAGTAATGATTGGCCAGTAGTGTGTAAGTGTTCTTGATGTGAGTTACTGATGGAAGTGTGATTTGGCCAGTAGTGTTAGTGTTTGTAACTGTGAGTGTACTGATAGAAGTAGTGATTGGCTAGTAGAGTAAAGTGTTTACAACAGAATTACTGATAGAAGTAGTGATTGGCCAGAAGAGTAAAGTGTTTGCTACTGATGTTACTGATTAGAAGTAGTGATTGGGCCAGTAAAGTGTTTACACTATGAGTTACTGATAGAAGTTAGCGATTGGTCATAGTGTAAAGTGTTTGTAACTGTGAGTTACTGATAGAAGTATTGGCCAGTAGTGTTTAAGTGTTTGTAACTGTGAGCGTTACTGATAGAAGTAGTGATGGGCTAGTAGAGTAGAGTAAAGTTGTTTACACATGAATTACTGATAGAAGTATGTGATTGGCCAGAAGAGTAAAGTGTTTGCACTTGAGTTACTGATAGAAGTAGTGATTGGCCAGTAAAGTGTTTACACTATGAGTTACTGATAGAAGTAGCGATTGGTCAATAGTGTAAAGTGTTTGTAACTGTGAGTTACTGATAGAAGTAATTGGCCAGTAGTGTTAAGTGTTTGTAACTGTGAGTTACTGATAGAAGTAATTGGCCAGTAGTGTTAAGTGTTGTAACTAGTGTGAGTTACTGATAGAAGTAGTGATTGGCTAGTAGAGTAAGTAAGTTTACACATGAATTACTGTAGAAGTAGTGATTGGCCAGAAGAGTTAAAGTGTTTGCACTATGAGTTACTGATAGAAGTAGTGATTGGCCAGTAAAGTGTTTACACTATGATATACTGAAGAGTAGCGATTGGCATAGTGTAAAGTGTTTTAACTGTGAGTTTACTGATAGAAGTAATTGGCCAGTAGTGTAAGTGTTTGTTAACTGTGAGTTACTGATAGAAGTAATTGGCAGTAGTGTTAGTGTTGTAATGTGAGTTATGATAGAAGTAGTATGGCTAGTAGATAAAGTGTTTACACAATGAATTACTGATAGAAGTAGTGATTGGCCAGAAGAGTCCAAGTAAGAGTAAAGTGTTTACTATGAGTTACTGATAGAAGTAGTGATTGGCCAGTAGTGTAAAGTGTTTGTAACTGTGAGTTACTGATAGAATATTAGTGATTGGCCAGTAGTGTAAAGTGTTTGTAACTGTGAGTTACTGATAGACGTAGTGATGACATTAGTGTAAAGTGTTTGTAACTGTGAGTTACTGATAGAAGTAATTGGCCAGTAGTGTTAAGTGTTTGTAACTGTGAGTTATGTAGAAGTAGTGATTGGCCATAGTGTAAGTTGTTTGTAACTGAGTTACTAATAGAAGTAGTGATTGGCTAGTAAAGTATTTACTATGAGTTTCTGATAGAAGTAGTGATTGGCTAGTAAAGTGTTACACTAGAGTTACTGATAGAAGTAGAGTGGATTGGCCAGTAGTGGTTGTAAATTGTTTGCACTGTGAGTTACTGATAGAAGTAGGATTTGGCCAGTAGTGTAAAGTGTTTGCACTTTCCTAGAATTAGCCAGTAGTGTAAAGTGTTTCACTATGAGTTACTGATAGAAGGAGTGATTGGCCAGTAGTGTTAAGTGTTTACACTATGAGTTACTGATAGAAGTAGTATTGGCCAGTAGTGTAAAGTGTTTGCCTATTGAGTGTTTAGGAAGTAGTGATTGGCCAGAGTGGTTTTGTAAGTGTTGCATGTGAGTATGATTGATATAGAAGTAATGAGGCAGTAGTGTTAAGGTGTTTGTAACTGTGAGTACGTACTGATGGAAAGTAGTGATTGGCAGTAGTGTGTAAGTGTTTGTACACTGTGAGTTACTGATGAAGTAGTAGTGATTGGCAAGTAGTGTAAAGTGTTTGCACTATGAGTTACTGATTGAAGTAGTGATTGGTCCAGTGGTTTGTTGGTGTAAAAGTGTTTGCATTGTGAGTTACTGATAGAAGTAATGATTGGCCAGTAGTGTTAAGTGTTGTAACTGTGAGTTACTGATGAAAGTATGATTGGCCAGAGTGTTAAGTGTTGTAACTGTGAGTTATGATAGAAGTAGTGATGGCTCAGAGTAGAGTAAGTGTTTACACAATGAATTACTGAGTAGAAGTAGTGATTGGCCAGAGAGGTAAAGTGTTTTGCACTATGAGTTACTGATAGAAGTAGTGATTGGCAGTAGAGTAAAGTGTTTACACTATGAGTTACTGATAGAAGTAGCGATTGGTCAATAGTGTAAAGGTTGTGAACTGGGGTTACTGATGAAGTAATTGGCCAGTAGTGTAAGTGTTTGGTACATGTGAGTTACTGATAGAAGTAGTGATGGCTTGGTAGAGTAGTAAAGTGTTTACACAATGAATTACTGATTAGAGTAGTGATTGGCCAGAAGAGTAAAGTGTTTGACACTATGAGTTACTGATAGAAGTAGTGATTGGCCAGTAAAGTGTTTACCTATGAGTTACTGATAGAAGTAGCGATTGGGAATAGTGTGTAAAGTGTTTGTAAAATGGAGTTACTGATAGAAGTAATTGGCCAGTAGTGTAAGTGTTTGTAACGTGAGTTACTGATGAAGTAATTGGCCAGTAGTGTTAAGGGTTTGTAACTGTGAGTTACTGATAGAAGTAGTGATTGGCATAGTAGAGTTAAAGTGTTTACACGATGATTAACTGATAAGAAGTAGTGATTGGCAGAGGTAAGAGTAAAGTGTTGCACTATGATGTTACTGATAGAAGTAGTGATTGCCAGTAAAGTGTTTATACGATGAGTTACTGATAGATAAGTAGCGATTGGTCAATAGTGTAAAGTTTTTGTAACTGTGAGTTACTGATAGAAGTAATTGGCAGCTAGTAGTGTTAAGTGTTTGTAACTGTGAGTTACTGATAGAAGTAATGGCCAGTAGTGTTAAGTGTTGTAACTTGAGTGAGTTGATACTGATTAGAAGTAGTGATGGCTAGTAGACTGAAAGTTGTTACACAATGAATTACTGATAGAGTAGTGATTGGCCAGAAGTAGTAAGTGTTGCACTATGAGTTACTGATGAAGTATGATTGGCCAGTAGTGTAAGTGTTTGTAACTGTGAGTTACTGATAGAATAGTGATTGGCCGTAGTGTAAAGTGTTTGTAAACTGTGAGTTACTGATAGAGTAGTGATTGGACATTAGTGTAAAGTGTTTGTAACGTGTGAGGTTACTGATAGAAGTAATTGGCCATATAGTGTTAAGTGTTTGGTAATGTGAGTATACTGATGAAGTTGTGATGGCCGTGAGTGTAGTGTTTTGTAACTGTGAGGTTACTATAGAAAGAGAGTGTGATGCTAGTAAAGATTACACTATGTTACTGAGAATAGTGATGGCTAGTAGTAAAGTGTTTACACTAGAGTTACGATAGAAGTAGTGATTGGCCAGTGTGTAAATTGTTTGCACTGTGAGTTACTGATAGAAGTAGTGCTTGGCCAGAGTGTAAGTGTTGCTGACTTTCTACTACATTAGACAGTAGTGTAAAGTGTTTACACCTATTGAGTTACTGATAAAGTATGATTGGCCTAGTAGGTAAGTGTTTACACATAGAGTTACTGATAGAAGTAGTGATGGGCCAGTAGTTGTAAGTGTTGAACTGAGTACTGATAGAAGTAGTGATTGGCCAGTAGTGACAATGTTTGCACTATGATTTACTGATAGAGGTAGTGATGGCCAGTAGGTTAAGGTGTTCACTGAGTTACTGATAGAAGTATATTGGGCCAGTAGTGGTAAAGTGTGTTAACTGTGAGTTACTGAGAAATAATTGGCCAGTATTGTTAAGTGTTGTAACTGTGAGTACTGATAGAGTAGTGATGCCAGTAGGTGTAAAGTGTTTGTAACATGTTAGTTAACCTGATTAGAAGTAGTGATTGGCCAGTAGTGTTAAGTGTTGTAACTGTGAGTTACGATAGAAATAATGGCAGTAGTTAGTGTTAAGTGTTTGTAAACTGTGAGTTAATGAAGAAATAATTGGCAGTAGTGTAGTGTAAGTGTTTGTAACTGTGAGGAGTTAGGATAGAAGTAGTGATTGGCCAGTAGTGTAAAGTGTTTGTAACTGTGAGTTACTGATAGAAGTAGTGATTGGCCAGTAGTGTTAAGTGTTTGAACTGAGTTACTGATAGAAGTAGTGATCAGGGAAGGAAGATTTTTATTTTAACTGCCGCCTTTTAAGTTTTACCCAGAGGTGTGCCCTGAGCAAATGTTTCAGTTTGCTTCATGGTAGGGGCACCCCTGCTGATACTTGGCCTACATATAACAAACCTTCATTTATCTTGATACAACCAAACACACAAGATGCAGTCACCAGCTATAACCCTGGATATCCTTCCTGTAAAAAATAACATCCAAACCTCCTTTGAATGTGTTCAGAGATTGAGCCAACACTGCATGTTTAGGTAGAACATCCCTTACTGCCCTCATAGTGAAGAATAGAGATGGTCGAACTTCCGATCCGTTTCGGATTCACGGATTTTCAAAAAACTCAAACATTTGAAAATCCGCGAGCAGAACTATTAAAGTCAATGGGAAAATAAATTCAAAAATGTTGTGAATGTTCTTTCAATGGACTGGTGCCCAAAACAACACTGCATGCTCAAGCCTATACTCGCAAGGCTCTGCAGAGGCAGAATTATACCCTGCTCCTTTAAATCTATGCTCCTTCTTATACGAAAATGAATTCATGAATTTAAATAGAACAATCTTTATTAACAGCAGAAATAGAATGGGAAACAGTAAGAGAGGAAGCATTGAGTTCAGAATAGTTTGTCAGCAGTCCTAAAATTAAAAATATACAGGTTCAGGTCCTCCACCAGATAAGCTTATACATTATGTGCACCCCTTTACTTTTAACGGTCATGTCCGTCTCTCGGAATCATTTTATTCCCCCAAAAGGGGGACCCCACCAAAACCCATTTTCTCAATACTTACCTGACTCCTCTGTGTTCCTGGAAGGAGGCCATCACCGTTAAAGGGTTAGTTCACTCTCAAAGTAAACGTTGGTTTTGAAGCTTTAAGTGAAGAACCAAAGGTAAACTAGCTATGACCTACCTCCTGTTCTTCACTTAATGTACAAGGAGAGACAAGCAACCTTACCGGTACATGCAGAGCAATCCACCACTGGAACCTGACAGGTTCCGACCGCTTCCGACTGTAAGTAAACTATAGTTCAGTTACAGCTGGAAGCAGTCGTTACCTGTCAGAGGTTCCAGCAGTGGATCACGCTGCAGTAAATTCTTTCCTCTCTCCTGGTACATTAAGTGACTTAAAGCTTAAAAACCAACATTCATTATGAGAGTGAACTAACCCTTTAACTCCACTGGTCCCTCTTCTCGTTGTGTCCACCCTCTTTCATGGCTTTTTGAGCTCTTCATGAGCTTGTGCCAATGTAAAGAAGGCAGTTCATGTAGCCACCATAAGTTATTGGCCGTGACTGACAGCTATCACCCGGAGAGCAACATGGAGAGGGACAGTTGGTCTTCACAGTAGATATCTCCATCCGTAAATGACAGGGAACTGGGTAATTCTTGTATAAATATGGCCTGGAGGGGTCCTGCTTCTGGGGGGGGAATCTTTTAAGGGGGAGTTGGGGGTGGACATGTTTTTTAAAGGGATATCTATTTTTAAATTTAGAGGTTACTGTAAAGAAAATACTATGATCATAGTGTTTACTTTCTCACTCTGTCTGGAGAATGCAAACAGCAATAACCTTGAATTCAGTATCTGAACGAAAGAAAATAATAATTAGTCATGGTTCCGATAATAGAAGGTCACTCATCCACTTTTTAATAAATAGAAACCTCTTTCCCACAATTTTACAATGGATTTTATGATGAATTATTTAAATGACTCTCAGTAGGATTAATTATTTATAAAATCTGGAAGCCCATGCAATCATTATGCAGGTTTATAGTTACCAATATAGAAATGATCCTTAGAAAAGTCTCAGAAAAGCTAAAACTGTCATTTGGCACTGTAACTGGGATCAATCCGCATGGCTCTTCCCTCTGCTACCACATGAAACGTCCCATTTGATATTCGATTTGACACTTCATCCTTAAGAACATTCGCTGAAACCAAAAATAAACTTTAACAAGGTTCATAGTGGCTACAGTAAGTGAATGATGAAAAGCCTTCCATTCCCAGACAAGTTGACCCCATGAGAATTAAGCCCTGTAGAGACGGTAGGTAAATCTTTTCTGACACGTCCTTAAATGATCCCTTTCCTGATAGCCCAGTGTCTGTACAGCAGGGGCCTGTAGGGGCCTGACAACATTGAGTAGGAATCTGATTTTCTTATTCCCTAAACATTATTGGCCAATGATCATGTCTGGAAATGTCTTTCTGTGTCACATTATATTGAGGTGTCTTCAAAAGTCCTCTTATGTTTATCAGATACTGACAGACCTGCACCCCTCGAGAGATGGTTTAGGTGATATCACGGTTCCTTAGGCTAGGGTCCCACTGTATCGGATTGTGTGCTTGTGTTTGCATTTGTGTGCCCTTTGGTGTCTGCCTTTGTCTGCGCTTGCTATTTACTACTAGAGGTGGTTGAAATGACTGAAATCAGTTCTGCTTGCAGAAGTGGAACCGTCAATAGGAGTTAAAAAACTCCCAATGGTAACCGACTGTAATTGGCTCGAGGACCTGGGAAATGGTCTCGGGAATATGTATCAATGCCCAAAATCTTTTAAAAAAACACCGTCCAGAACCGGAAACTTTTTCAAGAGTATTTTCAAGATTTTGATACGAACGTTCGATAATAATTGGTCTGTGGTTCAGAAATATCCAAAAAAGTCCTAAATCCACAAAGTCCAAGCTCTGGAGGATCTGTGAAATACGTTTCGGAATCGGGTTCGGGTCATCTCTATTTACTTCTATGGTTAAAGTGCATTATTTGTGCATTTACAGTATGTCCATTGGCCGTGTTTTTTACTGCGCTCCCATCAACTTGAATTGAACCCCAAATGGACAGGAATAGACACAAATGGACCAAAAGTCGTGCACGCACAAGATTGATAAAAGGATCAAAACGCGACGCACATCGTGGGAACTGATTTCTGTCATTTCCATTAAAAATAAAATTTCATTGCAGATCAGTGGACAGAAAAGATAGAATCGCGCATAGTAGGGCCGAGACCTAAAGTAAGAAAAAAACCAATGATCTAAATCACCACTTTATCTCCTGCTAAGTTGAAGATGTGACACATTTACTTTACTGCTTTGACTGTGAAATGTAGATTGGAGCCTTAGGAAATTGGTTATTCCTTCCATCAGTTGTAATTTACAACTAGTCGTACCATCTATTTATTTGTAACTGTTGTCTGCAGTTTCCTATTCATACCCTTTTGACGCCCCATTGATATTCCCATTGACCCCCCTATTGATACCCCCATTGATACCCCTATTGGCACCCCCATTGATCCCCCCAGTAATATCCCCATTGACCGCCTATTGTTACATTGATCCCCCCATTGTTACCCTCATTGACACCAACTCTGATATCCCCATTAATACCCCCATTGATCCCAACTCTGATATCCCCATTAATACCCCCATTGATCCCAACTCTGATATCCCCATTAATACCCCCATTGATCCCAACTCTGATATCCCCATTAATACCCCCATTGACACACCTATTGATCTCCCATCGATACCCCATCATCTTTCATTGGTGATCCTTTTCGTTATCATCTATAATACAAGATGCTAATTGTATTTGATTTGGTGTTTAGTTTCCATGAAGCTTTTTAAGATTCTAAACCCTCAGGTGCACATTCTTTCAAGTCACTATTTGATGGTTATTATAACATTGTTATATTTTTTTGTAGGTTGAAGCTGTCAATGGATCCAATGGATATACAACAAGCGATGAACCAAACACTGACAATCATTCGCTGGGTAAATCTGCTGTTAAAAGAAAGGTACACACATACTTTTTTTATCATGTGGAAATCACGTGTTTTTAATTCAAGTTCTCGACAGGGAGAGCTCTCTGTAATGTAAACATTGCTATTGTGACGTTCTGGTGTCTCGTGTAGTCAGTCTAATGGTTCACAGGTCTTTTGTTGCTGTTTCAAGAGAAATAAACTGGTTTGTTAGGTAATAGTATTTTGATGGACATTGTATTATGCAATATTAATTGTATTGGGATGAAGATAATTTAAAAGGAAGGTTGTGTATTAAAGATACAGTGAAGCCAAAAGAAAATGAATTGCCTTTCTTATATTATATATTAATCAATATGATATAATAATTCAGGGATCTGAGGTGTGCATGCCTTCATGTTTTGCTCAGCCTGTAAACCCCTCTCTTAACCGACTCCTCCGTCCATCTGGCATGACTTTCTCTGAAGTCAAGCATGCTCAGTAATCACTATGAGGCAGCACTGGGAGAGGGAATTTCCCACCATTTCTTTTATAGCGAAACTGCACAGAGCAGAAGAGTTCATGCTAATAAGGCACTGAGAGCTGAAATGTAGGATGGTTCTGATTGGATATCTAAAGAAAAAGGGGGCAGATCAACAAATAAATGGTACAGTGATAGTTGGGAAGAATGATATAGTTTCCAGTGATTGCCAATTAAATATATTTTTCAGTTTAGATACCCTTTTACTTTACTGTATACAATACAATAACCTTATTCCCCACACAGTTGTATAAGGATTCTATTGCTTGGTTTATAATGACTTTAAACATTGTTACTAGTATTTCTTAGGGCTAGGTCACACTGCCACGATTTTTTCGCGTTTGCGCATGTGCTTTTTAATACAGCAATCGCGGCAACGCATGCGATCACCATTTTAAATCGAAACCTCTATATCTCAATCTCGTATCTCTAACTGTTCAGTGAAGGTTGTGACTTATAGGACAACTAAAGCCACAGAACAACACTAAACCAGAAGGCAGAACACCTTGATATAAAACCAGTAATCTGTCTCTTACCTCTCATTTTGATAGGGGCGCTGGGAAATTTACCTAAATAACATATGGTTTGTGCTTTACTTCACAGCATTCTAGTATCACACAATTTGGTCAATGACCATTATGTTCTGCACATGCTCAGTCCTTAGCTATGGCAGAAACTTGTTACAGTTGGTCACACCCATTAATAATCTCTAGTCAATCCTTTTTTTTTACAGGACAGATAAAGCAATGAAGCATGTGACTGAGGTCAGGAGGTGTGGTCTGACACTGCATATACACACAGATACTTCATACAGTTTTTAATAGGCTTACATTTACTATAATACAATTTACTGAAGTGGGATTTTATAGCTTATTGGTGTTTTTAGGAAGGTTGTTTTCAGATTCTTGAGTATAAAAATTTGGGTTTAGTTCTCCTTTAAGCTGGTTACACACGAAGAGACCCTTCATTCTGGCTGACTGGTCGGCACTAATGACTGGTCGGCCAGAATGAAGGACTGTTAGTCGCGACAAAAGTAGCCAAAGCCAACAGTTTTCCATGATTGAACGTGCAGTCCGCGGAGCGATCGGCTGTGGTTTTCAGACACGTCCAATTGTCCAAACAAATCGTAGGTCTTTGCCAAAAATCCATGCAATTACTTCGGCCCTATTGACCGATACGAAGAACTATCGGGCGATAAATTACATGGTGTGTACACAGCTATAGTCCAGTAACCTGCACAACCCAAACCATTTATCTGTTACCAAATTGGAGATTATCTAGCAGTCTCAGTGGAAAATCTGCTTTCCTTGGGCCAACTGGAGCTCGTTGTATGTGGCGAAATAAATGGTAACTTGCACTACAGCGTCAAATGAAATCCATTGGTAAACTGACCCAATGCAGACATAAACATCCCGAAACACCTTCTGGGATCAGTTCAGGGAACATCTAAACCAGATGGGTTCTGTCAGTTTCAAGCTTCTTCAACAAAACTTCTACAGAGCAAGAGCGATCTATACTACAGGAAGCCATTCAATCTAATGGTGCCTGGCATTTCCAGCAGTGTACATTCCATTTGGTATCAACGAAAACGACTCCTATGGATCTCAGGGCTCTTGCTTTATAAATAGTAAAACATTGATCTGTGTAGCGCCATCAAGTGTACAGGAGGTATAAGTTGTATGTCTTCAAACATGTCATTGATTGGGTTTTAGCTTTTACTTCAAGCTTGCAAACTTCCCACCCTGCCAATTGTATGTATGTATGTATGTATGTATCTATGTATGTATATGCTTGTGAAGGTTCTCATTCATCCAGGTCATGGTATATCTGTTGTATTCAATTAGATCAACGGACTTGAAATGTAGTTCTTGAAGACGTTTCGCTAGTCATCCGACTGGCTTTCTCAATTCAGAATGACTTGTACAAGAATCTGTGGCAATTATGTACCCTGGAAAATCCCAATTAGCATATCACAGCCAGGTGTTAAGGGTGTGATTAGATAGTGGCTAAGAGGTGTTATAGGAACGCCCAGAGTAAGGTGTTAAAACAGCATTGTACATGGCAGACAGTTTGGTGGGAAGTTCTAAGCATCACATCCAGAACTCTCAGGATTTCACCAACAAGATTGAAGATATAGTACTCGGTGTAGAAGAAACTATGGTGTCCTATGATGTGACATCTCTCTTCACTTGTATACAGCACTCTTACCAGCAGAACTGATCTCAACCCAGAACAGGTGTGTTCCTTGTTGGACTTGTGCCTGAATACCACCTATTTCAAATACAGGGATAAGTTCTATAAGCAAAAACATGGATGTGCTATGGGATCTCCAGTTTCACCTATTGTGGCCAACCTTTACATGGAGGAGGTAGAAACACAGGCGCTTAATACCTTTAAGGGCATAACACCCAGCCACTGGTTCAGATATGTTGATGACACCTGGGTTAAAATCCACCAGAAGGAAGTACAAGCTTTCACAGAACACATTAATGCAGTAGACCAAAACATTAAATTCACAAGGGAAGAGGTACAAAACAACAAACTGGCTTTCTTGGACTGCTTGGTAGAAGTTAAGGAAAATGGTAAATTGGAAGTAGAGGTTTACAGAAAACCAACACACACAGATCAGTATTTGATGTTTGACTCCCACCACCCTTTGGATCACAAGCTGGGGGTCATCAGAACCCTGCAACACAGAGCCGAGAACATCCCCACTAGCACAGAGGCGAAGGCTAAAGAAATGAAACATCTCAGAGGAGCCCTTAAAACTTGTGGATATCCAGACTGGGCCTTTGTCAAAAGAAGTAGAAGGAAAGAAAAGAACACGAATACCAACAGTGAAGGGGAAAAGCAAGACAGGAGGAAGAACATGGTCATCCCATATGTAGCAGGGGTCTCCGAGAAATTAAGAAGAATTTTCAAAAAACATCGTATCCCTGTCTGCTTTAAACCGAACAACACACTGAGGCAGAAATTGGTACATCCGAAAGACCCAATACCAAAACACAAGAAAAGCGACATCATATATGCAGTGCAGTGCAGTGAAGAATGCCACTTTCCCAGGCAAAGTCTGCATAATAACCAATTAAAGAATTAACATTCCTTACGTTCTCTGATTATCCCATTGAGATCCAAGTTGCCTTCTATCTGGACCTCTCGCGATGTTCTCACGCTAAATTTAAAGTCTACCGGCCTTTTATGTTCTGCCCTCAAACTGCCACAGGGTTCAGAAGACAATGAGAGATTTGTATTTGTTCTACCTGGAAGGCCCGTGTTTCCATTGTCATTGTGGAATAATGGAGTTCAGGTGACCGAGGTTAAAGGACCAGGCAAGCTTTTATTTTTAGGGTGTCATTAGTTCTCCTGTGTCTCTCGCTACATAGAGGAGAAGCTTTGTAACTTTATTCTTGCCAAGCTGTCAACTAGAAAAGTACATTTCATTCATTCCCACATATGGTCTGAGCTAGAACGTACCTCGGTCTTCTTCTGATCATTCCAATTTTACTGGTTGCTATGGAGACGATAAATCTCGCTCTGCGGGGGAAAGCTTATTAAATAAATAAATCTGGGATTTACAGTAAAATATCTAGGAAATATTCAAACACAACTTACTGCATCAGCAATATTGGATTAGCAAAGAAATCATCTCCGGATCTCCCCACTGCAAAAACCCGCTAAATACATGTTAAATAAACATCACCGATTTCTAAGTCTAGTATGTATTGAGAGATATACAGGGCGATGCACCAATGGGCTCACACTGCTCCTGTTCTGGAGTTTAAGTCATGCTAACCGGCGTTATATACTCCTTCATTGCGAGTTCACCGCACAGCCGCCTCAAGTGATGTTATATATGCCGAGAGCAGCATTGTATTGCATAACTTTAAATGGCAGCTGGTCGCTGGCTTAAAATGCCGTAATAGAAAGCCAGTTGGCATCGTGCTGATAGGTGTCTGATTAATATTCCTATATTCCTATATATATATGCAACTCTTTTGGGGCCCATACACGCACCAATTCTGGCTGTAAGATCGTGGAATCCTATGATCGGTCTTGGTCCGATAAAAAAAATTTCTTTGGTCGGATAGAGAAAAAAATTGTGCAACAATAGTACGATCGACCATGCATGAACCAACAATCATACGATATCGGAATATCCCAATGTCATAAGACCAGGACTGGTGTGTGTATGGTCTCTAATATTGCATCAGCCACTTAAAGTACCTTTTTTTTTTTTTACAAATCCAGGTATCCTACCCCTCCTGGCAGTTGCAGGAGTCTCTCTGGTTCTGGGGTCTCCCGCACTCCCACGACTGCATGTAACTGGATCCTCCGCCCCAGGCACATGCCTATTTATTTTGCTGCCGCTAGCCCAGAATGCACCACTATGTCCTAACACCACCCCTATCCTACCCCCTTGATGATGTCACCTATGACGCACCATGCCGCAACACCCCTGCCACCCACCCTTACCCCCACCCTGCCTGATAGCAAACAATTGCATACGTCTCACTCCAGCACTTATACCCTTTCCTTTGTATCTGTATGTTACCCACCTAACTAGATTGTAAGCTCTACGGGGCAGGGACCTCATTACCTCTTGTGGCAAAACTCTAGCATATTTATGTACTGAACTATCTATGTATTTATCCCCCTTGTATGACTTTATTGTATTTCGTTACTGTACAGCACTGCGTCCCCAAGTGGCGCTTTATAAATAAACTACACATACATAGATATATCTGTTGTATTCAATTAGATCAACTGGACTTGAAATGTAGTTCTTGAAGACGTTGTTCGCTAAGTCATCCGACTGGCTTTCTCAATTCAGAATGATTGTACAAGAATCTGTGGCAATTATGTACCCTGGAAAATCCCAATTAGCATATCACAGCCAGGTTAAGGGTGTGATTGGATAGTGGCTAGAAGGTGTTATAGGGAACCCCAGGGTAAGGTGTTTAAAACAGCATGTACATGCAGACAGTTGGTGTCGAACCCCCCCACCTCTATTTAGGCTTGGTTTCTTTATTTTCACATAATGGCCTCCTTAACACCTCCCTTGAACCAGTCACGTTCATTTGCCATATTTTAACATTACAATCTTCAAAGGTATGTCCTTTATCCTTAAGATGCAGGTACAACGGCTGAGTCCTGACCCGAGGAATTGGCTCTTCTGTGCTGGGCCATACGTTGATGCAGTTGCTGTTTTGTCTCCCCCACATACAAATCATATTTCAGCACTGAATAAATAAGTTATGCTGTAAAGCACTTTTGGAGTGTTTTTGTTTAAAACCCTTACCGTTTCATGGCACGGAGATAGGGGAGAGCACCTCAAAACTTACCTGTTACAACTCCACATCCTTGGTTTAAACCCTCGAAAGTAGCCTTGGTAACCCTCAAAAGGAGTTCCGTATTACCGAAAGTTCTAAGATCTGAAAACAAAAAACTGGTCACGTTAGTTACCTGCCCCCAACCCCAACTGATATATTCAGCACATTATTAGATATATTATTAACCAGATATTTAAGGATTATTATTGCCTCCATTCTGGCAGAGTAAGCTGGCTCCTCCCTCATGCTGTCAATCAAGGCTGTGACTGCTAGGCTTGGTTTCTTTATTTTCACATAAATGGCCTCCTTAACACCTCTCTTGAACCAGTCACGTTCATTTGCCAATATGTTAACATTACAATCTTCAAAGGTATGTCCTTTATCCTTAAGATGCAGGTACACGGCTGAGTCCTGACCCGAGGAATTGGCTCTTCTGTGCTGGGCCATACGTTGATGCAGTTGCTGTTTGGTCTCCCCCACATACAAATCAGATCATTCTTCACTGCACTGCACTGCATATATGATGTCGCTTTTCTTGTGTTGGGGTTCCAAGGCTACTTTCGAGGGTTTAAAACAAGGATGGTGAGTTGTAACAGGTAAGTTTTGAGGTGCTCTCCCCTATCTCCGTGCCATGAAACGGTAAGGGTTTTAAACAAAAACACTCCAAAAGTGCTTTACAGCATAACTTATTTATTCAGTGCTGAACAAAGTCCACAATACACACATTTTGGGCTTTGGACAGTGATTATTTTGGACTTTGTTCGCACTGAATAAATAAGTTATGCTGTAAAGCACTTTTGGAGTGTGCCTCCCTTTCATGTGTGTGGAGATACGAGGCTTCCTTTCCGTAACCCTCGAAAGTAGCCTGCGGAGACCTTGAAATGGCTCACGTGTACAGAAGTTCCTTTTATCAGTGTTTTTAGTGATTCATATGTGTCCCTGACCATTCCTGACCTTTTTCCCTGGTGCCTGAGCCCTCTACCCTTACTTTACTCAAAACCTTTGGATTTTTTTTTCTGCAACCATCAGATCTTATTCAACTACATACCCAGTAAAAAGCTAACATCTGATTGGTTGTTGCAAACTGACAGCATGGGCAAACCTCTGGACCACTTATTTTATGAGTTCTCCCTCAGTGCATAATTGAATGACCCTCTTTTAATCAGACACACTGCTGGCTATCCATTCCTGCGTGCCCAGTCAATAGACGGGATCCACTTCCCATGCTGTCAATCAAGGCTGTGACTGCTGACATTTCAACCAACGATTGAGTGTCGTTTCCCCTGCTGCCTCCTCCTGTACATGCTCAAACTTATAAAAAGCTCATTGAGCTACATCCCAAGTACCAAGTATTCTACATCTCCAAGTATTCTACATCTCCAAGTATTCTACATCTCCAAGTATTCTACATCTCCAAGTATTCTACATCCCAAGTATTATTCTACATCCCAAGTATTCTACATCCCAAGTATTCTACATCCCAAAAGTATTCTACATCCCAAGTATTCTACATCTCCAAGTATTCTACATCCCAAGTATTCTACATCCCAAGTATTCTTCATTAAGCGCCCGTGACTTTAACTAAGCCACTTCTTCAGAAAAGACTCTTCAGAAAAAGTTGAAAAAAGAACAAGACCATTTATAGAAAAAAGAAATTTAAAGAAGATGCACAAATTCCAGTTCATAAACTAATTATAGTCTCCAGTTAAAGGATAAGTTCATATACATTAAACATATACAAAGCTACTTCACAGGTCTCTGTTTCTATATCAAATCCAAGAGACAGTAGAAAGCTGTGCAAATAGCGTGACAGCAGGACATCTGCCATTACTGACAATTGTGTTACAGTTATTGAAGAAACCGTGTCCTTAACACACTAACAGATGATGCAATAAGAGGTGCAAAAGTTTGCGTCTGCAATAAATGTGCAGCAAGCAATCAGATGATAGCTTTTTACAGGGTTAATGCATTTAGATAAGATCCGATTGGTTGCTGTAGATTAATAGCACAGACAAACTTTTGTACCTCTTATTGCATCAGCCCTTAAATGCTCGACTGAGCACACATACATTAAAGGGTGCTCACCCGAAATGGCCAATTATCATACAGTTTGAATGAACCTTAAAGGACAACAATATCTTGTTGTCTCCCTTAGATATCACACAGCAAAGATGAGTGCTAAAAGCCCGCCTTCTAGACAGCCCAGGGCCCTGATTAACATATCACTTGTCATTGGCTGGTGGGAATGTCTGTTACAACCTCTCTACTCCTCCTCTGCCAGTCTAACAAACTTGAAATGTCCTGTTGCTTGGATACAGCCTACATAATCAAGCCTACATCAATGGTGGGTTAAGGAATGTTTTCTCGCATGCTAGCTCTGAGTGACAGAGGCAGACAGAATTGTCACGCCCCCTTCACAACATGGCTAATTGAAGGCAGATAGAGGAGTTCTGCATACCTTTACTCTTTTTAAAGCAATTTTAAAAAATGCATTGAGGCAATACAGTTATCCTTTAAGAAAAAAAAAACTGAATTAGGGGACCTATTGTACATTCAAAATAGAAAAACACGGGACAATTAATTTAAAATGAAATTCCATTTTAGAACATTAAAAAGAAAAACACCCACCCCCACTAAAATTAAAAGTACCCAGTGGGGTAATGGGGTAAACGTATTAATCTCTACCCCTGTGTTTACTGGCCCCTGGTTTACTTACCTAAATTTCCCCTACTCCAATCCGATCCAGCTCCGCCCTACATTCATTCTGTAGACAACACGACCTATGGGAAGATGCAATCTGCAATAATCAGGTGTTTCCATTGGTCAGATCCTGCAGATCCTACTGACGTCATAAGTAACAACCAGTGCTTACAACATCTGGTTGTTACTAATGATGTTGGGTAAGCACTGGTTGTTACTGATA
The DNA here is from genome assembly GCA_019447015.1 of Hymenochirus boettgeri. NCBI lineage: Eukaryota > Metazoa > Chordata > Amphibia > Anura > Pipidae > Hymenochirus > Hymenochirus boettgeri. Next base: position 333,336,550 of record CM033470.1, read on the forward strand.
CGTAACTTAGGTAAGCACTGGTTGTCACTGATGAAGTAGGTAAGCACTGGTGTTACTGATAAAGTAGGTAAACACTGGTTGTTACTGATGACATAGGTAAGCACTGGTGTTACTGATAAAGTAGGTAAGCACTGGTTGTTACTGATTGCTTAGGTAAGCACTGGTTGTTACTGATAACGTAGGTAAGCACTGGTGTTTCTGATAAAGTAGATAAGCACTGGTTGTTACTGATGACATAGGTAAGCACTGGTGTTACTGATGACGTTTAGGACTGCACTGGTGGTTAACTGATGACATAGGTAAGCACTGGTTGTTTAATATAGACGTATGTATGCACTGGTGTTACTGAGGACATAGGTAAGCACTGGTGTTACTGATGACGTAGGTAAGCACTGTGTTACTGTTGACGTAGGTAAGCACTGGTTGTTACGATGACGTAGGTAAGCAGTGTGTTGTTACTGATGACATAGGTAACCACTGGTGTTACTGATGACGTAGGTATCACTGTTTGTTACTGTGACGTGGTAGGACACTGGTTTTACAGATAATGTAGGTGAACACTGGTTGTTACTGATGAGTTGTGTGCACAGGTTGTTACTGATTATTGTAGAAGCAACTGGTTGTTACTGATGTAGGTAAACACTGGTTTTTACTGATGACATAGGAAAGCACTGGTTGTATTTACGTGAGGTGTTAGTAGGTAGTACTGGTGTTACTGATAAAGTAGGTAAGTGCTGGTTGTTACTGATTTTGTAGGTAAGCACTCATTGTTACTAATAAAATAAGTAAGCACTGGTTGTTACTGATAAAGTAGATAAGCACTGGTTGTCACTGATAACGTAGGTGAGCAATGGTTGTTACTGATGACGTGGGTAAGCACTGGTTGTTACTGATAATGTAGGTACGCACTGGTTGTATTGGTAGGTTTAAACATGGTTTTACTGTGCATTTAGAAGCGTGTTACTGATGATCTAGGTAAGTACTGGTGTTACTGATAAAGTAGGAGAAGCACTGGTTGTTTACTGATGACGAGGTAAGCGCTGGTGTTACTGATGACGTAGGTAAGCCACTGGGTTTACTGAGACGTATGGTAAGCAGGCTGGGTTTTACTGAATAGCAAGGTAAGCTGGTGTTCTGATGACGTAGGTAAGCCACTGGTTGTTACTGAGTGAACGTAGTAAGCACTGGTTTATACAATAATTGAGGTGAACACGGTGTTGTGGGTACTGATGATGTAGGTGAGCACATGTTGTTCATGATTATGTGATATAAGCACTGGTGTGTGTTGGTACTGATGTAGGGGTAAAGCACTGGTTGTTACTGGCGGACATGTGATCGGAAAGCCGGTTGTTATGTGCGTATGACGTGTTATACGTGACTGTATGTTCTAAAAAGTTAGGTAAGGGTGCGCGGGTTGTTTGGACTACTGATTTTGTAGTAAGCCCTTCATGGGTGTTTACTAAGTAAATAAGTAAGCCTGGTTGTTACTTGTAGTAAAGTAGATAGAGCACTGGGCTGTTCTAATAAACATAGGTGTAAGGATGTGGGGCTGGGTGAGCCTGCCCTCTGGTCTGTGGTAGCTGGAACGTAGACGTTAGTAGCTGCACGGGCGGTGGGGTTGTTCACTGATAACTAATTTGGGTGTGAGGCAATGGTTGGTTCGTGATGAGGCTGTTGGGTATCGCAACTGGTGGTGTTACTGTTATGATTAGGGGTAGGACATAGGTAAGCACTGGTGTTACTGATGACGTAGGTAAGCACTGGTGTTACTGATGACATAGGTAAGCACTGGTTGTTACTAATGACGTATGTATGCACTGGTGTTACTGATGACATAGGTAAGCACTGGTGTTACTGATGACGTAGGTAAGCACTGGTGTTACTGATGACGTAGGTAAGCACTGGTTGTTACTGATGACATAGGTAAGCACTGGTGTTACTGATGACGTAGGTAAGCACTGGTTGTTACTGATGACGTAGGTAGGCACTGGTTATTACAGATAATGTAGGTGAACACTGGTTGTTACTGATGATGTAGGTGAGCACATGTTGTTACTGATTATGTAGATAAGCACTGGTTGTTACTGATGTAGGTAAACACTGGTTGTTACTGATGACATAGGAAAGCACTGGTTGTTACTGATGACGTAAGTACTGGTGTTACTGAAAAATTAGGTAAGTACTGGTTGTTACTGATTTTGTAGGTAAGCACTCATTGTTACTAATAAATTACTGATTATGTAGGTAAGCACTCATTGTTACTAATAAAATAAGCACTGGTTGTTACTGATAAAGTAGATAAGCACTGGCTGTTACTAATAAAATAGGTAAGCACTGGTCGTTACTGATAAAGTAGTTAAGCACTGGTTGTCACTGATAACGTAGGTGAGCAATGGTTGTTACTGTGGGAGGAGACGCCTTACTATAGGATGAAATCCAGTGGGAGGAGACTCCTTATTATAGCATTAAATCCAGTGGGAGGAGACGCCTTACTATAGGATGAATTCCAGTTGGAGGAGACGCCTTACCATAGGATGAAATCCAGTGGGAGGAGACGCCTAAGCACTGGTTGTTACTGATGATGTAGGTAAGCACTGGTTGTTACTAATGTAGGTAACACTGGTTGTTACTGATGACGTAGGTATGTACTGGTGTTACTCATAAAGTAGGTAAGCACTGGTTTTTACTGATTATGTAGGTAAGCACTCATTGTTACTAATAAAATAAGTACAAAGATATTCTACAAGGCGTCCAAGCCTCTCACCCAATTATTCTAGATCCCAAGTATTCTAGATCCCAAGTATTCTACATCCCAAATATTCAGTATTCTACATCCCAAGTACTCTACATCCAAGTATTCTACATCCCAAGTATTCAGTATCACTCCCAAGTAAAGTAATCCCAAGTATATCACATCCAAGATTATATATTCATCCCAAGTATCTCGCTCCAATCATCAGTATTTCACCAGATATTCTACATCCCAACTATTCAGTATCTATCCAATTCTACCAAATATTCAGATATTCTACATCCCAATGTATTCAGTATCTACATCTCCAGGTATTCCTACATCGCCAAGTTATTCTAATGCATCCACAGTATTCTACCTCCAAGTAGTTCTAGATCTCCAAGTATTCTACCATCCCAGTATTCTTAATCCCAAGTATTCCTACATCTCAGTTATTCTACATCCAATATTCTCCATCTCTAAGTTACAAATCCCCAAGTATTCTACATCTCCCAAGCATTCTACTCCCAAGTATTCCTATTTACTTACAAGTACTCTAGACATGCCCAAGTATTCTATATCCCCAAAGTATTCTACATCCCAGTACTTCAGCTGTAGTCTAACACTCCAGTAGTTTACATCCCAAGTTCTAAAAACATCCCAGCTATTCGTAGTCTACATCCCAAGTATTCATATTCTACATTCCAAGTACTCTACATCCCAAGTATTCTATATCCAAGTATTCTCATCCAGCGTATTTCAGTAGTCTACATCCCAAGTATTCTACATCCCAAGTATTCTACATCCCAAGCATTCTACATGCCAAGTATTCAGTATTCTACATCCCAAGTATTCAGTAGTCCTATCGCACCCAAGTATTCTACACTCACACACGTATTAGTATTCTACATCCCAAGTATTCAGTATTCTACATCCCAAGTATTCAGTAGTCTACTCCAAGTACATCAGTATTCTATCTACTTCCGCCAAGTATTTCATACACTCCAAGTATTCTACATCCAAGATATCGACATTTCCAAGTTCTACATCTCCAAGTATTCTACATCTCCAAGTATTCTAGATCTCCATGTATTCTACATCCCAAGCATTCTACATCCCAAGTATTCAGTATTCTACATTCCAAGTACTCTACATTCCCAGTATTCTATATCCCAAGTATTCTCCATCCCAAGTATTCAGTAGTCTACATCCCAAGTATTTTACATCCCAAGTATTCTACATCCCAATATTCAGTATTCTACATCCCAAGTATTCAGTAGTCTACTCCCAATATTGCAGTATTCTTACATTCCACGTACTCTACATCCAAGTTATTCTATATCCCAAGTATTCTACATCCCAAGTATTCAGTAGTCTACATCCCACAACAATCCCAAGTTTGCTAATCCCCAATAATTTTCTACAACATCCCGCAGCATTCTCAGTATTCTATACTACATCCCAAGTATTCAGTAGTCTACATCCCAAGTATTCTAACATCCCAAGTATTAGTATTCTACTTCCAAGTACGTATCTACATCCCAAGTATTCAGTAGTCTACATCCCAAGTATTGCAGTATTCTACATCCCAACGTATTCTGATCTCCAAGTATTCTACATCCAAGTATTCTACATCTCCAAGTATTCTACATCTCCAAGTATTCTAGATCTCCAAGTATTCTACATCCCAAGTAGTCTACATCTCCAAGTATTCTACATCTCCAAGTATTCTACATCTCCAAGTATTCTAGATCTCCAAGTACTTCTACATCCAAGTATTCTATATCCCAAGTATTCTACATCCCAAGTATTCAGTAGTCTACTTCCTGTATCCAGTCCCAGTTACTACATCCCAAGTAATCACGTATTCTACATCCCAAGTATTCAGTATTCTACATCCCAAGTATTCTACATCCCAAGTATTCAGTATTCATACTTCCCAAGTATTCAGTATTCTACATCCCAAGTTATTCAGTATTCTACATCCCAAGTATTCAGTAGTCTACATCCCAGTATTCAGTATTCTACATCCCAATATCATTATTCCTCCTCCCAAGTATTCTACATCCATTTACACAACGTATTCTACATCTCCAAGTATTCTACATCTCCAAGTATTCTACATCCCAAGTACTCTACATCTCAAGTATTCTACATCCCAAGTATTCTACACTCCAAGATTCACACCAGTATCTAGCTCTCCAGTATTCTACATCCGATCTACAAACATCCCAAGTATTCTACATCTCCAAGTATTCTACATCCCAAGTATTCTACATCCTCCAAGTATCTACATCTCCAAGTATTCTACATCTCCAAGTATTCTACATCTCCAAGTATTCTAGATCTCCAAGTATTCTACATCCCAGGTTATTCTAGATCTCCAAGTATTTTATATCCCAAGTATTCTACATCTCCAAGTTTCTAGATCTCCAAGTATTCTACATCCCAAGTATTCTACATCCCAAGTATTCTACATCTCAAGTATTCTACATCTCCAAGTATTCTAGATCTCCAAGTATTCTACATCCCAATATTCTACATCCCAAGTATTCTACATCTCCAAGTATTTTCTACATCCCAAGTATTCACATCCCAAGTATTCTTCATTAAGCGCCCGTGACTTTAACTAAGCCACTTCTTCAGAAAAGACTCTTCAGAAAAAGTTGAAAAAAAAGAACAAGACCCTTTATAGAAAAAAGAAATTTAAAAGAGATGCACAAATTCCAGTTCATAAACTAATTATAGTCTCCAGTTAAAGGAAAAAGTTCATATACATTAAACATATACAAAGCTACTTCACAGGTCTCTGTTTCTATATCAAATCCAAGAGACAGTAGAAAGCTGTGCAAATAGCGTGACAGCAGGACATCTGCCATTACTGACAATTGTGTTACAGTTATTGAAGAAACCGTGTCCTTAACACACTAACAGATGATGCAATAAGAGGTGCAAAAGTTTGCGTCTGCAATAAATGTGCAGCAAGCAATCAGATGATAGCTTTTATCAGGGTTAATGCATTTAGATAAGATCCGATTGGTTGCTGTAGATTAAATAGCACAGACAAACTTTTGTCACTCTTATTGCATCAGCCCTTAAATGCTCGACTGAGCACCATACATAAAGGGTGCTCACCCGAAATGGCCAATTATCATACAGTTTGAATGAACCTTAAAGGACAACAATATCTTGTTGTCTCCCTTAGATTCACCGCAAAGATGAGTGCTAAAACCCGCCTTCTGACAGCCGGGCCCCGATTAACATATCACTTGTCATTGGCTGGTGGGAATGTCTGTTACAAACCTCTCTACTCCTCCTCTGCCAGTCTAACAAACTTGAAATGTCCTGTTGCGTGATACAGCCTACATAATAAGCCTACATCAATGGTGGTTAAGGAATGTTTTCTCGCATGCTAGCTCTGAGTGACAGAGGCAGACAGAATGTCACGCCCCCTTCACAACATGGCTAATTGAAGGCAGATAGAGGAGTTCTGCATACCTTTACTCTTTTTAAAGCAATTTTAAAAAATGCATTGAGGCAATACAGTTATCCTTTAAGAAAAAAAAAACTGAATTAGGGGACCTATTGTACATTCAAAATAGAAAAACACGGGACAATTAATTTAAAATGAAATTCCATTTTAGACATTAAAAAGAAAAACACCCACCCCCACTAAAATTAAAGTACCCAGTGGGTTAATGGGGTAACGTATTAATCTCTACCCCTGTGTTTACTGGCCCTGGTTTACTTACCTAAATTTCCCCTACTCCACCGATCCAGCTCCAGCCCTACATTCATTCTGTAGACAAACGACCTATGGAAGATGCAATCTGCAATAATCAGGTGTTTCATTGTCAGATCCTGCATCCTACTGACGTCATAAGTAACACCAGTGCTTACAACATCTGGTTGTTACTAATGATGTTGGGTAAGCACTGGTTGTTACTGATACGTAACTTTATAAGCACTGGTTGTCACTGATGAAGTAGGTAAGCACTGGTGTTACTGATAAAGTATGTAACACTGGTTGTTACTGATGACATAGGTAAGCACTGGTGTTACTGATAAAGTAGGTAGCACTGGTTGTTACTGATTGCTTAGGTAAGCACTGGTTGTTACTGAACGTAGGTAAGCACTGGTGTTTCTGATAAAGTAGATAAGCACTGTTGTTACTGATGACATAGGTAAGACACTGGTGTTACTGATGACGTAGGTAAGCACTGGTGTTACTGATGACATAGTAAGCACTGGTTGTTACTATGACGTATGTAAGCACTGGTGTTACTGATGACATAGGTAAGCATGGTGTTACTGATGGACGTAGGTAAGCACTGGTGTTACGATGACGTAGGTACGATGTGTACACTGTGTTAGCAGGGTTGTTACTGATGACATAGGTAGCACTGGTGTTACTGATGACGTAGGTAGCACTGGTTGTACTGATGACGTAGGTAGCACTGGTTGTTACAGATAATGTAGGTGAACACTGGTTGTTACTGATGAGTAGGTGTGCACAGGTTGTTACTGTGATTTGTAGATAAGCACTGGTTGTTCCTGATGTAGGTAACACTGGTTGTTACTGATGACATAGGAAAGCACTGGTTGTTACTGATGATGAGGTAAGTACTGGTGTTTACTGATAAAGTAGGTATGCTGGTTTGTACTGATTTTGTAGGTAAGCACTCATTGTTCACTAAATAAAATAAGTAAGCACTGGTTGTTACTGATAAAGTAGATAAGCACTGGTTGTCACTGATAACGTAGGTGAGCAATGGTTGTTACTGATGACGTGGGTAAGCACTGGTTGTTACTGATAATGTAGGTACGCACTGGTTGTTACTGATGTAGGTAACACTGGTTGTTACTGATGACATAGGAAAGCACTGGTTGTTACTGATGATCTAGGTAAGTACTGGTGTTACTGATAAAGTAGGAAAGCACTGGTTGTTACTGATGACGTAGTAAGCACTGGTGTTACTGATGACGTAGGTAAGCACTGGTTGTTACTGATGACGTAGGTAAGCACTGGGTTGTTACTGATGACATAGGTAAGCACTGGTGTTACTGATGACGTAGGTAAGCACTGGTTGTTACTGATGACGTAGGTAGGCACTGGTTATACAGATAATGTAGGTGAACACTGGTTGTTACTGATGATGTAGGTGAGCACATGTTGTTACTGATTATGTAGATAAGCACTGGTTGTTACTGATGTTAGGTAACACTGGTTGTTACTGTGACATAGGAAAAGCACTGGTTGTTACTGATGACGTAAGTACTGGTGTTACTGAAAAATTAGGTAAGTACGGGTTGTTACTGATTTTGTAGGTAAACCTCATTGTTACTAATAAAATAAGTAAGCCTGGTTGTTACTGATAAAGTAATAGCACTGGCTGTTACTAATAAAATAGGTAAGCACTGGTCGTTACTGAAAAGAGTTAAGCACTGGTTGTCACTGATAAACGTAGGTGAGCAATGGTTGTTACTGATGGACGTGGGTAAGCCACTGGTTTTGTTCTGATGATGTAGGTAAGCCGGTTGTACTGATTTAGGTAATCACTGGTTGTACTAATGACATGAAAGCACTGGTTGTTACTAATGACGTAGGTGTAAGCACCTGGTTGTTACTGATTATGTAGGTAGCACTCATTGTTACTAATAAAATAGTAAGCACTGGTTGTTACTAATAAAATAGGTTAAGCACTGGTCGTTACTGATAAGTAGTTAAGCACTGGTTGTTCTGATAATGTAGGTAAGCAATGGTTGTTACCTGATGACGTGGTAAGCACTGGGTGTTACTGATGATGTAGGTAACACTGTTTGTTACTGATGTATGTAACACTGTTTGTACTAGACATAGGAAAGCACTGGTTGTTACTGACATGACGATAGGTAAGCACTGGTTGTTACTATTATGGTAGGTAAGCACTCATTGTTCTATAAAATAAGCAATGGTTGTTACTGATAAAGTAGATAAGCACTGGCTGTTCTATAAAATAGGTAAGCACTGGTCGTTACTGATAAAGTGTTAAGTCACTGGTTTCTGATAATGTTAGGTAAGCAATGGTTGTTACTGATAGACGTGGGTAAGCACTGGTTGTTACTGATGATGTAGGTAAGCACTGGTTGTTACTGAGTAGTAACACTGGTTGTTACTAATACATAGGAAAGCACTGGTTGTTACTAATGACGTAGGTAAGCACTGGTTGTTACTGATTATGTAGGTAAGCACCATTGTTACTAATAAATAAGTAAGCACTGGTTGTTACTAATAAAATAGGTAAGCACTGGTCGTTACTGTATAAAGTAGTTAAGCACTGTTTTGTTACTGGATTATGTAGGTAAGCAATGGTTGTTACTGATGACGGGTAAGCACTCGTTGTTACTGATGATGTAGGTAAGCACTGGTTGTTACTGATGTAGGTACACTGGTTGTTATAAATGACATAGGAAAGCACTGGTTGTTACTAATGACGTAGGTAAGCACTGGTTGTTACTGATTATGTAGGTAAGCACTCATTGTTACTAATAAAATAAGCACTGGTTGTTACTGATAAAGTAGATAAGCACTGGCTGTTACTAATAAAATAGGTAAGCACTGGTCGTTACTGATAAAGTAGTTAAGCACTGGTTGTCACTGATAACGTAGGTGAGCAATGGTTGTTACTGATGACGTGGGTAAGCACTGGTTGTTACTGATGATGTAGGTAAGCACTGGTTGTTACTAATGTAGGTAACACTGGTTGTTACTGACTGGACGTAGGTATGTATTACGGGTGTACTCATAAAGTAGGTAAGCACTGGTTTTTACTGATTATGTAGGTAAGCACTCATTGTTACTAATAAAATAAGTAAGCACTGGTTGTTACTGATAAAGTAGGTAAGCACTGGTTGTTTCTAATAAAATAGGTAAGCACTGGTTGTTACTGGTGACATAGGAAAACACTGGTTGTTACTGATAAAGTAGGTAAGCACTGGTTTTGATGACATGGAAAGCACTGGTTGTTACTGATGACGTAGGTAAGCACTGGTTGTTACTGATGACGTAGGTAAGCACTGGTTGTTACTGATGACGTAGGTAAGCACTGGTTGTTACTAATAAAATAGGTAAGCACTGGTTGTTACTAATAAAATAGGTAAGCACTGGTTGTTACTAATAAAATAGGTAAGCACTGGTTGTTACTAATAAAATAGGTAAGCACTGGTTACTAATAAAATAGGTAAGCACTGGTTGTTACTAATAAAATAGGTAAGCACTGGTTGTTACTGATGACCTAGGTATGCACTGGTTGTTACTGATTATGTAGGTAAGCACTGGTTGTTACTAATAAAATAGGTAAGCACTGGTTGTTACTAATGATGTAGGTAAGCACTTGTTCTTACTGATAACATAGGTGAGCATTGGTTTTTACTGATGACATAGGTGAGCACTTGTTCTTACTGATAACATAGGTGAGCATTGGTTGTTACTGATGACCTAGGTAAGCACTGGTTGTTACTGATGACGTAGGTAAGCACTGGTTGTTACTGATGACGTAGGTAGCACTGGTTGTACTATATAGGTAAGCACTTGTTCTTACTGATAACATAGGTGAGCATTGGTTGTTACTGATGACCTAGGTAAGCACTGGTGTTACTGATGACGTAGGTAAGCACTGGTTGTTACTGATGACCTAGGTAAGCACTGGTTGTTACTGATGACCTAGGTAAGCACTGGTTGTTACTGATGACATAGGTAAGCACTGGTTGTTACTGATGACGTAGGTAAGCACTTGTTCTTACTGATAACATAGGTGAGCATTGGTTGTTACTGATGACCTAGGTAAGCACTGGTTGTTACTGATGACGTAGGTAAGCACTGGTTGTTACTGATGACATAGGTAAGCACTGGTTGTTACTGATGACATAGGTAACACTGGTGTTTACTGATGACGTAGGTAAGCAACTGGTGTTCTGATGCGTAGGTAAGCACTGGTTGTTACTGATGACATAGGTAAGCACTGGTTGTTACTGATGACGTAGGTAAGCACTGGTGTTACTGATGACCTAGGTAAGCACTGGTTGTTACTGATGACGTAGGTAAGCACTGGTTGTTACTGATGACATAGGTAAGCACTGGTTGTTACTGATGACTTAGGTTAAGCAACTGGTTGTTACTGATGACGTAGGTAAGCACTGGTTGTTACTGATGACGTAGGTAAGCACTGGTTGTTACTGATGACGTAGGTAAGCACTGGCGTAAAAAGTAAGCACTGGTTGTTACTGATAAAGTGATAAGCAGGGTTCACTGATAAGCTTAGGTGAGCAATGGTTGTTACTGATGCACGGGGTAAGCACTGGTTGTTACTGATAATGTAGGTACGCATCTGTTGTTACTGATGTAGGTAACACTGGTTGTTATGAGACATAGAAAGCACTGGTTGTTACTGATGATCTAGGTAAGCTACTGGTGTTACTGATAAAGTAGGAAAGCATGGTGTGTTATCTGATGACGTAGGTAAGCACTGTTGTTACTGATGACGTAGGTAAGCCATGGTTGTTACTGATGACGTAGGTAAGCACTGGGTGTTAATGACATAGGTAAGCACTGGTGTTACTGATGACGAGGTAAGCACTGGTTGTTACTGATGACGGAGGTAGGCACTGGTTATACAGATAATGTAGGTGAACACTGGTTGTTACTGATGATGTAGGTGAGCACATGTGTGTACTGATTATGTAGATAAGCACTGGTGTTACTGATGTAGGTAAACACTGGTTGTTACTGATGACATAGGAAAGCACTGGTTGTTACTGATGACGTAAGTACTGGTGTTACTGAAAAATTAGGTAAGTACTGGTTGTTACTGATTTTGTAGGTAAGCACTCATTGTTACTAATAAAATAAGTAAGCACTGGTTGTTACTGATAAAGTAGATAAGCACTGGCTGTTACTAATAAAATAGGTAAGCACTGGTCGTTACTGATAAAGTAGTTAAGCACTGGTTGTCACTGATAACGTAGGTGAGCAATGGTTGTTACTGATGACGTGGGTAAGCACTGGTTGTTACTGATGATGTAGGTAAGCACTGGTTGTTACTGATGTAGGTAACACTGGTTGTTACTAATGACATAGGAAAGCACTGGTTGTTACTAATGACGTAGGTAAGCACTGGTTGTTACTGATTATGTAGGTAAGCACTCATTGTTACTAATAAAATAAGTAAGCACTGGTTGTTACTAATAAAATAGGTAAGCACTGGTCTTACTGATAAAGTAGTTAAGCACTGGTTGTTACTGATAATGTAGGTAAGCAATGGTTGTTACTGATGACGTGGGTAAGCACTGGTTGTTACTGATGATGTAGGAGACATGGTTGTTACTGATGTAGGAACACTGGTTGTTACTAAGACATAGGAAAGCACTGGGTTGTTACTAAGACGTAGGTAAGCACTGGTTGTTACTGATTATGTAGGTAAGCACTCATTGTTACTAATAAAATAAGCAATGGTTGTTACTGATAAAGTAGATAAGCACTGGCTGTTACTAATAAAATAGGTAAGCACTGGTCGTTACTGATAAAGTAGTTAAGCACTGGTTGTTACTGATAATGTAGGTAAGCAATGGTTGTTACTGATGACGTGGGTAAGCACTGGTTGTTACTGATGATGTAGGTAAGCACTGGTTGTTACTGATGTAGGTAACACTGGTTGTACTAATGACATAGGAAAGCACTGGTTGTTACTAATGACGTAGGTAAGCACTGGTTGTTACTGATTATGTAGGTAAGCACTCATTGTTACTAATAAAATAAGTAAGCACTGGTTGTTACTAATAAAATAGGTAAGCACTGGTCGTTACTGATAAAAGTTAAGCATGGTTGTTACTGATTATGTAGGTAAGCAATGGTTGTTACTGATGACGTGGGTAAGCACTGGTTGTTACTGATGATGTAGGTAAGCACTGGTTGTTACTGATGTAGGTAACACTGGTTGTTACTAATGACATAGGAAAGCACTGGTTGTTACTAATGACGTAGGTAAGCACTGGTTTTACGTTATGTAGGTAAGCACTCATTGTTACTAATAAAATAAGCAAAATGGTTGTTACTGATAAAGAGATAAGCACTGGCTGTTACTAATAAAATAGGTAAGCACGGTCGTTACTGATAAAGTAGTTAAGCACCTGGTGTCACTGATAACGTAGGTGAGCAATGTTGCTAATGACTGGTGGTAAAGCAGCTGGTTGTTACTGATGATGAGGTAAGCACTGTTGTACTAAGTAGGTAACACGGGTGTTACTGAGACGTAGGTATGTACTGGTGTTACTCATAAAGTAGGTAAGCACTGGTTTTTACTGATTATGAGGTAAGCACTCATGTTACTAATAAAATAAGTAAGCACTGGTTTACGATAAAGTAGGTAGCACTGGTTGTTTCTAATAAAATAGGTAAGCACTGGTTGTTACTGGTGACATAGGAAAACACTGGTTGTTACTGATAAAGTAGGTAAGCACTGGTTGTTACTGATGACATAGGAAAGCACTGGTTGTTACTGATGACGTAGGTAAGCACTGGTTGTTACTGATGACGTAGGTAAGCACTGGTTGTTACTGATGACGTAGGTAAGCACTGGTTGTTACTTAATAAATATAGTAAGCAATGGTTGTACTAATAAAATAAGGTAAGCACTGGTTGTTACTAATAAAATAGGTAAGCACTGGTTGTTACTAATAAAATAGGTAAGCACTGGTTACTAATAAAATAGGTAAGCACTGGTTGTTACTAATAAAATAGGTAAGCACTGGTTGTTACTGATGACCTAGGTATGCACTGGTTGTTACTGATTGTAGGTAAGCACTGGTTGTTACTAATAAAATAGGTAAGCACTGGTGTTACAATGATGTAGGTAAGCACTTGTTTACTGATACATAGGGAGCATTGGTTGTATACTGATGCATAGGTGAGCATTGTTCTTACTGATAACATAGGTGAGCATTGGTTGTTACTGATGACCTAGGTAAGCACTGGTTGTTACTGATGACGTAGGTAAGCACTGGTTGTTACTGATGACGTAGGTAAGCACTGGTTGTTACTAATGACGTAGGTAAGCACTTGTTCTTACTGATAACATAGGTGAGCATTGGTTGTTACTGATGACCTAGGTAAGCCACTGGTGTTTGACGTACAGGTAAGCACTGGTTGTTACTGTATGACCTAGGTAAGCACTGGTTGTTACTGATGACTAGGTAAGCATGTGTTACGATGACATAGGTAAAGCACTGGTTGTTACTGATAGTAGGTAAGCATTGTTACTGATAACTAGGGAGCATGGTTGTTACTGTGGACCTAGGTAAGTCTGGTGTTATGAGACGTAGTAAGCACTGGTTGTACTGATGACTAGGTAAGCACTGGTGTGTTACTGATGACATAGGTAAGCACTGGTTGTTACGAGACGTAGTAAGCTGTTGTTACTGATGACGTAGGTAAGCACTGGTTGTGACAACAATGGTATGTGAGTATGAATAGGTAAGCATGACATAAGCACTGGTTGTTACTGATGACGTAGGTAAGCACTGGTGTTACTGATGACCTAGGTAAGCACTGGTTGTTACTGATGACGTAGGTAAGCACTGGTTGTTACTGAGGCATAGGTAAGCACTGGTTGTTACTGATGACGTAGGTAAGCACTGGTTGTTACTGATGACGTAGGTAAGCACTGGTTGTTACTGATGACATAGGTAAGCACTGGTTGTTACTGATGACGTAGGTAAGCACTGGTTGTTACTGATGACCTAGGTAAGCACTGGTTGTTACTGATGAAGTAGTAAGCACGGTTGTTACTGATGACATAGGTAAGCACTGGGTTGTTACTGATGACGTAGGTAAGCACTGGATATTAGGGTATAATTTACAGGATATCAACTGATGTACATGGATGTTTGAATACAACGTGATGATACCACAGTAACCCATAAAGTGATAATTACAGAATGTTCGGTTTAAAATAATATATTATTTAAATGAAGCTGTAGTTCAATGTAATCCTAGGATCAGGCACTTGATATATGTGCTGTGTTAAATAAAGACAAATCTTCTCCATCTCAGGAGCAGTTGACAAAGACTGATGACATAGTTTTATTCTAGAAGAGGAAATCATTATATTTAGGGTAATTAGTCTACAGTGAGCTGGGAGCTTCATGGATTCCAGAGGCCTTTCTCAGATAAGTCACCCTTAGAGATGGACGGGGGAGAGGGATTTTGACCACAAAAAAATGAATGAGAGACATTATGATATGTGTGAATGCGGATTCATACTATAAGTGGAACTGTGGGCTTCAACATTAAAATGGGCACACTCCCGTTACAGCAGATAAAGGGTGTTTTTTCCTGCTAGTACTGTGAGCTGTGACATCACCAGCACTTGGGGTCTCGATCCAAGTTTAATTTGGAGCGTGCCCACTGCTGGGACAGAGCATCATCAGCTGGATCATAAGCTCCACCCCAAACTTCTTTCTCGTCTTTAAAGCTAGGCACAAGCCTAAAACAATTATTTTCTCTCCCTAATGGTGTCTATAGGTAGGCATGGAAGTAGAATTGTTGCTTTAATTAGCATCAGGGGGGGGGGATGGGGATGGGGTTATGACACCGCTTATAACACCAGCTTGTTACACGAGAAGGGCTGTCTGGAAAGTGAATTTTACATGCTATAACTTAAGATCCAGAAAAATAGGGACATCGCCCTGCAACTCCAAAAAAACCCCCACAACATTCTAGATTTTGAAGATCTAGACCTTTGCAAGTTGGTAACTAATCTAGGGGAAATTGCAAAGAATTCAAAAAGTCAGTCTAATTGGGGGGCAGGTGTGAAATATTCATATCATATGGACCGTTGAGTAAGGATTTCATTCAAATTGAAGCCAATGAAAAGAATAATTGATGTATTGATATATTTGATGTATCATTTAGTTACAGGAAAAACTTGTGGGCTCACGTGATGGTCTCCCTCTTTAAAGCATGCTGTTTGCCGAAATAACCTACGTTTTAACCTACGCTGGTTGCCGTCTGTCGATCCTTCTTTCGTTAATTTGCCTTGTTGCTAGTGAAGTTCCAGACTTCATGCCAACTGGACATGAAAGGTGTTTGAGGTGGAGGAGCTGCGGCTTTATCCTGCTGGTTTTCTTCTATTAACAGGAAAAACTTACTTCCTGCCACCAGTCACCACTAGGGGGCATATGATAAAAAAACGTTATACGCAAAAAAATTACACCGCCACATCATGGTTGCGGAAATAGCGCTATCGCCGTATTTATAACGGCTATTGCCGCGATAAGCGAGCGCCGCGATGTCTGCGTAATGCGATAAGTACAATATCGCCGCAAAGGGACTTAAAATCCCTCCCGGCGCCTTGCTAAGGGGGGGGGCATACGCTCACCTCATCCTCGACCCCCGCCGCGGTGTCGGCGACCACCCGCCGACGCCGCTTCCCACCAGCTCCGCTGAGGCCGCCGACCCCTGAGAGGTACCACTGCGGCCGCCTCAATGAGGCGATGTTGCCGGCGTCTTGATTCGACGTGAAGTCTTCGGGCTGGCGACACAACCCCACTCAGTCGCCGATGCCAAGCAGGCTCACACTGCCGCAGGGGAACCTTCGGGGGTCGGCCGCCTCAGCGGAGCTGGTGTCGCCGGGACTATGGAAGAAAGAAGACGCTGCCCAAGGTTCAAGCTGCGGGCCCCCGCCAAAGGCCCTTACAAGGGCCGGGGAGGGGGGTCGGGCGGGGTGGGCGTCTCCAGGGCAGGTGCAACCAACCCGCCGTGGGTTGTCTGCCCATCTTCGCCGCAGGGCGGCTAGTATTGGCTGCTTTCGCCACCTTGAAGGGGCGAAGCAAAACAGCCGATACTAGCAATGCGACACAGTTACCGCCGCTTATAAATAGAAGCGGCCGGTAACAGGTAAGTATCGGCGTGAAGAGTTAACGCGATTTATGCGGAATGGTGGGAGAACGGCCGCGAAAAGTTACGATGCTTATAAAATATGCCCCTAGGTGTATGTATGTATGTATGTAGGTATATAAAAAAAGCCAATTCCTGTTCTTTCTATTTCTCTTCTTCTTCCGCTTTTTTGGACAGTATCTCCTCCCACGTTTTGAGCTAGAGAATGAAATTCGGTACAGACGTGCGGGGCATATAGGAGAAGGTGTGCTATCTTCTAGCTAAGGAATCCACAGAATCCACGTTACGGCGTTATCGGCGAATTTCTAGACATTGTTTTCCCATAGACTATAATGGTAACAACCTCAAATGGGATATTTCAAAACAGTTTTTTTCATGGTCATAAATACAAATGGTGATACCCCCAACCCTCCACACAGACACAGGTACACCCACCCACTGACCTACCTTTCCATCCCCATGGAAGCCATACTTAAGGGTAACTATAGTCAAAAAACTAATTTTGATCAATCATCACAATGAAAGTAGTTATATAGTCATACATGCAAAAACACATACCCCCAATCTCTTATGGATAAATAAAGCCAAAAATCTAATTTTGATATATCCTCAAGAAAAGTTAGTTTATGGTTGTAAAAACAAAAAGACACACCCCAACCTCACATAGGTACACAACCTACTGACCTAAGCAGTCCAGGTCACACTCCAGCACACGCGTTGGCTTTATGCCGACAAAGTCTGTAGGTGCGATCCCCTGGCCCTCCACTCCTAGGGCCAGACAATTCTTTAGCACTAGAAATATAGGGGAGAACACTAGAAATGTTGAATCCAAAATTTTATTTATAACAATGACGTTTCGGGACACCACTGTCCCTTTCTCCACTGACCTACCCCTTCCATTCCTGTGGCAGCCTTACTAAAGGGTAACTAAAGTAAGAAAAAACTAATTTGATTTATCCTCAATAAAAGATAGTTTTATGGTTTTAAACACAAAAAAAAAGACAACCCTCAACCAGACCCAGGTACACACACCTACCGATTTACTTATCCCTTACTGTGGCTGCCATATTTAAAGGGTAACTAAAGTCAAAAAATGTATTTTGATCAATAATCAAAAAAGTTTGTTTTTTTAACCCCCAACCCGACACAGGTACACACACCTACTGACCTACTTATCTTCTGTTGGCAGCATACTTAAAGGGTAACTAAAGTTCAAAATAACTAATTTTGATCAATAATTTAAAAAGTTTGTTTTTTTAACTTGCAAACCTGTCCAGGTGCACACGCCTTGACCTACCTTTCCATTTTCATGGCAGCCATATTTAAAGGGTAATTTTAGTAAAAAAAAAATATTTGACCAATCATTAATAAAGTTTGTTTTTTTTATCCCTAGGCCGACACAGGTCCACACAGCCATATTTAAAGGGTAAGGAAAAACAACAATGTCCCATCATTGGCTTATTGAGTTTTAAATCTGCAGCACAACACACACATTCCCTTCCAAAATGCAGAGCATTTCAAGCCAATCAAAGTTTAAACTTAACTTTCCCTTTCTGTTTTATTTATAAAGTGGCGATACATTATAAAATACGTGCAAGCCATTATACAGATAAAATAAGAATTAAATAACAATTACATACATCGGTTAAGAAAGCATATATGTAAATTATGTATGAATTAATATAAGTGCAGCATGCCATCACACATTAGGAATGGAAATCCCTTGACCCGAAGAGCTTACAATTAAGTGGAAGGGACAACATATACCGATACAAGTGGGGAGATGGGTACAAAATTCTGAGATGGCTAACAATCATTTGTTGTGCTGATGCTCAGAAAGGTAGGATAACAGTCTAGATTTGAAAGCATTAATGGATGTCACCAGGTGAAGCAAGAGAGGGAGAGAGTTCCAAGGTAGGGAGCAGCAAGAGAGAATGGTTAAGCTGAGAGGAAGCAGTGTTTGTTTGGGGTTTGTGGAGAAGATTTCCTTGTGAGGAACAGAGGGCACGGCCTGGAACATAAGGGACCAAGAGAGAAGATAACTAGGGAGGTTCAGTAGAGCGAAGGAATTAAAGGTTAAAAGTAGGGTATTGAATATCTTTGTTTGATGGGAAGCCACACTATGGACTGCGTATCGGGTTGCTGGTTCTCTTTTGGAGGAGAGCGAGATGATCTGAGCTGCTGAGTTTAAGATAGACTGGAGAGGAGCGAGATGAGAGGCGGAGTCCAAGTAGTAGAATGTTACAGTAGTCAAGAGGGTGATTATAAGGGCATGATGATCATTTTAGTAGTGGAGAGAGAAAAGAGCGGATCTTGGCAATATTGTGACAGGAAAATGACAGGTTCTAGCGACATTGTTAATGTGTGATGGAAGGAAAAAGAGGAGTCAAAGACAACTCCAAGGCAGAGTGCAGATTCAACTGGGTTAATGACCGTATTGTCAATAGAGATGGAGAATCTTGTTTTCATGGTATCGTACCTGTTTGCATTTTGCATTTTATTCTGTAGAAGCTTTCAGATAAAACATTAATTGTTGAGAAAGCCTTAATTCTAAATCTATCTTTATTCACGCATCGACTTCCGTTGTCCAACGTCTTAATTTTATCTACCAAGAGTACCAAATCTGTTCTCTCATAATCTATTCCTCTACCAGCTCTGGTAGGGAAGCTCTCTATCTCTCCATCCTTTTCAGAGAGAAGACATTATTTTGTCTTTAAAATTCAAGAGCAGATGTTTATTTAGTGGGTTAATCTCGGTAGTGTGTGTTGTTGAGGTAGACGATCGTGACTACATAATCAGTAAGTGTGTCTAAATAAAACCCTCGTTGTGAACTCTACTGGACGCCTTCTGAACAACAAAGGTTCCTCTATCCATCTGACATTCATATTTGTATTTTAACCAAAAAAATATATTCGGACAATGGTTGGCTGTAGAAAAACTTGGTTGGTGAACTATGAAGTATTTGGAGACAGTACACAAGGGGTTTAGCACTGTATTGTAGTAAATATGGTTTACTCCTCTGGATGTTCTTGTGGTGGAACCTTGCGCACATTTTCACTTTATGGGTTGTCTTTCCTGTGGTTTGCGTCTTGTAAAACACATGATGATATTTTACGGAGTCATTAAATACCTAAACACAAAAATTACGATGATGCCTAAGTCTCCTAGTGCACTTAAACATGCTTAATATTTTATTATACCCTCTAAGTGACTTTCAGTGATATAACTTCTTGATTCCAAGCCAAGCATTGCTAGTGATGTTGTCCGATATGAAAAATCTAACATAGTGTGATAGGTTACTACCCATTTTCACAAAATAACTAGTCACTCTCTGGACACTGCACAAAGTCATTACAAATGGCTTTGCTGATTTATGGCCGTGCAAGCTCACAAAGCCATAAAGTAGGCAGAAGAGCAGGGAGGGGACGGAGGAGTTTTAAGATAAGATATCTAGACTCAGGAGTGTTGGGGGGGGAAGGTAAGTATTGCAAAAGTGTGTTTGGGAGGTGATTACTCTGAATACGAAGGTTGGTATGGGGGTAGAATGCCTAAAATTGGAAATGTTTGGCAAGACAGGATCTCCTAAAAGTTTAAGTTTTAGAAGATAATGCACAATGCACTGAGGGAATGGAACTGACTTAACGAAGGTGCTGGCCAGTGATTGCCCGGGATGGTGGTGGAACACAGGCCAGAGGGCATGGTTAAAGGCCACGTCCTCCCCTTAAAAAACACTGTAAACTTGTGCTTGTGAAGGTTCTCATTCATCCAGGTCATGGTATATCTGTTGTATTCAATTAGATCAACTGGACTTGAAGTTTTTGTTCTGAAGACGTTTCGCTAGTCATCCGTGGCTTCTCAATTCAGAATGACTTGTACAGGAATCTGTGGCAATTATGTACCCTGTGTTTTGACACCTTACCTGGGCGTTCCTATAACCACCACTATCATCACGCCCTTAAACACCTGGCTGTGATATGTATTGGATTTCAGGGTACTAATTGCACAGATTCTGTTACAAGTCATTCTGATTGGGAAAGCCAGTCGGATGACTAGCGAAACGTCTTCAAGAACTACACTTCAAGTCCAGTTGATCTAATTAATACAAAGATATACTGTAAACTGCAATTTATTTGTCCCTAACCCAACTGCTGTTTAGCACTTATTAAGCATTTATTTAATTACGAGTAAAATTTTAAATATATTGCCCCCAATTACTTTCTAGCAATGGTTGTCACCTCCGTCCCCTGCTCAATGAGCTTTTAGGAACTTGAGCATGTGCAGAGGAGCAGCAAGGGGAACAGATGTCGGTATTGACTGTGAGCCATAAGTCCCAAACTTGGTTAACTTTATGGAGGGAGGAGCCGGCTTACAGAATGGGAATAATAATTATCCTAAATACTGGTTAGTAATAATATTATTAATGGTAATATATATTGGCTGGAATTGGAGTGATAAGAGCAGACCAAAGTGGTTGGGGGTATTAGGTACTACAACTATAAGGCAGATTTGCGAGAGTCCCCATTGCTCCCCGTGCAGCCTTAACAGGGATTTTCATAGGTTCTCGTGTGAATTTGTCTGACATTAAAATTCTCGCTGCAATTGTAAGATTAAACCGGTTGCGACAATAGCGTGTGTTGGGTCGGGTTAGGGCATCTTTAAGATGGGAAATATAGTACGTGCCGCTGACAATAATGAAGGCTTATGTTGGCAGCTGGAGAATCATGGGTTATTTTACGTCATTTTTTTTTATAAAGGACATGACTTTTAAATCGATACAAACTCTAGATTCCTTTCTCTTAATTGGAAATATCTCCACAGAAAGACGGAGGATCAGTCAAATTAGATAAACGGCCTGTTTTTTCACCACCTGGGCCTAATCTTTCCAGTTTGGGTGTTTATATGTAAGAAATATAATAAAATACAAATGCGCCATTTTAACTCCTATTTTGACTGATTGGCCAGAATGCTTTTGTGCAATTAATAGCTGAACACTGGATCTGTCTAGATTGACTATTTAATTATGTAAAGTTAGGCCGAGGCCACACGCAGAGCACGCCCGACGCGCTCTAGAAAATGTGAGCGTTGCAAATGCACGAAAAATGCAGATTGCGTGCACTAACGGATCCCAACGCAGAACCCAAGCAATGCACAAGTGTGGCCACGTAGTTAAAGCAAAATAGGGTGGCCAAGCCCTTACTGGTCACAATCCCAACTTCCATTTTGTCTGTGTTGCCTTCATTTTAATTCTTCATCCCATTTCTTTGGAGGTTCCTAACATCATTTCAACCTCACCGATTTTACTCAGATTCTACTGAGCAGCTCATTACCCAATGGGTTTAAACCAGGGGCAGGGCAGATACCTGACACTATTAGACTACTATTTTATTTATATATGCACATAGAAATCACTGGATGGTCAGATTAAGGTTAGTGGAATAAAAAAATGTCCTGAGCATTTGGTGGCCATAAGAAATCATCACAAATGAGGTGGGGAATTTTCTAAACCTTATCTTGGATTTCCTAATGAAATTAATAGATTTTTCTAACTTCTGTAATACTTACTTTAAGTTGCTTGTGGTTCCATCCCTCATCAGTCTGCAACTTCAGCCAATAAGAGCACCACTTTGTAGAAGCGTGTCCTCTTATTGGTGGGGAACACAGGGACAGGGAAACCGAGGGGAAACACACAGTCCCGACCGTTCTATGATGTATATAGGGAGAATGTAGGGGACTGTGTGTAGTGCTGATCTTGGAAGATGACAGGATCTTGCAGATCCTGTCTGTCATCTTTCACTAATCTGTACTGTGTGTACCTAGCTAACAGTTACACAGTAACATAGTACTGGAGTTGTAAAAAAACATACGTCCATCATATCCAACCTTTCCCTGCGGATATTTGATATTTTATCAATTCTCAGCATAGAAGGTGGCTCAGTGGTTAGCACTGATGCTTTGCAGCGCTGAAGTCCTGAGTTTGATTTCACCCTTGGACAATCTGCAAGGAGGTTTGGTTATGTTCTCTCCCGTGCTGCGTGTTTCCTCGTACACTCCGGTTTCCCCACAATCATAAAGACATACTGATAGGTTGTATGTGTCAATAAATGTGCTTAGATTGTAAGCTCTTCAGGGCAGGGCCTGATGTGAATGTAACATGTAATATAAAGTGCTACGGAAGATATTTGTGCTATATAATCCATAATAATAATTTCCTGCAGGGCAGGGTAGGGGGGCGCTTCATTTGGAAGTTATACATTTTTATTCATTGGTTAATCTGTGATGGAAGTGGTCATTTTGAGGTGAAAAGAGGTACTGCATGTGACAAATTACTGTTTTTTAAAATGTAAATGTCTTTAGGTTGAGGGTAAACTATGACATGATATGATGGGAACACACGCCAACGTTGTTTGCATTGCAATCGCGCTCAGTATTGCGCAATTGGAGCACATGTGAGGAAGAGGAAGACTGGCAAAATCCATTTTCTTTGGGCGCTGGTGCCCCTCACAGAAACAACATTGGGAGGAAGGGATATCCAATCCTATATCCCTGTCCAAGTACTGAACTGTTTTTTAATTAAACTTATACACACAATAGTTCTCCTTAAGGGGAAGCTGTGGAGATGGGAAATGGAAACCAAAAGGAAAAAGGAACTCTAGAAGAAGAGGAAAGTGACAGAGTTACAGTTTGACCTGCACATTTCATAATCTTGTAGCTTTGGTTCTTTTATTTAGTTTTATCACTGTGCTTTCCAGTCCTACGTTACTGTTTTCGTTTCAGGACATCGCTATTACAGTATAGACCTAAAGGGTGGGTCACGTTCTCTGCCACATTTGTTTTCCATAAATGTCATTTGTGGAACTTCCAGTGTTTTCCTGGTGAATCTTCTCTAGACCATTAAGTTTTTCTGGCCATTGACACACAAACTATAGAACAATATTATTTAAAGGGACACTATACTGAAAAAATCACTTTGCCTCATATTAATCTTAATTGAATACAGTAAGTAGCACAAAGGGCTAGGCACCACTAGCGCGTTTTTTCAAGCGTTCGCGATTTCGCTAACATGGAAATCACGGGAACACGAATGTTCCTGCGATTTCCGATGCGCATGTGATTGCGCGCCCATTGCATTTTGCGGCGAGCATTTTTTCGTGCAATCGCTTGAGTTTTCGCTTTATAGATAACGAAAAACGCGAGCGCAAATGTGAAACAACGCGCTAACGCACAGAAAGCGCGCATGCAATCGAGTGCGATAACGCACGTGAAGCGTGCGCGCTTGATGCGTTGTTGTGTGTGCCTCAACCTTACTCTAATTTGTGTGTGTTGCTGCATGCCTTCAATCCAGCACACGTTTTGTTTAGGAGCAGTATCCCCCTCCCTCTTTTAACCACTCCCACCCGACCTGACTTTTTCCCACAAACAACTGTCAAGCCTGCACCCAGCATACAGCATTCCAACTGACAAACTCTGTCACCATTCCAGCTACAGTAAAACTCTCTCAGAGAATGTTTAAAGCAAGGAACTTGATTGACAGCTGAATTATAGAAGATTTTAGAGGATATCTAAAGAAATAGGGGGCAGATCCACATAATAATGATACAGGGGGGGGGGAAGAATTATAGTTCCAATTATGGTCAATGTAAAATAACCTATTTCCCATTATAGCTGCCCTGTAAATAAAATGCATTGGTGATCTCCATCCCAGGCCAGAGATCCACGTGTGCGCGTTACCCGAGCAGGTGGGTGTGCACCCGGCAGACGCTGTCTCCAAATGACACGCACTGGAAGCTGAGAGGGTTCCTGTAAAATAGAAGCGTCGGAGTTAAGGTAAACCGCGCCACTTAGTGAACTGTTCGCCCGACAAGCAGCCGTACTTGATAATGATGTTAATCTTGTGTCTGTCTCTCTGGCTAAGTCAAAGGCAACACACACACTCACACACCACTCACTGGCAGTAGCAGAAGTAAGGCATGATGTAGCAGTACGTGAAAGGAGTTACCGTTTAAACTCGCTCCTATTCGGCGTCTAGTGTATTTATCGCTCCCGAGTGGAAGGACGGAAGGGGGGGGATAACCTTTAGAGTCCTGCGAAAATCACGACGGGTGATTGACATGGAAGTTTATCCTCTTGGCGGTTCTGTTGGGTTGGCAGCTCCCTGTGTGAATGGGCACAGCTATGTAGCCTTATAACCGAGGACTTGCCTTCTCTTACCGAGGACTCTCTGCAGAGACAGCACAACGTAGGAATGTCGGGTTCCCGATCCGTCTTATGGTTTAACGTTCCCCCCGCAGAGCCGTCTTGCCATGGATTGTCTATGGCATCGTAACGACTGACATAGGTAAGCACTGGTTGTTACTGATGACGTAGGTAAGCACTGTATATTAGGGTATAATTTACAGGATATCCATGATGTTACATGATGTTTGAATACAAGTGATGATTACCAACAGTAACCCATAAAGTGATAATTACAGTAATGTTCTGGTTAAAATAATAATATTATTTAAATGAAGCTGTCGTTCAATGTATTCCTCTAGGATCAGGCACTTGATATATGTGCTGTGTTAAATAAAGACAAATCCTTCTCCATTTCCAGGAGCAGTTGACAAAGACTGATGACATAGTTTATATTCTAGAAGAGAGAAATCATTTATATTTAGGGTAATTAGTCTACAGTGACGCTGGGAGCTTCATGGATTCCGAGCCTTTCTCAGATAAGTCACCCTTAGAGATGGACGGGGGAGAGGGATTTTGACCACAAAAAAATGAATGAGAGACATTATGATATGTTGTTGAATGCGGATTCATACTATAAGTGGAACTGTGGGCTTCATACATTAAAATGGGCACACTCCCGTTACAGCAGTATAAAGGGTGTTTTTTCCTGCTAGTACTGTGAGCTGTGACATCACCAGCACTTGGGGTCTGACTCCAAGTTTAATTTGGAGCGTGCCCACTGCTGGGACAGAGCATCATCAGCTGGATCATAAGCTCCACCCCCAAACTTCTTTCTCGTCTTTAAAGCTAGGCACAAGCCTAAAACAATTATTTTCTCTCCCTAATGTGTCTATAGGTAGGCATGGAAGTAGAATTGTTGCTTTAATTAGCATCAGGGGGGGGGGATGGGGATGGGGCTTATGACACCGCTTATAACACCAGCTTGTCACAGAGAAAGGGCTGTCTGGAAAGTGTAATTTTACATGCCTATAACTTAAGATCCAGAAAATTAGAGACATCGCCCTGCAACTCCAAAAAAACCCCCACAACATTCTAGATTTTGAAGATCTAGACCTTTGCAAGTTGTTTAACTAATCTAGGGGAAATTGCAAAGAATCTCAAAAAAGTCAGTCTAATTGGGGGGCAGGTGTGAAATATTTCATATCATATGGACCGTTGAGTAAGGATTTCATTCAAATTGAAGCCAATGAAAAGAATATATTGATGTATTGATATATTTGATGTATCATTTAGTTACAGGAAAAACTTGTGGGCTCACGTGATGGTCTCCCTCTTTAAAGCATGCTGTTTGCCGAAATAACCTACGTTTTAACCTACGCTGGTTGCCGTCTGTCGATCCTTTCTTCGTTAATTTGCCTTGTTGCTAGTGAAGTTCCAGACTTCATGCCAACTGGACATGAAAGGTGTTTGAGGTGGAGGAGCTGCGGCTTTATCCTGCTGGTTTTCTTTCTATTAACAGGAAAAACTTACCTTCCTGCTCACCAGTCACCACTAGGGGGCATATTTATAAAAAAACGTTATTAACGCAAAAAAATTACCACCGCACATCATGGTTGCGGAAATAGCGCTATCGCCGTATTTATAACGGCTATTGCCGCGATACGTATCGCGGCCGCGATGTCCTGCGGTAATGCGATAAGTACAATATCGCCGCAAAAGGGACTTAAAATCCCTTCCCGGCGCCTCTGCTAAGGGGGCGGGGCATACGCTCACCTCATCCTCGACCCCCCCGCGGTGTCGGCGACCACCCGCCGACGCCGCTTCCCACCAGCTCCGCTGAGGCCGCCGACCCCTGAGAGGTACCCCTGCGGCCGCCTCAATGAGGCCGATGTTGCCGGCGTCTTGATTCGACGTGAAGTCTTCGGGCTGGCGACACCAACCCCACTCAGGTCGCCGATGCCAAGCAGGCTCACTGCCGCAGGGGAACCTCTCGGGGGTCGGCCGCCTCAGCGGAGCTGGTGTCGCCGGGACTGGAAGAAAGAAGACGCTGCCCAAGGGTTCAAGCTGCGGGACCCCCGCCAAAGGCCCTTACAAGGGCCGGGGAGGGGGGTCGAGGGCGGGGTGGGCGTGCCTCCCAGGGCAGGTGCAACCACCCGCCGTGGGTTGTCTGCCCATCTTCGCCGCAGGGCGGCTAGTATTGGCTGCTTTCGCCACCTTGAAGGGGGCGAAGCAAAACAGCCGATACTAGCAATGCGACACAGTTACCGCCGCTTTATAAATAGAAGCGGCGGTAACAGGTAAGTATCGGCGTGAAGAGTTAACGCGATTTATGCGGAATGGTAGGGGAGAACGGCCGCGAAAAGTTAACGATGCTTTATAAATATGCCCCTAGGTGTATGTATGTATGTATGTAGGTATAATTAAAAAAGCCAAATTCCTGTTCTTTCTATTTCTTCTTCTTCTTCCGCTTTTTTGGACAGTATCTCCTCCCACAGTTTTTGAGCTAGAGACATGAAATTCGGTACAGACGTGCGGGGCATATAGGAGAAGTGTGCTATCTTCTAGCTAAGGAATCCACAGAATCCACGTTACGGCGTTATCGGCGAATTTCTAGACATTTTTTCCCATAGACTATAATGGTAACAATCCTCAAATGTGGATATTTCAAAACAGTTTTTTTCATGGTCATAAATACAAATGGTGATACCCCCAACCCTCCACACAGACACAGGTACACCCACCCACTGACCTACCTTTCCATTCCCATGGAAGCCATACTTAAAGGGTAACTATAGTCAAAAAACTAATTTTGATCAATCATCAATGAAAGTAAGTTATATAGTCATACATGCAAAAACACATACCCCCAATCTCTTATGGATAAATAAAGCCAAAAATCTAATTTTGATATATCCTCAAGAAAAGTTAGTTTTATGGTTGTAAAAACAAAAAAGACACACCCCAACCTCACATAGGTACACACACCTACTGACCTAAGCAGTCCAGGTCACACTCCAGCACACCGCTGTTGGCTTTATGCCAGACAAGTCTGTAGGTGCGATCCCCTGGCCCTCCACTCCTAGGGCCAGACAATTCTTTAGCACTAGAAAATATAGGGGAGAACACTAGAAATGTTGAATCCAAAATTTTATTATAACAATGACGTTTCGGGACACACTGTCCCTTTCTCCACTGACCTACCCTTCCATTCCTGTGGCAGCCTTACTTAAAGGGTAACTAAAGTAAGAAAAAACTAATTTAGATTTATCCTCAATAAAAGATAGTTTTATGGTTTAAACACAAAAAAAAAGACATACCCCCTCAACCAGACCCAGGTACACACACCTACCGATTTACTTATCCCTTACTGTGGCTGCCATATTTAAAGGGTAACTAAAGTCAAAAAAATGTATTTTGATCAATAATCAAAAAAGTTTGTTTTTTTAACCCCCAACCCGACACAGGTACACACACCTACTGACCTACTTATCTATTACTGTGGCAGCCATACTTAAAGGGTAACTAAAGTCAAAATAACTAATTTTGATCAATAATTTAAAAAGTTTGTTTTTTTAACTTGCAACCTGTTCCAGGTGCACACGCCTATTGACCTACCCTTCCATTTTCATGGCAGCCATATTTAAAGGGTAATTTTAGTAAAAAAAACTATTTTGACCAATCATTAATAAAGTTTGTTTTTTTTATCCCCTAGGCCGACACAGGTACACACAGCCATATTTAAAGGGTAAGTAAAAACAACAATGTCCTCATCATTGGCATTATTGAGTTTTAAAATCTGCAGCACAAACACACACATTCCCTTCCAAAATGCAGAAGCATTTCAAGCCAAATTCAAAGTTTAAACTTAAACTTTCCCTTTCTAGTTTTATTTATAAAGTGCGATACATTATAAAATACGTGCAAGCCATTATACAGATAAATAAGAATTAAATACAATTACATACATCGGTTAAGAAAGCATATATGTAAATTATGTATGAATTAATATAAGTGCAGCATGCCATCACACATTAGGAATGAAATCCCTTGACCCGAAGAGCTTACAATCTAAGTGGAAGGGACAACATATACAGATACAAGTGGGGAGATGGGTACAAAATTCTTGAGATGGCTAACAATCATTTGTTGTGCTGATGCTCAGAAAGGTAGGATAACAGTCTAGATTTGAAAGCATTAATGGATGTCACCAGGTGAAGCAAGAGAGGGAGAGAGTTCCAAAGGTAGGGAGCAGCAAGAGAGAATGGTTTAAGCTGAGAGGAAGCAGTGTTTGTTTGGGGTTTGTGGAGAAGATTTCCTTGTGAGGAACAGAGGGCACGGCCTGGAACATAAGGGACCAAGAGAGAAGATAACTAGGGAGGTTCAGTAGAGCGAAGGAATTTAAAGGTTAAAAGTAGGGTATTGAATATTCTTTGTTTGATGGGAAGCCACACTATGGACTGCAGTATCTGGGTTGCTGGTTCTCTTTTGGAGGAGAGCGAGATGATCTGAGCTGCTGAGTTTAAGATAGACTGGAGAGGAGCGAGATGAGAGGCCGGGAGTCCAAGTAGTAGAATGTTACAGTAGTCAAGACGGGTGATTATAAGGGCATGGATGATCATTTTAGTAGTGGAGAGAGAAAAGAGCGGATCTTGGCAATATTGTGACAGGAAAATGACAGGTTCTAGCGACATTGTTAATGTGATGATGGAAGGAAAAAGAGGAGTCAAAGACAACTCCAAGGCAGAGTGCAGATTCAACTGGGTTAATGACCGTATTGTCAATAGAGATGGAGAATCTTGTTTTCATGGTATCGTACCTGTTTGCATTTTGGCATTTTATTCTGTAGAAAGCTTTCAGTAAAACATTAATTGTTGAGAAAGCCTTAATTCTAAATCTATAGCTTTATTCCAGCATCGACTTTCCGTTGTCCAACGTCTTAATTTTATCTACCAAGCGTACCAAATCTGTTCTCTCATAATCTATTCCTCTACCAGCTCTGGTAGGGAAGCTCTCATCTTCTCCATCCTTTTCAGAGAGAAGACATTTATTTTGTCTTTAAATATTCAAGATGCAGATGTTTATTTCAGTGGGTTAATCTCCGGTAGTGTGTGTTGTTGAGTTAGATCCCGCAGTGACTACATAATCAAAGTAATGTGTTCTAAATAAAACCCTCGTTGTAGAACTCTACTGGACGCCCTTCTGAACAACAAAGGTTCCTCTATCCATCTGACATTCATATTTGTATTTTAACCATAAAAAAATATATTCGGACAATGGTTTGGCTGTAGAAAAACTTGGTTGGTGAACTATGAATGTATTTGGAGACAGTACACAAGGGGTGTATGCACTGTATTGTAGTAAATATGGTTTACTCCTCTGGATGTTCTTGTGGTGGAACCTTGCGCACATTTTCACTTTATGGGTTGTCTCTTCCTGTGTTGCGTCTTGTAAAACACATGATGATATTTTACGGAGTCATTAAATACCTAAACACAAAAATTACGGATGCATGCCTAATGTCTCCTAGTGCACTTAAACATGCTTAATATTTTATTATACCCTCTAAGTGACTTTCAGTGATATAACTTCTTGATTCCAAGCCAAGCATTGTCTAGTGATGTTGTCCGATATGCTAATTCTAACATAGTGTGATAGGTTTACTACCCCATTTTCACAAAATAACTAGTCACTCTCTGGACACTGCACAATGTCATTACAAATGGCTTTGCTGATTTATGGCCGTGCAAGCTCACAAAGCCATAAAGTAGGCAGAAGAGAGCAGGGAGGGGACGGAGGAGTTTAAGATAAGATATCTAGACTCAGGAGTGTTGGGGGGGGAAGGTAAGTATTGCAAAAGTGTGTTTGGGAGGTGATTACTCTGAATACGAAGGTTGGTATGGGGGTGAGCATGCCTAAAATTGGAAATTGTTTGGCAAGACAGGATCTTCCTAAAAGTTTAAGTTTTAGAAGATAATGCACAATGCACTGAGGGAATGGAACTGACTTAAACAGAAGGTGCTGGCCAGTGATTGCCCGGGATAGGTGGTGGAACACAGGCCAGAGGGCATGGTTAAAGGCCACGTCCTCCCTTAAAAAACACTGTAAACTTGTGCTTGTGAAGGTTCTCATTCATCCAGGTCATGGTATATCTGTTGTATTCAATTAGATCAACTGGACTTGAAGTTTTGTTCTTGAAGACGTTTCGCTAGTCATCCGACTGGCTTTCTCAATTCAGAATGACTTGTACAGGAATCTGTGGCAATTATGTACCCTGTGTTTTGACACCTTACCCTGGGCGTTCCTATAACACCACTATCCAATCACGCCCTTAACACCTGGCTGTGATATGCTATTGGGATTTTCCAGGGTACATAATTGCCACAGATTCTTGTACAAGTCATTCTGAATTGGGAAAGCCAGTCGGATGACTAGCGAAACGTCTTCAAGAACTACACTTCAAGTCCAGTTGATCTAATTGAATACAACAGATATACTGTAAACTTGCAATTTATTTGTCCCTAACCCCAACTGCTGTTTTAGCACTTTATTACATGCATTATTTAATTACGAGTAAATTTTAAATATATTGCCCCCAATTACTTTCTAGCAATGGTTGTCACCTCCGTCCCCTGCTCAATGAGCTTTTAGGAACTTGAGCATGTGCAGAGGAGGCAGCAGGGGAAACAGATGTCGGTAATTGACTGTGATGCCATAAGTCCCAAACTTGGTTAACTTTATGGAGGGAGGAGCCGGCTTACAGAATGGGAATAATAATTATCCCTAAATATCTGGTTAGTAATAATCTAATTATATGGTAATTATATTGGCTGGAATTGGAGTCAGGTAAGAGCAGACAAAATGTTGTTGGGGTATTAGGTACTACAGACTATAAGGCAGATTTGCAGAGAGTCCCCATTGCTCCCCGTGCAGCCTTAACAGGGATTTTTCATAGTTCTCTGTGAATTTGTCTGACATTAAAATTCTCGCTGCAATTGTAAGATTAAACCGGTTGCGACAATAGCGTGTGTTGGGTCGGGTTAGGGCATCTTTAAGATGGGAAATATAGTACGTGCCGCTGACAATAATGAAGGCTTATGTCTGGCAGCTGGAGAATCATGGGTTATTTTACGTCATTTTTTTTTTATAAAGGACATTGACTTTTTAAATCGATACAAACTCTAGATTCCTTTCTCTTAATTGGAAATATCTCCCACAGAAAGACGGAGGATCAGTCAAATTAGATAAACGGCCTGTTTTTTCACCACCTTGGGCCTAAATCTTTCCAGTTTGGGTGTTTTATATGTAAGAAATATAATAAAATACAATGCGCCATTTTAACTCTATTTGACTGATTGGCCAGAATGCTTTTGTGGCAATTAATTAGCTGAACACTGGATCTGTCTAGATTGACTATTTAATTATGTAAAGTTAGGCCGAGGCCACACTAGAGCACGCCCGAGCGCTCTAGAAATGTGAGCGTTTGCAAATGCACGAAAAATGCAGATTGCGTGCACTAACGGATCCCAACGCAGAACCCAAGCAATGCACAAGTGTGGCCACGTAGTTAAAAGCAAAATAGGGTGGCCAAGCCCTTACTGGTCACAATCCCAAACTTCCATTTTGTCCTGTGTTGCCTTCATTTTAATTCTTCATCCCATTTCTTTGGAGTGTTCCTAACATTCATTTCAACCTCACCGATTTTACTCAGATTTCTACTGAGCAGCTCATTACCCAATGGGTTAAACCAAGGGGCAGGGCAGTAACTGACACTATTAGACTACTATTTTATTTACTATGCACATAGAAATCACTGGATGGTCAGATTAAGGTTAGTGGAATAAAAAAATGTCCTGAGCATTTGGTGGCCATAAGAAATCATCACAAATGAGGTGGGGAATTTTCTAAACCTTTATCTCGGATTTCCTAATGAAATTAATAGATTTTTCTAACTTCTGTAATACTTACTTTAAGTTTGCTTTGTGGTTCCATCCTCCACTCAGTCTGCAACTTCAGCCAATAAGAAGACACACTTTGTAGAAGCGTGTCCTCTTATTGGTGGGGAAACACAGGGACCGAGGGAAACCGAGGGAAACACACAGTCCCGACCGTTCTATGATGTATATAGGGAGAATGTATGGGACTGTGTGTATGCTGATCTTTGGAAGATGACAGGATCTTGCAGATCCTGTCTGTCATCTTTCACTAATCTGTACTGTGTGTACCTAGCTTAACAGTTACACAGTAACATAGTACTGGAGGTTGTAAAAAATACATACGTCCATCATATCCAACCTTTCCCTGCGGATATTTGATATATTTTACAATTCTCAGCATAGAAGGTGGCTCAGTGGTTAGCACTGATGCTTTGCAGCGCTGAAGTCCTGAGTTTGATTTCACCCTTGGACACATCTGCAAGGAGTTTGTATGTTCTCCCCGTGCTTGCGTGTTTCCTCCGTACACTCCGGTTTCCCCCACAATCATAAAGACATACTGATAGGTTGTATGTGTCAAATAAATGTGCTTAGATTGTAAGCTCTTCAGGGCAGGGCCTGATGTGAATGTATACATGTAATTATAAAGTGCTACGGAAGATATTTGTGCTATATAAATCCATAATAATAATTTCCCTGCAGGGCAGGGTAGGGGGGCGCTTCATTTGGAAGTTAATACATTTTTATTCATTGTTTAATCTGCTGATGGAAAGTGGTCATTGTGAGGTGAAAAGAGGTACTGCATGTGACAAATTACTGTTTTTAAAATGTAAACATGTCTTTAGGTTGAGGGTAAACTATGACATGATATGATGGGAACACACGCCAACGTCTGTTTGCATTGCAATCCGCTCAGTATTGCGCAATTGGAGCACATGTGAGGAAGAGGAAGACTGGCAAAATCCATTTTCTTTGGGCTGGTGCCCCTCACAGAAACAACATTGGGAGGAAGGGATTACCAATCCTATATCCCTGTCCCAAGTACTGAACTGTTTTTTAATTAAACTTTATACACACAATAGTTCTCCTTTAAGGGGAAGCTGTGGAGATGGGAAATGGAAACCAAAAGGAAAAAGGGAACTCTAGAAGAAGAGGAAAGTGACAGAGTTACAGTTTGACCTGCACATTTCATAATCTTGTAGCTTTTGGTTCTTTTATTTAGTTTTATCACTGTGCTTTCCAGTCCTACGTTACTGTTTTTCGTTTCAGGACATCGCTCATTACAGTCATAGCCCTAAAGGTGTGGGTCACGTTCTCTGCCACCATTTGCTTTTCCAATAAATGTCACTTTGTGGAACTTCCAGTGTTTTCCTGGTGAATCTTCTCTAGACCATTAAGTTTTTCTGGCCATTGACACACAAACTATAGACACATATTTATTTAAAGGGACACTATACTGAAAAAATCACTTTGCCTCATCTTAATCTATAATTGAATACATGTAAGTAGCACAAAGGGCTAGGCCACACTAGCGCGTTTTTCAAGCGTTCGCGATTTTCGCTAACATGGAAATCACGGGAACACGAATGTTCCTGCGATTTCCGATGCGCATGTGATTGCGCGCCCATTCGCATTTTGCGGCGAGCATTTTTTCGTGCAATCGCTTGAGTTTTCGCTTTATAGATAACGAAAAACGCGAGCGCAAATGTGAAAACAACGCGCTAACGCACAGAAAGCGCGCATGCAAATCGAGTGCGATAACGCACGTGAAAGCGTGCGCGCTTGATGCGTTGTAGTGTGGCCTCAACCTTACTCTAATTTGTGTGTGTTGCTGCATGCCTTCAATCCAGCACACGTTTTGTTTAGGAGCAGTATCCCCCTCCCTCTTTTAACCACTCCCACCCGACCTGACTTTTTCCCACAAACCAACTGTCAAGCCTGCACCCAGCATACAGCATTCCAACTGACAAACTCTGTCACCATTCCAGCTACAGTAAAACTACTCTCAGAAGAATAGTTTTAAAGCAAGGAACTTGATTGACAGCTGAATTATAAGAAGTTTTAGATTGGATATCTAAAGAAATAGGGGGCAGATCCACATAATAATGATACAGTGGGGGTTGGGAAGAATTATAGTTTCCAATTATGGTCAATGTAAAATAACCTATTTCCCATTATAGCTGCCCTGTAAAATAAAATGCATTGGTGATCTCCATCCCAGGCCAGAGATCCACGTGTGCGCGTTACCCGAGCAGGTGGTGTGTGCACCCGGCAGACGCTGTCTCCAAATGACACGCACTGGAAGCTGAGAGGGTTCCTGTAAAATAGGAAGCGGTCGGAGTTAAAGGTAAACCGCGCACTTAGTGAACTGTTCGCCCGACAAGCAGCCGTACTTGATAATGATGTTAATCTTGTGTCTGCTCTCTGGCTAAGTCAAAGGCAACACACACACTCACACACACTCACTGGCAGTAGCAGAAGTAAGGCATGATGTAGCAGTACTGTGAAAGGAGTTACCGTTTAAACTCTGTCTTTATTCGGCGTCTAGTGGATTTATCGCTCCCGAGTGGAAGGACGGAAGGGGGGGGATTAACCTTTAGAGTCCTGCAGAAATCACGACGGGTGATTGACATGGAAGTTTATCCTCTTGGCGGTTCTGTTGGGTTGGCAGCTCCCTGTGTGAATGGGCACAGCTATGTAGCCTTATAACCGAGGACTTGCCTTCTCTTACCGAGGACTCCTCTGCAGAGACAGCACAACGTAGGAATTCCGGGGTTCCCGATCCGTCTTATGGTTTAACGTTCCCTCCCGCAGAGCCGTCTTGCCATGGATTGTCTATGCATCGTAACGACCAAGGTAGGACTGAAATACACCCCTTGTGTGCAGCTCGGATACGGAGACTGATTGACCTCTCTGTGCGAGGGGCCGGAGAGAGAGCGGCGTTTAGAATGGGTTCCAATCCCCGGTAACAGCCCTCTCCTCCGTACAGATCTCGGGAGTTGACCGGAGAAGCTGTAAGGGAACTGGGGTATTTCTATCTCATTCAACCAGGGCTTATCCCAGCGATGATCCATTCGCAGAGCTTCACTTTGTTGATGTCTGTGGGGAGCAACTCCCCCCCCCCTGTATATTTACACCCCATCCCCATGTATATAGATTATTGATAGACCTCGCTTCATGGCCTAACGAGTGGCACACTTCATGGGGTCTAGTCTGTGACGGGCAACGTGTTTAACTGTGATTGTTCATCCACGCCAGGGATTTGCTGCACTACAACTCTCTGCATTTGCTGTTGCAGGGTGAATTGGAGGGGATGCTGGGAATTGTAGTGTTTAAACATTTAGAAGGCCACAGGTGGGACATAGAAGGGATGAACAGCTGAGTTTCCCTGGTTTTACCTCAGCACGTCCTAAACACACCCATTCAGAACCACACCCAGGGTGAGGCAGGCACAAAGGCCGACCCAGTTGTTTTAAAGGAGAAGAAAGCAGAGACTGATGATTTAAACAATATACTGTATCACTTATCTTGCTAATTAAGTCCTTTAGTCACTTTTTAACCCCTCCTTCTCCCCAAGCCATTGGCTCAGACATGCTCAGTGGGTTCCACACACTGCTAGAGTTAGGATCTGTCAAATTAGCTACTGTTTATCCCACTGTGATGGGAGTGAAAATGTAAAGTCAGGTCTTGGTGTATTGCATTCAAAACATTAAGGACTAAAATACACACATTTTTCCTTGCATTGCGTGTTGCCATTTTTTGCATTGCGTTTTTTTAAACACATCGCAATGCCCAAGTGTGAATGTTAAACTGCGTTCCAATGGGCAGCCTTTTTTGGTGCAGTTTTTTGTAATGCTTTTGTTCTGTAAACACACAGAAATGCTGCTAAGTTGGAATTGATGCTAATGTGGCAAAAGTTATACAGCCAAATAAACATTGCTAAGAAAGTCAATTACTATATCATATTAATCAACATTTAACCTTAACTTTTTCTTTATATGTGTGTGTGGCCAATGTATGGTAGACCTTCATGACAATAAGTTGGCCATACAGGGCAGATCCAGATTATTAATTAGTTAAATGCATTAGTTTGGAATATTTGGTTCTTACAATAAATAAAATGAATTCATTCTGGTTTCCGGCTATTAGCAACGCCACTTTCAGGGGTTCAATATAATGCCATATTCATTTAATTTATTTATCAATTAAATAAAATCTGCATTATGTTACCAGGGCAAAATCCATACATGGGGCCCTCTGTCACTCTTTTAGATAGTTTGGTGTAATTTGAGAGCCACAAGCACTAAGCTGGTCAGTATTTCAGACCAACCGACTACTGTGGCTGAGATATTTCAAGGCAGAATCAGTTGGTCTTTGTAATCAGTCGTGTCAGTAAATCAAAATCTTATGGCCTTCAATGGGCTGCAAGATCAATCAGGCCGAAGTATTAGAGAAATATCCCGCCCTTTTGTTGCACTTTACATGCCATATGAATGATCGTTTGGTAATGTAAACCTATTTAAAGAGAAGTTGTTATTTCAGTTATAAACCTATGTACTAGGCCAATGTGGCCCCAACCAATGTCGACATTAACAAGGAGAAAGATGGTTATCAGTAGAGCAGCAATTTATGGTGTATTCTTAACCCAACTGGTAAATAGAATTGATGAAATTGTGTATTGTGTGTAAATCAAGGAGATTGTCAGGTTATTTAATAAAAGTTCTTCAGGGAGATGTAATAAAAGTTCTTATTGGTAAAAATGGTGCTAATTTTGCCCCAACCAATCAGATATTATTTAACATTTGAAAGCTAACATCTGATTGGTTGGGGCAAAATTAGCACCATTTTTACCAATAAGAACTTTTATTGAATCTCCCTGTAAATGAACTGAAATTGAAGAATGTGCAACACGGCTTATTAAGGCTGAGGCCACACTCCCCTGGACGGTACCGTGCGGGAAAAACGTGCATGTTTTCTTGCATATTACTGTCCAATTTTGCTGCGATCCGCACAATGTTGCATTATCATAGTGCATGCGATTCACCCAAAAAATGGTGATTGCATTCTGGAAAGCAGGTCGCAGCGCAACGCTCTTAGTAAAGCGCGTTAAAATACCATAGTGTGGCCAACCCTAAGGAAATATCAATATGGAGACCACAACACATATTGTTCCCTTAAAATCAAGCAAAACAAATTGTCGCCAATTGAAAACTGTTTAATGTGATTTTAGGAAATCGATTTGTTGCACTATTGTAGGGTTTGAAACAGTAACCCACCCAGACGCACGGTTTCTATTTCTCAATGGCAACTGTGATTGTGGTTGCTGGGAGGAGTGATTTTTGGCTCTTGACACAGTAAGTTCCCCCCAATGGTTTTTACTGGGATATTGGCAGGGAAAATATAATCATTTAGTGCTAGGCCACACTGCCGCATTTGCACACCTGCTAACGGTTGAGCTTGCGATCTATTAGCGTGTGAGAATCATAGAGCCACATTGCATGCGTTGTGCTGCCATCTGTTTTTGGAACGCACGTGATAACCAATTTTTTGTGGATCTCATGGACTCCCATTGTGGAATATTTCGAGGATCACAGCGAAAATGGTGGTAGTCTGTGCGAAATGCAAGCACGCTTTTCATGCTGTTCAGCATAGTGTGGCCTCAGCCTAAGTAGTATCATAACTGACTATCAAACCAGCCTTCCAATTTTTGTGGCTTGATGAGGTCCAGGACATGGTTTGGGCATTTGGGCACAAGTTTAAATATTAAAATAATATATGTAGTTGAGGTGAACAGGGCTGGAATTTTCCCTCTTACTCCTTTACGCCAGCTACAACTTTCCCCGTTAAATTGGTACAATGATGAGAAATTGCACAGAGCTGTGCTCAGATTCACTTCATTATCCTCCCAACCAATCCAAATCTGTGTGTGACCAATTAAAGTTCACACCATTTACCTTCAGTTGCGTGAATAACATGACAATACCTCACTCGAATAAAAATGTCTCTATTAACTTGTGTGATATGTCATCGCAACCCTTAGAATTAGTATTAGGGGCATCATATTGGGTAGCGTGGTTTTAACAAGGATTTGGGTGCGATACCACCTGTTTTTGTAATCTCCCTGTGAGTCTTATTTTATATTTTAGCCTCTCAAGAAAAATACAGCAGGATTCAGGGACAGTAAAATAAATCTTAATGGAGGAAAAAAAGTAACTTGCCTATAAGCTGCTCTTGATACTTCTCTCCAGTCCTGCCCCTCCCCACTGGGAATGTGCTGTAGAGCCTGTCCTCCAATGGTTGGCCTATCTGGCTAGTAAAGGGGGCAGGGCCAGAACAAATTAGGGTGGACTCTGTAGCTGATAGGTGCATATTCCAATTGCCAGCTGTACTCCCAGGGCCTAGCATTTAAGATCCTCACCCTGGGTACAGCCAAAGGGAGGGGAGGGGGTTGATTTTGACTTAAGACTGATTATTCGTAATCTAGAACCCATGACACATTTGTAGTTCCCTGTAACCAAAACACAAGAAAAGCGACATCATATACGCAGTGCAGTGCAGTATGCTCTGATTTGTATGTGGGGGAGACCAAACAACAACTGTACCAACGTATGGCCCAGCACAGAAGAGCAAATTCCTCGGGTCAGGACTCAGCCGTGTACCTGCATCTTAAGGATAAAGGACATACCTTTGAAGATTGTAATGTTAACATACTGGCGAAGGAACGTGACTGGTTCAAGAGAGGTGTTAAGGAGGCCATTTATGTGAAAATAAAGAAACCAAGCCTAAATAGAGGTGAGGAGGTTCAACACCAACTGTCTGCCATGTACAATGTTGTTTTGACACCTTATCCTGGGCGTTCCTATAACACCTCTTAGCCGCTATCCAATCCCGCCCTTAACACCTGGCTGTGATATGCTAATTGGGATTTTCCAGGGTATATAGTTGCCACAGATTCTTGTACAAGTCATTCTGAATTGAGAAAGCCAGTCGGATGACTAGCGAAACGTCTTCAAGAACTAAACTTCAAGTCCAGTTGATCTAATTGAATACAACAGATATACCATGACCTGGATGAATGAGAACCTTCACAACCATATTCCCTGATTATCTTTCGCAATTGGGTTGATAACTACCTACTACTGTGAATAGTTTAGATGTAATGTTTTTCTAATTAAAACTTTACATTTTAGACCATTCCTCTTTAAATATACCAACACTAACCAAAAAATGAATGCGATTGTGGGTGATGCACCTCCTCTACATCCCAAGTTCCTCTGCTGCTGGTAACACCTCCTAGACTGTCATATCTTTGTTTGGTAAAACGTTAAAGTTCTGAGCTCCAAATACACTGGGTTTCATTTAAATTTAAGTTTTTATTAAGGTCTATGTGGTCCTGTAAGCACCAAGCGATTTACCTGACCCGCTTGGATTCTTTTATTTTTGGTTGGCATGCATTTATTTTTTTCACTATACCTTGATTGTAAAGTGATGTTCTCAGAATTGACATATGTTGTTTTGAATGTACCTTGTTTGATGTTTTAATTATAAATCTCCTGTTTCTATTTAAGGGACCATCGTGCCAAAAAATTAATTATGACTCAATCAAATCATTTCATGGACCTTCCTATTTCTGGTCTTGTCGGCCTAAACGCAAAATTTTAGCAAAACCAATACAATTTCTAACCACCAGGCTACCGATGAGTTTATTGATCGGGGTTGGCCCATGTGTTCCAGACCTTAAGGTGCCCATACATTAGAACTCACCTCCTGACCAATCCCACAAAATTCAATCAATTCTTTGGGAACCTGCCTTTCTGGATGTTTTTCACGACCAATATACAATCGCAAGGTCCCTCCTGGTCCATTCATTTTGCGATCATATGTTGGTCAAGAAAAAAAAGAGAAAGGCGTTTCCTGAAGAACTGATTGAATGTCGCGGGATTGGGCGTTGAGGTGATTTCTAATGTATAAACCAGAGAAAAACAAAAAAAAATTATACGTAAGGTTATCGCTGAGATTCAGTTCCCCTGGAATTTCTTAGGGGGCTTCCCACCCCATCAGCACAGCCATGAACTCAGTCTTACCGAGATGCTGTCATCTAGAGCCCGTGGAAATTTCAGAGATGAAATTCAATAAGAATTAGGTCTGTTAAGAGAGAAATAAAGAAGAACCCCTATGGGATAAGATAAGGAGAAGGACTTATCTGGGTGGAGCTAGCTTCCTCATTTCCTCAGCTCTGATAAAAAAACATGGTGACCTCCTAGAGGACATATCTCTTAAAGTTTTAAATTTGGAAATTTTCAGGCAGTAATTCAGGGTGCAATAGTGGGCCTATTGGTCTCCCCTTTTCCTTTCCTTTTTTATTAAGTTTAGTATATAGACAATATTTACTGCAATATGTCCTGGAAACTACAACAAAATAGGTGCCATATTTTTGTCTACTTTAAAGGGTGTGGTTGTGAATAAATGTCTTTTAGAGACAACAGTTGCATGACAAATAATTAGGCTAGAAATAACACATTAATGTATATTTCTTTATGCCACAGTCTAAGTGTAAAACGTGTGCGTTTTGGGGGTCATTGTTTTTACTATTGTTGGGGTAAAAAAAAAACTTGATGGCTAAAGCTTTGTACATACGCTAGATAATTTCTAAACAATGTTTGTGCATTACTCATCCCACTCTATGGAAGGTCTCTCAATTGCTCCTCCTCCGCATTGTATAGTAAAGTTGCTCGGCTACTGCCAAGCAGCCTGTCTGTAGGGGAATTGTTGGATAGATCCTTTTGGGAGCAATCATCTTTAGCTTATGTATCTTATGCATGTGCATCGCATTGGGAAAAAATTCCATAGGAGTCAGGATGTATTGGAGCCAAATGATTGGATACAGTACTACAGGCGCCATATTACACTGTAGATATTTCTGCAGATTTCATATAACCTCTGGGCATGTGAATACCCACTGGGTACAGGGAAGGTCTGCAAGAAATAATTAACATGGGAAGCCCAAGCAATAAAATGTTCCTTTCGTGGAGTTGTTATTCACTGAGGTACATTGTTTCCATTAGTTTGTCTCAAGCTTTACTTGCCTTTTAAACAACAGAGATCTTTATTATAAGACCCCTAATTGTTTTTGGTATTTAGACATAAACGTGTTCTGCTAAAATAACACATGAAAACAAAGGAACATAATCCGAATACAACATGTTCCATATGCATACACATGGTGCACATAGACAATGCAATTAAAAGGCAACACTGAGCCATTTTTGACAGTTGGGAATTTAAAATTTAATCAGATGCTCAACACCCAGCGGGTTAAAGGAAACAAAGCAGATTAGAAGAATCTGGGGCAATGACTCCCTAATGTAAGGTGTTTGTGCTCGGTAATGGAATCCATTACACCCAGACACCTATGTAAACCAACATGATGGTAATGGTAACTACTGTCTCCATTTTGATAAATGACAATGTTTGTATTAATCTAAACTCAGATTTATTTACTGTCATGGAACAAGTTTGATTCTATTTACTTGCTAACAGTATGTGGGGGTGTGTGTGTGTGTGTGCGCGCGTGCGTGTGTCGCCAATAAACATAGCAGAAAATCTGAAAGCGAAACAAACTATATATATATATATATATATATATATATATATATATATATTATATTTATTTATTCTAATATACAACCATACCTACCACAATATATTACCATGCTTACCATAATACCATAATATATCGCCATACCTACCACTATATATTACCATGCTTACCATAATACCATAATATACCGCCATACCTACCACAATATACCACCATACCTACCACAATATATTACCATGCTTACCATAATACCATAATATACCGCCATACCTACAGATAGTGTGAATCT
This sequence comes from Hymenochirus boettgeri, assembly GCA_019447015.1. NCBI lineage: Eukaryota > Metazoa > Chordata > Amphibia > Anura > Pipidae > Hymenochirus > Hymenochirus boettgeri. Next base: position 333,379,207 of record CM033470.1, read on the forward strand.
AGCGGTCCATCCCCACACTATGTCCAATCACAAAGCCTTCAATCTTACCCTCTGCTGCTTCAAACTTCCCATAAAAGAAAGACAACTTCTTCATACCCTGTCTATTCTCATGCTCATCTTAAACAACAAATTGTTTGCAAAATTCTTTACTTGCGTCCCTTCTTTCCACCAGCTGACTGTAATTAATTGGGTTAGTAAGCAAAAGGATTAGATAGGGAAAGACAGTCAACCACAGTCTCAGCGTGTGAAACAAAGTGTGTATTTTAGCAAATTTCACCAAATCCAGCACAACATGTTTTGCGCCCTTTCAGCACTTAAGAAAGGGCTCGTGTTGCCCAAAACATGTTGTGGATATGGATTTGTGTGATTACTCTACAGATGGGGATTGAGACACCATATTGGATCCTATTGTTGCTGTATAGAGCACCCACAATATTTGCTGTGATTAATTGGGTATAAATGTTTTATGGCTGTGGGAGTTACCGTATATTGAATAGACTGGCCAGTCGCATGACTTCTATTTTTACATTGTTGGAAACCAAATATTAGTATTCCTTTCTAAAACAGTGAATCCAATCTATCTTCCACCAGTTTTCTTTACAAAGTCACAGAGGTCCAATTCCCTTTACATGAGTCTTTAATCAACTTGACATCTATGTTACTATGCGACTTAAAAGGTAACATCGCAGGTTTACTCGATGATTGAGTAAGATTCACTGAAATAGCCGAAAAGCTACATGCATAATATTCACAAGTCTAAGTAATCACATCATTAGAAAATATTGTGAAAAACAGTTTGCAGCCTATAATTTGCCTACGTCTCAGACCTGCTCCTATGGAAACAAGGTGATTCCGTATTTACTGGCACCCTCGTGTAGCGCCAAGAGCCTCAGAAGATTTATTAAGTTCATTCATATCACTTCTGAAGGGAACGACAGAGGGTCTTTATGCCAATAACATCTCAAGATCATTTCATGGTAATCAGAGGCCGGACAGGCTGTGCATAGCTAAGCAGACATCTGGATGTGGAGGACACAATTAGCACTTTGAGAACTTTAGAGTAGGGGGACATGTCTAGAATGCATGAGCTGGACTGTGGATTGCAGGGGGTTTTATTTTAAAAAGCCAATAGTTTGCATTTATAGATGTGAAGTGAAATCTACATGACAGGGAATTCAGGAATAGAATAGAAAAATATACTTAAAGGGCATCTATACAAAAAAAATAGTTTTTTTTGAATTGTCCATTACTGGAAACCATTATTTTTCCCAACTACCCTGTATTATTTATTTGTTGATCTGTCCCATTTCAATCAAGTGCCTTATTATCATAAACATTCTGCTATGTGCAGTTTTGCTGTAACAGGAATGTGACGGGGGTAGTGTGAATTGCATCTGGTCAGATAGAAGGAGGGTTAAGAAAAGGAGGGGGTATATTGAGCTTGAGAAAACCAAGTACTGGATTAAGGCATGTAACAACACTCACGCCTTAGTCTCCTTCCACTATTTCCTCATAGCAAGCGTTCTCCCCCACTGGATTATCCTATAGCAGGCGTCTCCTCCCACTGGAGTTCATCCTATGGAAGGCGTCTCCCCATGGATTCATCCTATGGTAAGGGTCTCCTCCCACTGGATTTCATCCTATGGTAAGGCGTCTCTCCCACTGGATTTCATCCTATGGTAAGGCGTCTCCTCCCACTGGATTTCATCCTATGGTAAGGCGTCTCCTCCCACTGGATTTCATCCTATGGTAAGGCGTCTCCTCCCACTGGATTTCATCCTATGGTAAGGCGTCTCCTCCCACTGGATTTCATCCTATGGTAAGGCGTTCCTCCCACTGGATTTCATCCTATGGGTAAGGCGTCTCCTCCCACTGGATTTCATCCTATGGTAAGGCGTCTCCTCCAACTGGAATTCATCCTATAGTAAGGCGTCTCCTCCCACTGGATTTAATGCTATAATAAGGAGTCTCCTCCCACTGGATTTCATCCTATAGTAAGGCGTCTCCTCCCACTGGATTTCATGCTATAGTAAGGAGTCTCCTCCCACTGCGCTTATACTCACAACGCATTAACCACTGGTTATTGTTACTAAATAAAGAGGAACAAGGAAGGTAAAGTGCGCTCTATTGCAGGGATTTTATGCTCTGATTAAAAAGACATTAATAAAGACATAATAAAGCATTAGTATACTAATGCTTTAAAGTGAAAGCAACCCATTTAACAAGGGTTACTGTTCTTTTAAGAAGGGAATCGTGGCATCTGCACAAGATATGCAAAACACACTAAGACAGCCCCCGCTGTTTTTTTTATATAGCAATTGTGGCAGATATGCGTTAGAATTTAAAGCCACAAGATCAGTGCATGAACTAGAAATGACAGCGAGCTCAATCGCGATATTAAACCCTGAGAACAATGGCGGCAGTCCTACAAAACTACACTGGGTAGCATGAGTTTTATGCTAAATGTATTGTATTGCCCTGTATACATTTCTATATGTTAAGTTGCCATCATTGCTTTGTAGAAGAATTAATGGTCAATTTAATCTTTAAATTAACACATGTAAGTAGCCCTTACGCTGCGGTGTGTGTAGCTGCATGTCTTCAAATAGCACTTGATTTGACCAGGCTCAGTATCCCCCTCTCTCTTAACTGACTTTCTATAAGGGGAAGCATGCTCAGTACTGTAAGAGGGAATTTCCCATCATGCAGTTCACACATACCAACAGACACCATTCCAGTTACAGCAAATCTGCACACAGCCGAAGAGTTTATGATAATAAGGCTTGATTGACAGATGAAATGTAAGATGTTTCAGACTGAATATCTAAAGAAATAGGGACAGATCAACAAAGTGATAGTTGGGAAAAATGATAGTAAAGAGCATTTATTAAAAAAAAAATTCCAGTATAGATGCCCTTTAAGATTCTGAAGTTGGAGTATTAAATATTGTGGCTCCACCTCTCTAAAAAAAATCCCAACCTTGGCTCCTAGGAGAAAAACAGCACAGCTGGTAGGTCCTTGAATGAATCAAAACTTATTTCCCTGTTTCAAATGATTCATGCAAAGTTCTAACTTTACGAGAATGATTCACTGATCCCCCAGAATCCCGCATTCATACAGTATCACTTGTTTTGCTTTCAGCCATATTATTTTAAATGCAAAGCCGACATAAACCACGATTCTATTTCCACCCACTGCAATTCAGGCAAGAGAAATGAGGTCATGTTGCGTACTTCAGGGGGAAATACAATGACGGCGTGTTTATGAAGTAGGAAACTTGCTGGATTAAAGACGCTTTCACCCGTTAAATATTATTCACAGATCAAAGTGATTTTTTTCATCTCTTTCTGCTACCATAGAGACTGCAAAAAAAAAAAAAAAATATTTAGAGGCTAATTCTTCCCCAAATTTGTAATTAATCTACATGAGGACACTGACAATTACCATCATTCCAGTAGAAACGTTACCCCTGACACTATGTAATTATTCTGGTTTTATATGCAAACACATTGGCAAGCATTGTATGCTGGGAGGGCGTCTCCTACAAAACAAACATTATATAGACATGAAATGCATTATACATCTGTCAAAAGAAAGACACTGTGTGGAATTTAAATACTGAGTATGTTTGTGTTTGTCTTTATGTTCTTTTCTGCAACGGAAGAAGAAATGTCATACTCATTCCTATATCCTGTTATCCTTAGGGAGGATGAGTAAAATGCTTAAAGGAGAGTAAAGTGCTTAAAGGTGAACAATATTCCCCCAGGCTACTCAGCCACAAAAAATATAGATCCCACTACTTCAAAACTTTTTCCGGATTTAAAATCTGAGCTGTATGTTTTAAGAAATCATCATTTGAAATCACAGCATTTATAGGTAAAGACCTGTCACTCCAGAAGCAGGAATTATAATGTGTCCCATTTCTGACCTCTTACTAGGATCTTTACCTGCCTGACAGCACACTTTCTGCAACAAATAGAGAATCAGCAAAGAAAGAAGGCAGTGGGGAGGGAGGGGGAGATGTGTAAGCAGAGCAGTGTCTATGGTGAGGCTGTGCAGAACTTATAAGTGTCGCAGACACCACAAGAAGGCGTCAGTCAGGGAGGGTGGGACAATTAGGAGCACTCACTAAATTTAATAATTTAACGACAAAGAAAGAACACATAATTTGTGTGTGCACCTTTTTAGTGTCTCAAATTGCAGTTTCAGATAATGTAAAGTTGTTTGAGTGAGTATAGAGACCCTTTAAGACTACCTAGGGTGAAGACATACTTTTAGGTCTATTTGTTGCTCAGTCTGTCATCTCTCCAATGAGACATCACACTTCATACAGTTTGCATCTTCCAATTGGTTAGCGCCTGGGCCGCCTAGGGATCAGAACTTTCAGAATGGTTGCTATTAGAAACAATAAACTGCACCAATATAAAAGAGACATCAAACTTCATATAAAGACGATAAATATTAGCATTGTGTTTCTCTAACAAAACCATCTCATTTCAATTTTTAAAATCCCTTTAGCTCATAAAAAATCCATATCCCCAGTCACTAATATGGAAGTCAAATAAAGGTAACGCCCCTGATACATTCAAAAATAACTGTGGATCAGTAACAGCTCTTCCTTTTCTCTAATTGCTGGTGAATGTAAATATAGCTTCCCCTAAACTGCTCATGCTCGTGCTGAAAATACACAAGCAATTACCTAAATACAAAACATAACAGATTAAATTCAGATATTGGCAAAGCCTTTCCTTTTGGTTTTAAATATAAAGCAATTAATTCACTTGCTATTTTAACAAAAGCAACCTGTAACTGTGTTTAAAACTGGCACTTGGGTAATGCTATAAAAGCCTCATAGAAGGTAGAGCATTTACCTAGGTGCTACCATGGAAACATGGAAATTACCCAGAGGCCTTTTCTTCCCTTGTTTAAGACTGTTATCAACAAGAAGGGCATTCAGACAGGCAGAGAAGACAAAATAAAATTACCAGTTCAGATTTTTTTTTTTAACTCTTTCTAAAAATCTGCTGTGTAAAAGGGACTGCCTTTTATTAAAGGGCAAGGTGAAGTCAAATCCCAATTCTATTTCCAGGTAAAACTTATTCTTGTGTACCAAATAATGGCACCAAATAATGCAAACTGGCAAATGCGTAAGAGTTTACCTACTGGGCATTATGCATACAGTTAACTCAAGGAAACTGTAGCAATGGACTGTATGTATGATATGTATGTATGTATGTATGTATGTAGTATGTATAGTTTATTATAAAGCGCCCACTTGGGGAGCAGCACTGAACAGTAACGAAATACAATAAAGTCATACAAGGGGGATAAATACATAGTTCAGTACATAAATATATAAATTATATAAATAGAAGTGCTAGGCGTTTGCCAAAGAGGTAATGAGGTCCCTGCCCGTAGAGCAAACACAGCGATGGGTATATTGGGTTGAACACACACATAAAGTTCTGGCAGATTCCTGTGGTTAAAAACATTGGGGAGACTTGGTTGTGATGGTGTGTGTGTGTATGTGTGTGGGTTTTAACATATTGGGGGAGGTGTTTGCTTTGCAGATTGTGCCACATTACAAATATCTGATGCACGCAGAAATTTCGAGATGCCGTTAGGCACATGTATGTTTTCAGCTACGTGTCAATCAGTCCATCTGTGGCACAAGACCTGCGTTGGGCACGTGTTTATGGTGTGTACATTCATAAGCCTTATCCACAAGAACAGACAAAACGGAGTTTATCAGATTTATTCACGTCTGTTAACCTCATGACTCATATACGATTGTTATGATTTTCTAATAAAATGTTACTTTAACTAGAAATATTGTCACTGTAGGATGATAAATTTATCAACAATCAGCAAATGAACAAAGGAGAAAAGTAATTATCTGCAAACTGGGGGGTGTAGATATGTCATAGCACCATAGAAGATATGTCATAGTACCATAGTAGATATGTCATAGCACCATGAAGATATGTCATAGCACCATAGTAGATATGTCATAGCACCATAGAAGATATGTCATAGTACCATAGTAGATATGTCATAGCACCATAGAAGAGATGTCATAGTACCATAGTAGATATGTCATACACCATAGAAGATATGTCATAGCACCATAGTAGATAGTCATAGCACCAGAAGAGATGTCATAGTACCATAGTAGATATGTATAGCACCATAGAAGATATGTCATAGTACCATAGAAGATATGTCATAGCACCATAGTAGATATGTCATAGCACCATAGTAGATAGCTAGATAGTAGATAGTCATAACACCAGATAAAGATATGTCATAGTACCATGTTATAGTCATTGTCAAATTACAAAAACTTTATTTAATCCCTGACACTTTAGTGTTATTTTGGAGTTAACCATGCTAACGTGAAATAGTCTGACTTTTATTCCATCACAAAAGTCAATGTATGAGATCAATATATTCAGACACATGAATCTCAGCAAGAGGCTCATGACTAGAGATGGCCAAACTCACGGAAATCTGTTCTGAATATGCAAAAATCTGCAAGCGGACCCATTAAAGTCAAGGGAGTTAAAAAAATCTGAAAGTTCCGCTTAAAATGAAGGTATAATTAGCAATAGTAACTTACTGTAAATGGCTCAGGGAACTGGAAATGGTCTGGGGAACCAAGTCAATGCCCAAAAACAACGTCCAGTACCGGAAACTTCCTGCACTTCCGGTTTGGCATTCAAAAAAAATTGCCATTTCAGAAACCAAACGTTCAGGAACTTGTGATACCGTTATCGTAAATTTGATATGGAATATTGAACTGATTTTAATTTGGAACTGCCGGTTCGGAAATCCGCTGATCTTTTTAAACTTAGAACTTATACTCAAATTTAGAAAATGGAAAATTGGATCATAAATTGTGTTAGAAAGCGAAAATTGTGCTAGAAAATTCTAAAACTGATTCAATTGGGTTGGAGTCTACTACTCATAATAGGAAAATACTATGGGTATTAATAAAGGGTTGAGATTAAATTGACAAAGATATGATTTGTGACATGGTTATAGTCTAGACCAGTGTTTCTCAACTGAGAGGTAGGCGGGACGGAGACTGGGCATGGCGGAGGCAAAACTGGGAGGAGTGTGGCACAACGGGGGTGGGAGGGCGTTCTGGGGCAGGGCTGCCAGTTCCTTCTGTAGGACGGGATTTCACCCCTGTCTGCAGGACTCTGGGTTTTGTCCCTGCAATTGGGTCAATCCGTCCAAATAGGGATGTTTGGCAACCCTGATTCTAATGGACATGGTTAATGTAATTTCCCTATCTCTGTGGCAAACATCTAAAAATCTAATAAGAGGCTCAAAAAATTGCCTTTTTTGTTACCTTTTTTCTGGTGGATTCAGTAAGAAAACATTTGATTGGTTACTGAGATTAAGAACACGGCACCTTTATTAAATAAGCCCCTAAACCTTTTAAGTTCCATAACATCCTATAAGGAAAACTGTTGATTAAACAGACAAGAGACCAAGAGAGGCCTAGACCACAGGATATCTTGCTGTAACGTCATATGTTTATTTTAGCTCTGTTTCCGGTTACTTATACTGATAGGTTAATAAAAAACCTTGCTGGCACCTTGGCATGAGATTAACATTTGGAGCAAAACAGAAATCGTAGTGGTCTTATAATCTATCTGTCAGGTAAATGTGGTAACGTTATGGTGCAACCGTAACCGTTGGTATGTGGTAACCGTTATGGGGCACTGCATTGGTTTTCAATAAGGAGAAGGTTTTTAAAATAATAAATTACCTTCCAACCAGAGATGCAGCAGTTCAAATCAGAAAAGACCTTCCAGTACAGGAAGCCCTATAGACACTTCCTCAACCCCCCTGCCCATACCCAACTGATGTACCTGCACCTCACCCAGTGAGAGAAAGGGAATCCCATCCATCTTCCCTGGGTGAAATGGATAAATATAGATAATGGGCAATGGACTGTTTGCTCTTATGCGGGTCTCGAACATTTATACTGCAAATTTTTGTTGACCGCAACACATTTTAGGCTGGGCACAACAGGTAGAGATTTTCAGCCGACTGACTGATAGTGCCGTGTATCGGCCGGTTGGCTAAAAATATCTTACCGTGTTGCGGGGCGGCGCGCAACCGAACTCTGATTCATCCGGATTGGACGTATGGGTGATGGGCCTGTTGGTAAATCACTATGGGACTCACAATTGTTCACGCGAACTGTCGGCTACAGCACCACTACTGCCAAGACCGACAGTCATTTGCCCTGACTGAGCGCTTGCTAGTAGAGAATTGTATGGTGATGTATGTGTAAGTGTGTGTGGTGATATATTGTGGTTGGTGTGGTGGTATATACAGTAAGTATGGTGATATATGTGGTGAAGAACGTGATTATTGTGTAAGTGTTGTGATAATTGTGGTTGGTGTGGTGGTATATTACAGTAAGTATGGCGATATATTGTGGTAAGAACAGTGATATATTGTGGTAAGTGTGGTGATATATTGTGGTTGGTGTGGTGGTATATTACAGTAAGTATGGTGATATATTGTGGTAAGAACAGTGATATATTGTGGTAAATGTAGTGATATATTGTGGTTGGTGTGGTGGTATATTACAGTAAGTATGGTGATATATTGTGGTAAGAACAGTGATATATTGTGGTAAGTGTGGTGATATATTGTGGTTGGTGTGTGGGGTATATTACAGTAAGTATGGTGATATATTGTGGTAAGAACAGTGATATATTGTGGTAAATGTAGTGATCTATGTGGAAAGGTTTGTGTGGTATATATTGGTAAATATGGTGATATATGTGGTAAGTGTAGTGTCAGTACAAATACAGCTGTTCGTGACGGCCTCAGAGGTTGTCTAAGAGAATCTTGGGAGCAACAACACCATGAAGTCCAAAGAACACACCACACAGGTCAGGGATAAAGTTGTTGAGAAATTTAAAGCAGGCTTAGGCTACAAAAAGATTTCCAAAGCCATGAACATCACGGAGCACTGCTCAAGCGATCATCAGAAATGGAAGGAGTATGGCACAACTGTAAACCTACAAAAGACAAGGCCGTCCACCTAAACTCACTGGCCGAACGCTGGTCAGAAATGCAGTCAAGAGGCCCATGGTGACTCTGAACAAGCTGCAGAGATCTACAGCTCAGGTGGGGGAATCTGTCCATAGGACAACTATTAGTCGTGCACTGCACAAAGTGCCCTTTATGGAAGAGTGGCAAGAAGAAAGCCATGTTAACAGAAAAGCATAAGAAGTCCCGTTTGCAGTTTGCCACAAGCCATGTGGGGGACACAGCAAACATGTTGAAGAAGGTGCTCTGGTCAGATGAGGTCAAATGGAACTTTTTGGCCAAAATGCAAAACGCTATGTGTGGCTAAAAACTAACACTGCACATCACTCAGAACACATCATCCCCACTGTCAAAATTGGTGGTGGCAGCATCATGCTCTGGGGGTGCTTCTCTTCAGAAGGGACAGGGAAGCTGGTCAGAGTAGATGGGAAGATGGATGGAGCCAAATACAGGGCAATCTCGGAATAAAACCTCTTGGAGTCAGGAAAAGACTTGAGACTGGGGCGGAGTTCACCTTCCAGCAGGACAACGACCCTAAACATAAACCAGGGCAGCAATGGAATGGTTTAAAACAAAAAAATATCATGTGTTAGAATGGCCCACTCAAAGTCCAGAATCTAAATCCAATCGAGAATCTGTGGCAAGATCTGAAACTGCTGTTCACAAACGCTGTCCATCTAATCTAACTGAGCTGGAGCTGTTTTGCAAAGAAGAATGGGCAAGGGTTTCAGTCTCTAGATGTGCAAAGCTGGTAGAGACATTCCCTAAAAGACTGGCAGCTGTAATTGCAGCAAAAGGTGTTCTACAAGTATTGACTCAGAGGGTGAATAATTACGCACACCCCACTTTGCAGTTATTGATTTGTCAAAAATGTTTGGAATCATGTATGATTTATGTTCCACTTCTCACGTGTACACCACTTTGTATTGGTCTTTCACATGGAATTCCAATAAAATTGATTCTTGTTTGTGGCAGTAATGTGACAAAATGTGGAAAACTTCATGGGGGCCAAATACTTTTGCAAACCACTGTATGGTAATTTATTGTGGTAGGTATGGCGATATATTATGGTATTATGGTAAGCATGGTAATATATTGTGGTAGGTATATTACCATGCTTACCATAATACCATAATATACCGCCATACCTACCATTATATATTACCTTGCTTACCATAATACCATAATATACCGCCATACCTACCACAATATATTACCTTGCTTACCATAATACCATAATATACCGCCATACCTACCACAATATATTACCATGCTTACCATAATACCATAATATATCGCCATACCTACCACAATAAATTACCATACAGTGGTTTGCAAAAGTATTTGGCCCCCATGAAGTTTTCCACATTTTGTCACATTACTGCCACAAACAAGAATCAATTTTATTGGAATTCCATGTGAAAGACCAATACAAAGTGGTGTACACGTGAGAAGTGGAACATAAATCATACATGATTCCAAACATTTTTGACAAATCAATAACTGCAAAGTGGGGTGTGCGTAATTATTCACCCTCTGAGTCAATACTTTGTAGAACCACCTTTTGCTGCAATTACAGCTGCCAGTCTTTTAGGGAATGTCTCTACCAGCTTTGCACATCTAGAGACTGAAACCCTTGCCCATTCTTCTTTGCAAAACAGCTCCAGCTCAGTTAGATTAGATGGACAGCGTTTGTGAACAGCAGTTTTCAGATCTTGCCACAGATTCTCGATTGGATTTAGATCTGGACTTTGAGTGGGCCATTCTAACACATGGATATGTTTTGTTTTAAACCATTCCATTGCTGCCCTGGCTTTATGTTTAGGGTCGTTGTCCTGCTGGAAGGTGAATCTCCGCCCCAGTCTCAAGTCTTTTCCTGACTCCAAGAGGTTTTATTCCGAGATTGCCCTGTATTTGGCTCCATCCATCTTCCCATCTACTCTGACCAGCTTCCCTGTCCCTTCTGAAGAGAAGCACCCCCAGAGCATGATGCTGCCACCACCATATTTGACAGTGGGGATGATGTGTTCTGAGTGATGTGCAGTGTTAGTTTTTAGCCACACATAGCGTTTTGCATTTTGGCCAAAAAGTTCCATTTTGACCTCATCTGACCAGAGCACCTTCTTCAACATGTTTGCTGTGTCCCCCACATGGCTTGTGGCAAACTGCAAACGGGACTTCTTATGCTTTTCTGTTAACAATGGCTTTCTTCTTGCCACTCTTCCATAAAGGGCAACTTTGTGCAGTGCACGACTAATAGTTGTCCTATGGACAGATTCCCCCACCTGAGCTGTAGATCTCTGCAGCTTGTTCAGAGTCACCATGGGCCTCTTGACTGCATTTCTGACCAGCGTTCGGCCAGTGAGTTTAGGTGGACGGCCTTGTCTTTTGTAGGTTTACAGTTGTGCCATACTCCTTCCATTTCTGAGTGATCGCTTGAGCAGTGCTCCGTGGGATGTTCATGGCTTTGGAAATCTTTTTGTAGCCTAAGCCTGCTTTAAATTTCTCAACAACTTTATCCCTGACCTGTGTGGTGTGTTCTTTGGACTTCATGGTGTTGTTGCTCCCAAGATTCTCTTAGACAACCTCTGAGGCCGTCACAGAACAGCTGTATTTGTACTGACAACTACACTTACCACAATATATCACCATATTTACCAATATATACCACAATACCTTTCCACAATATATCACTACATTTACCACAATATATCACTGTTCTTACCACAATCTATCACCATACTTACTGTAATATACCACCACACCAACCACAATATATCACTACATTTACCACAATATATCACTGTTCTTACCACAATATATCACCATACTTACTGTAATACCCCACAGCCAACCACAATATATCACTACATTTACCACAATATATCACTGTTCTTACCACAATATATCACCATACTTACTGTAATATACCACCACACCAACCACAATATATCACCACACTTACCACAATATATCACTGTTCTTACCACAATATATCGCCATACTTACTGTAATATACCACCACACCAACCACAATATATCACCACACTTACCACAATATATCACGGTGTTCTTACCACAATATATCACCATACTTACTGTAATATACCACCACACCAACCACAATATATCACCACACTTACCACAATACATCACCATACAATTCTCTACTAGCAAGCGCTCAGTCAGGGCAAATGACTGTCGGTCTTGGCAGTAGTGGCTGTAGCCGACAGTTCGCGTGAACAATTGTGAGGTCCCATAGTGATTTACCAACAGGCCCAATCACCCATACGTCCAATCCGGATGAATCAGAGTTCGGTTGCGGCCGCCCCGCACACACGGTAAGATATTTTTAGCCAACCGGCCGATACACGGCACTATCAGTCAGTCGGCTGAAAATCTCTTACCGTGTGTGCCCAGCCTAAAATGTGTTGGCGTCAACAAAAATTTGCAGTATAAATGTTCGAGACCCACTGCATAAGAGCAAACAGTCCATTGCCCATTATCTATATTTATCCATTTCACCCAGGGAAGATGGATGGGATTCCCTTTCTCTCACTGGGTGAGGTGCAGGTACATCAGTTGGGTATGGGGCAGGGGGGTTGAGGAAGTGTCTATAGGGCTTCCTGTACTGGAAGGTCTTTTCTGATTTTGAACTGCTGCATCTCTGGTTGGAAGGTAATTTATTATTTTAAAACCTTCTCCTTATTAGAAACCAATGCAGTGCACCATAACGGTTACCACATACCAACGGTTACGGTTGCACCATAACGTTAACCACATTTACCTGACAGTATAGAATTATAAGACCACTACGATTTCTGTTTTGCTCCAAATGTTAATCTCATGCCAAGGTGCCAGCAAGGTTTGTTATTAACCTATCAGTATAAGTAACCGGAAAACGAGAGCTAAAATAAACATATTGACGTTACAGCAGATATCCTGTGGTCTAGGCCTCTCTTGGTCTCTTGTCTGTTTAATCAACAGTTTCCTTATAGGATGTTATGGAACTTTAAAAGGTTTAGGGGCTTATTTAATAAAAGGTGCCGTGTTCTTAATCTACAGTAACCAATCAAATGTTTTCTTACTGTAATCCACCAGAAAAAAGGTAACAAAAAAGGCAATTTTTTGAGCCTCTTATTAGATTTTTAGATGTTTGCCACAGAGATAGGGAAATTACATTAACCATGTCCATTAGAATCAGGGTTGCCAAACATCCCTATTTGGACGGGATTGACCCAATTGCAGGGACAAAACCCAGAGTCCTGCAGACAGGGGTGAAATCCCGTCCTACAGAAGGAACTGGCAGCCCTGCCCCAGAACGCCCGTTCCCCACCCCCGTTGTGCCACACTCCTCCCAGTTTATGCCTCCGCCATGCCCAGTCTCCGTCCCGCCTACCTCTCAGTTGAGAAACACTGGTCTAGACTATAACCATGTCACAAATCCTATATCTTTGGTCAATTTAATCTCAACCCTTTATTAATACCCAATAGTATTTTCCCTATTATGAGTAGTAGACTCCAACCCAATTGAATCAGTTTTAGAATTTTCTAGCACAATTTTCGCTTTTCTAACACAATTTATGATCCAATTTTCCATTTTCTAATATTTGAGTATAAGTTCTAAGTTTAAAAAAGATCAGCGGATTTCCGAAACCGGCAGTTCCAAATTAAAATCAGGTTCAATATTCCATATCAAATTTACGATAATCGGTATCACAAGTTCCTGAAACGTTTGGTTTCTGAAATGGCAATTTTTTTTGAATGCCAAACCAGGAAGTGCAGGAAGTTTCCGGTACTGGACGTTGTTTTTGGGCATTGACTTGTGTTCCCCAGACCATTTCCCAGTTCCCTGAGCCATTTACAGTAAGTTACTATTGCTAATTATACCTTCATTTTAAGCGGAACTTTCAGATTTTTTTAACTCCCATTGACTTTAATGGGTCCGCTTGCAGATTTTTGCATATTCAGAACAGATTTCCGTGAGTTTGGCCATCTCTAGTCATGAGCCTCTTGCTGAGATTCATGTGTCTGAATATATTGATCTCATACATTGACATTTTGTGATGGAATAAAAGTCAGACTATTTCACGTTAGAACTGGTTAACTCCAAAATAACACTAAAGTGTCAGGGATTAAATAAAGTTTTTTGTAATTTGACAATGACTATTAACATGGTACTATGACATATCTTCTATGGTGTTATGACATATCTACTATGGTGCTATGACATATCTACTATGGTGCTATGACATATCTTCTATGGTACTATGACATATCTTCTATGGTGCTATGACATATCTACTATGGTGCTATGACATATCTTCTATGGTGCTATGACATATCTACTATGGTACTATGACATATCTTCTATGGTGCTATGACATATCTTCTATGGTGCTATGACATATCTACTATGGTACTATGACATATCTTCTATGGTGCTATGACATATCTACTACCCCCCAGTTTGCAGATAATTACTTTTCTCCTTTGTTCATTTGCTGATTGTTGATAAATTTATCATCCTAACAGTGACAATATTTCTAGTTAAAGTAACATTTTAAATTAGAAAATCATAACAATCGTATATGAGTCATTGAGGTTAACAGACGTAAATAAATCTGATAAACTCCGTTTTGTCTGTTCTTGTGGATAAGGCTTATTAGAATGTACACACCATAAACACGTGCCCAACGCAGGTCTTGTGCCGAACAGATGGACTGATTGACACGTAGCTGAAAACAAGTACATGTGCCTAACGGCATCTCGAAATTTCTGCGTGCATCAGATATTTGTAATGTGGCACAATCTGCAAAGCAAACACCTCCCCCAATATGTTAATAAAACCCACACACATACACACACACACCATCACAACCAAGTCTCCCCAATGTTTTTAACCACAGGAATCTGCCAGAACTTTAATGTGTGTGTTTCAACCCAATATACCCATCGCTGTGTTTGCTCTACGGGGCAGGGACCTCATTACCTCTTGTGGCAAAGCCCTAGCACTTCTATTTATATAATTTATATATTTATGTACTGAACTATGTATTTATCCCCCTTGTATGACTTTATTGTATTTCGTTACTGTTCAGTGCTGCGTCCCCAAGTGGCGCTTTATAAATAAACTATACATACATACATACATACATACATACATACATACATACATACATACAGTCCATTGCTACAGATTTCCTTGAGTTAACTGTATGCATAATGCCCAGTAGGTAAACTCTTACGCATTTGCCAGTTTGCATTATTTGGTGCCATTATTTGGTACACAAGAATAAGTTTTACCTTGGAAATAGAATTGGGATTTGACTTCACCTTGCCCTTTAATAAAAGGCAGTCCCTTTTTAGCACAGCAGATTTTTAGAAAGAGTTAAAAAAAAAAATCTGAACTGGTAATTTTATTTTTGCTTCTCTGCCTGTCTGAATGCCCTTCTTGTTGATAACAGTCTTAAACAAGGGAAGAAAAGGCCTCTGGGTAATTTCCATGTTTCCATGGTAGCACCTAGGTAAATGCTCTACCTTCTATGAGGCTTTTATAGCATTACCCAAGTGCCAGTTTTAAACACAGTTACAGGTTGCTTTTGTTAGAAATAGCAAGTGAATTAATTGCTTTATATTTAAAACCAAAAGGAAAGGCATTTGCCAATATCTGAATTTAAATCTGTTATGTTTTGTATTTATGGTAATTGCTTGTGTATTTTCAGCACGAGCATGAGCAGTTTAGGGGGAAGCTATATTTACATTCACCAGCAATTAGAGAAAAGGAAGAGCTGTTGACTAGATAATCACAGTTATTTTTTGAATGTATCAGGGCGTTACCTTTATTTGACTTCCATATTAGTGACTGGGGATATGGATTTTTTTATGAGCTAAAGGGATTTTAAAAATTGAAATGAGATGGTTTTGTTAGAGAAACACAATGCTAATATTTATCGTCTTTATATGAAGTTTGATGTCTCTTTTATATTGGTGCAGTTTATTGTTTCTAATAAGCAACCATTCTGAAAGTTCTGATCCCTAGGCGGCCCAGGGCCTAACCAATTGGAAGATGCAAACTGTATGAAGTGTGATGTCTCATTGGAGAGATGACAGACTGAGCAACAAATAGACCTAAAAGTTTAGGTCTTCACCCTAGGTAGTCTTAAAGGGTCTCTATACTCACTCAAACAACTTTACATTATCTGAAACTGCAATTTGAGACAACTAAAAAGGTGGCACACAAATTATGTGTTCTTTCTTTGTCGTTAAATTATTAAAATTTAGTGAGTGCTCCTAATTGTCCCCACCCTCCCTGACTGACTGCCTTCTTGTGGTGTCTGCGACACTTATAAGTTCTGCACAGCCTCACCATAGACACTGCTCTGCTTACACATCTCCCCCTCCCTCCCCACTGCCTTCTTTTCTTTGCTGATTCTCTTATTTGTTGCAGAAAGTGTGCTGTCAGGCAGGTAAAGATCCTAGTAAGAGGTCAGAAATGGGACACATTATAATTCCTGCTTCTGGAGTGACAGGTCTTTACCTATAAATGCTGTGATTTCAAATGATGATTTCTTAAAACATACAGCTCAGATTTTAAATCCGGAAAAAGTTTTGAAGTAGTGGGATCTATATTTTTTGTGGGCTGAGTAGCCTGGGGGAATATTGTTCACCTTTAAGCACTTTACTCTCCTTTAAGCATTTTACTCATCCTCCCTAAGGATAACAGGATATAGGAATGAGTATGAACATTTTCTTCCGTTGCAGAAAAGAACATAAAGACAAACACAAAACATACTCAGTATTTAAATTCCACACAGTGTCTTTCTTTTGACAGATGTATAATGCATTTCATGTCTATATAATGTTTGTTTTGTAGGAGACGCCCTCCCAGCATACAATGCTTGCCAATGTGTGTTGCATATAAAACCAGAATAATTACATAGTGTCAGGGGTAACGTTTCTACTGGAATGATGGTAATTGTCAGTGTCCTCATGTAGATTAATTACAAATTTGGGGAAGAATTAAGCCTCTTAAATATTTTTTTTTTTTTTTTTGCAGTCTCTATGGTAGCAGAAAGAGATGAAAAAAATCACTTTGATCTGTGAATAAATTTAACGGGTGAAAGCGTCTTTAATCCAGCAAGTTTCCTACATTCATAAACACGCCGTCATTGTATTTCCCCCTGAAGTACGCAACATGACCTCATTTCTCTTGCCTGAATTGCAGTGGGTGGAAATAGAAATCGTGGTTTATGTCGGCTTTGCATTTAAAATAATATGGCTGAAAGCAAAACAAGTGATACTGTATGAATGCGGGATTCTGGGGGATCAGTGAATCATTCTCGTAAAGTTAGAACTTTGCATGAATCATTTGAAACAGGGAAATAAGTTTTGATTCATTCAAGGACCTACCAGCTGTGCTGTTTTCTCCTAGGAGCCAAGGTTGGGATTTTTTTTTAGAGAGGTGGAGCCACAATATTTAATACTCCAACTTCAGAATCTTAAAGGGCATCTATACTGGAATTTTTTTTTTAATAAAATTGCTCTTTACTATCATTTTTCCCAACTATCACTTTGTTGATCTGTCCCCTATTTCTTTAGATATTCAGTCTGAAACATCTTACATTTCATCTGTCAATCAAGTGCCTTATTATCATAAACTCTTCGGCTGTGTGCAGATTTGCTGTAACTGGAATGGTGTCTGTTGGTATGTGTGAACTGCATGATGGGAAATTCCCTCTTACAGTACTGAGCATGCTTCCCCTTATAGAAAGTCAGTTAAGAGAAGGAGGGGGATACTGAGCCTGGTCAAATCAAGTGCTGATTTGAAGACATGCAGCTACACACACCGCAGCGTAAGGGCTACTTACATGTGTTAATTTAAAGATTAAATTGACCATTAATTCTTCTACAAAGCAATGATGGCAACTTAACATATAGAAATGTATACAGGGCAATACAATACATTTAGCATAAAACTCATGCTACCCAGTGTAGTTTTGTAGGACTGCCGCCATTGTTCTCAGGGATTTAATATCGCGATTGAGACTCGCTGTCAATTTCTAGTTCATGCACTGATCTTGTGGCTTTAAAATTCTAACGCATATCTGCCACAATTGCTATATTAAAAAAACAGCGGGGGCTGTCTTAGTGTGTTTTGCATATCTTGTGCAGATGCCACGATTCCCTTCTTAAAAGAACAGTAACCCTTGTTAAATGGGTTGCTTTCACTTTAAAGCATTAGTATACTAATGCTTTATTATGTCTTTATTAATGTCTTTTTAATCAGAGCATAAAATCCCTGCAATAGAGCGCACTTTACCTTCCTTGTTCCTCTTTATTTAGTAACAATAACCAGTGGTTAATGCGTTGTGAGTATAAGCGCAGTGGGAGGAGACTCCTTACTATAGCATGAAATCCAGTGGGAGGAGACGCCTTACTATAGGATGAAATCCAGTGGGAGAGACCTCCTGTATATAGCAGTATTAAATCCAGGGGAGGAGACGCCTTACATAGGATGATCCAGTTGGAGGAGACGCCTACCATAGGATGAAATCCAGTGGGAGGGAGACGCCTTACCATAGGATGAAATCCAGTGGGAGGAGACGCCTTACCATAGGATGAAATCCAGTGGGAGGAGACGCCTTACCATAGGATGAATACAGTGGAGGAGACGCCTTACTATAGGATGAAATCCAGTGGGAGGAGACTCCTTATTATAGCATTAAATCCAGTGGGAGGAGACGCCTTACTATAGGATGAATTCCAGTTGGAGGAGACGCCTTACCATAGGATGAAATCCAGTGGGAGGAGACGCCTTACCATAGGATGAAATCCAGTGGGAGGAGACGCCTTACCATAGGATGAAATCCAGTGGGAGGAGAACGCCTTACCATAGGATGAAATCCAGTGGGAGGAGACGCCTTGCTATAGGATGAAATCCAGTGGGAGGAGACGCCTTGCTATAGGAGGAAATAGTGGAAGGAGACTAAGGCGTGAGTGTTGTTACATGCCTTAAATCCAGTACTTGGTTTTCTCAAGCTCAATATACCCCCTCCTTTTCTTAACCGACACCTCCTTCTATCTGACCAGATGCAATTCACACATACCAACCCGTCACATTCCTGTTACAGCAAAACTGCACATAGCAGAATAGTTTATGATAATAAGGCACTTGATTGAAATGGGACAGATCAACAAATAAATAATACAGGGATAGTTGGGAAAAATAATGGTTTCCAGTAATGGACAATTCAAAAAAAACTATTTTTTTTGTATAGATGCCCTTTAAGTATATTTTTCTATTCTATTCCTGAATTCCCTGTACATGTAGATTTCACTTCACATCTATAAATGCAAACTATTGGCTTTTTAAAATAAAACCCCCTGCAATCCACAGTCCAGCTCATGCATTCTAGACATGTCCCCCTACTCTAAAGTTCTCAAAGTGCTAATTGTGTTCCTCCACATCCAGATGTCTGCTTTATGCTATGCACAGCCTGTCCGGCCTCTGATTACCATGAAATGATCTTGAGATGTTATTGGCATAAAGACCCTCTTGTCGTTCCCTTCAGAAGTGATATGAATGAACTTAATAAATCATTCTGAGGCTCTTGGCGCTACACGAGGTGCCAGTAAATACGGAATCACCTTGTTTCCATAGGAGCAGGTCTGAGACGTATGCAAATTATAGGCTGCAAACTGTTTTTCACTAATTTTCTAAATGATGTGATTACTTAGACTTGTGAATATTATGCATGTAGCTTTTCGGCTATTTCAGTGAATCTTACTCATCATCGAGTAAACCTGCGATGTTACCTTTTAAGTCGCATAGTAACATAGATGTCAAGGTTGATTAAAGACTCATGTAAAAGGGAATTGGACCTCTGTGACTTTGTAAAGAAAACTGGTGGAAGATAGATTGGATTCACTGTTTTAGAAAGGAATACTAATATTTGGTTTCCAACAATGTAAAAATAGAAGTCATGCGACTGGCCAGTCTATTCAATATACGGTAACTCCCACAGCCATAAAACATTTATACCCAATTAATCACAGCAAATATTGTGGGTGCTCTATACAGCAACAATAGGATCCAATATGGTGTCTCAATCCTCCATCTGTAGAGTAATCCACACATAATCCATATCCACAACATGTTTTGGGCAACACGAGCCCTTTCTTAAGTGCTGAAAGGGCGCAAAACATGTTGTGCTGGATTTGGTGAAATTTGCTAAAATACACACTTTGTTTCACAGCTGAGACTGTGGTTGACTGTCTTTCCCTATCTAATCCTTTTGCTTACTAACCCAATTAATTACAGTCAGCTGGTGGAAAGAAGGGACAGCAAGTAAAGAATTTTGCAAACAATTTGTTGTTTAAGATGAGCATGAGAATAGACAAGGGTAATGAAGAAGTTGTCTTTCTTTTATGGGAAGTTTGAAGCAGCAGAGGGTAAGATTGAAGGCTTTGTGATTGGACATAGTGTGGGGATGGACCGCTAGATTCACACTATCTGTAAATTACTTAAAGCTTTAGAAATACAGAAATATATGGTATGTATCAAGTGAATATCCTATGAGGACAACAGCATTGACCAACAATTCAGTCCAAGAATAGACCCAGCAGGAACAACTGGTATGTGCCTAGAAAGGGTCAACTAGCTAGAGCAAGGAACCCGTCAGGGAATCCAGCACAGTGCAAGACAGAGATTTCCAACCCACAACATTTTTAACTTCTATAGGGGAATCAAAAGAGAAAACCAATCCTTGGGGGTTTATTTACATAGAGCCACTACCGAGTGATCTCTACGCTAATTTGGTTGACCAAAATTACCCAAGGGAAACGATTGTGGCTCTACATAAATGGTGTGTCTGATATAAATTAAGGAGAGTTTTTACATTGGTTTACTCTGCAAACAAGGCTCTAAAATCTTGATCCGTGTAATTATAGTAACATGGTAACGTTATAAAAAGAAAAATCTACAATTGGTGATCGTGCATTATGCTGATCGACCAGTATTCCGTGCAGGTATTAAGACAGGGACAACTAGACTTAATACTTTAAGGAACATTGTCTTTAAAGGGAAATACATGTAGGGATCTATTTCATTTTTTATTAAAAGGTAATTCGGAGTCGTTACTCTTACCCCCTTTTTCTACTTACATGGGCAGTTATCACCTGTAGAACACAGGGAATCTCACTTCTTTAAGTTAAGCGCATGTGCATTTGAACATATGAGGTGCATCATGAAAGTAGTCCATTCTAATGATTATATCTGTCTATGTAATTAGAAAGTGGAGGTAGGATTAATGACTAATGTTAGTTTGGTGACCCTCTAATTTCATGAAACTCCAGAGAAACGAACCTAAGCAGTTTTGTCCATCTCTATATGTAAATATATATTGTTGGCAGATCTGTTGTATTCAATTAGATCAACTGGACTTGAAATGTAGTTCTTGAAGACGTTTCGCTAGTCATCCGACTGGCTTTCTCAATTCAGAATGACTTGTACAAGAATCTGTGGCAATTATGTACCCTGGAAAATCCCAATTAGCATATCACAGCCAGGGTTAAGGGTGTGATTAGATAGTGGCTAAGAGGTGTTATAGGAACGCCCAGAGTAAGGTGTTAAACAAGCACACTGTACATGGCAGACAGTTTGTGTCGAAACCCCTCCACCTCTATTTAGGCTTGGTTTCTTTATTTTCACATAAATGGCCTCCTTAACACCCTCTCTTGAACCAGTCACGTTCCTTCGCCAGTATGTTAACATTACAATCTTAAAGGTATGTCCTTTATCCTTAAGATGCAGATACACGGCTGATCCTGACCCGAGGAATTGGCTCTTCTGTGCTGGGCCATCGTTGATGCAGTTGCTGTTTGGTCTCCCCCACATACAAATCAGAGCATTCTTCACTGCACTGCACAGCATATATGATGTCGCTTTTCTTGTGTTTTGGTATTGGGTCTTTCGGATGTACCAATTGCTGCCTCATGTTGTTGTTCGGTTTAAAGCAGACAGGGATACGATGTTTTTTGAAAATTCTTCTTAATTTCTCGGAGACCCCTGCTACATATGGGATGACCATGTTCTTCCTCCTGTCTTGCTTTTCCCCTTCACTGTTGGTATTCGGTTCTTTTCTTTCCTTCTCTTTTTTGACAAAGGCCCAGTCTGGATATCCACAAGTTTTAAGGGCTCCTCTGAGATGTTTCATTTCTTAGCCTTCGCTCTGTGCTAGTGGGGATGTTCTCGGCTCTGGTGTTGCAGGGTTTGATGACCCCCAGCTTGGATTAAAGGGTGGTGGGAGTCAAACATTAATACTGATCTGTGTGTGTTGGTTTCTGTAAACTCTACTTCCAGTTTACCATTTTCCTAACTTCTACAAGCAGTCCCAGAAAGCCAGTTTGTGTTTTGTACCTCTTCCCTTGTGAATTTAAGTTTTGGTCCCACGCATTAATGTGTTCTGTGAAAGCTTGTACTTCCTTCTGGTGGGATTTTAACCAGGTGTCATCAACATATCTGAACCAGTGGCTGGGTGCTATGCCCTTAAAGGTATTAAGCGCCTGTGTTTCTACCTCTCCATGTAAAGGTTGGCACAATAGGTGAAACTGGAGATCCCATAGCACATCCATTTTTTGCTTATAGAACTATCCCTGTATTTGAAATAGGTGGTATTCAGGCACAAGTCCAACAAGGAAACACACCTGTTTGGGTTGAGATCAGTTCTGCTGGTAAGAGTGCTGTCTTGCCCAGCCGTTTTCTCACCATGTCAACAGCCTCCTTGGTGGGTATACAAGTGAAGAGAGATGTCACATCATAGGACACCATAGTTTCTACACCGAGTACTATATCTTCAATCTTTTGGTGAAATCCTGAGAGTTCTGGATGTGATGCTTAGACTTCCCACCAAGGTCCTAAGATGTTAGCTAGAATTTTTGCCACCTGTTAGTTACCGAGTTGATGCTGCTGACTAAGGTCTTAGTGGGGCCCCTTCATTATGTATTGGGAGTCCATATATGCATGGATGTGCCTCACCAGGGTAGAGGCGATGAGATACATTGCTCGGTCATGGTCTGTTATCCTTTTGAAGCTGTTGTAGTAAGTCTATGACTCTTTTCTTGTAACGGCTGGTGGGATCCCTTGTTAAAGCCATGTACAATGCTGTTTTAACACCTTACTCTGGGCGTTCCTATAACACCTCTTAGCCACTATCCAATCACACCCCTACACCTGGCTGTGATATGCTAATTGGGATTTTCCAGGGTACATAATTGCCACATTCTTGTACAAGTCATTCTGAATTGAGAAAGCCAGTCGGATGACTAGCGAAACGTCTTCAAGAACTAAACTTCAAGACCAGTTGATCTAATTGAATACAACAGATATACCATGACCTGGATGAATGAGAACCTTTACAAGCATATTGTTGGCAGGTTTTTCTTTAAAGGACATTTCCACCCCAAAATCAAACTTAAAATATAATATAGCCCCTCTGCTCAGACCTAAACACTGTATTAGTTCTTTAAAATCCCATCCGAATCATACTTACAGTCCTTCACTCCCATGGCACGTTCCTCGCGGCTCCCTGTTTGCAGCAATTTGCAAACGGACTGGCAGCCGCGTCTGTAATGGCATAGAGGCAGACGCTGCTGCCAGCAATGTAGACGCCGCAGGAGTGAAGGCAAGTATGATTCGGATTTGATTTTTAAGAACTAATAGAGCGTTCAGGTCTGGGCAGGGGGGAGCTACATTATACTAAAAGGATTAAACGATAGAAATTCCATCGCAGAGGATGGATCCTGATGGTGGGACTCCCCTGCGCATGCAGAAACAGCTGAGAGGATCCATCAGAGGCAGAAACCTTTCCCACAGGAAGACCACTCCTACTCCTCTTCAGTTTTCTGGACTTAACAAAGACACTGCAGAAGAACCATAAGGAGCTGGGATATAAGGTAAGGATCATTTTAAAATACACAGTAGGGCCAGTAGTAGGTTTAATTATAGTTTTAGGGGTGGACATGCCCTTTAAGAGAAAGCTACTCTAGGTAGATCTCCCATAAGATATTCCCCTGCGGCTGGTGAATAGCTTGAGGAAGCTCCACGGTGTCTCCTGCGATAATCACGCAGCCGCTACAAGCTAGGGGTTAATCGTGAATACGTTAGTGACTTGCAGGGGGCAGCCGCTACAAACTAGGGGTTAATCGTGAATACGTTAGTGACTTGCAGGGGGCAGCTGCTACAAACTAGGGGTTAATCGTGAATACGTTAGTGACTTGCAGGGGGCAGCCGCTACAAGCTAGGGGTTAATCGTGAATACGTTAGTGACTTGCAGGGGGCAGCTGCTACAAGCTAGGGGTTAATCGTGAATATGTTAGTGACTTGCAGGGGGCAGCTGTACAAGCTAGGGTTAATCGTGAATACGTTAGTGACTTTCAGGGGGTAGCTGCTACGCTAGGGGTTAATCGTGAATACGTTAGTGACTTGCAGGGGCAGCTGCTACAAGCTAGGGGTTAATCGTGAATATGTTAGTGACTTGCAGGGGGCAGCTGCTACAAGCTAGGGGTTAATCGTGAATACGTTAGTGACTTGCAGGGGGTAGCTGCTACAAGCTAGGGGTTAACGTGAATATGTTAGTGACTTGCAGGGGGCAGCTGCTACAAGCTAGGGGTTAATCGTGAATACGTTAGTGACTTGCAGGGGGCAGCCGCTACAAGCTAGGGGTTAATTCGTGAATACGTTAGTGACTTGCAGGGGGCAGCTGCTACAAGCTAGGGGTTAATCGTGAATATGTTAGTGACTTGCAGGGGGCAGCTGCTGCTCCGGGTGAATAAACCCAAAAGAATTTCCTCCAAACTGCATTTCAGATTTCGTCCACCTTGTATTTTTGTATTAATGTGTTCTTGTTACGTTAATGAAAAGGCCGTAAAGCTGTGTGTACATTATTCCCTTTTACTAAGAGTGGGATTGGCTGGATATGACGAGTACAATGCAGGGGAATTGACAGTTTTCCAAGAAATAATTTTGCGTGACAAAGAAAATGATTCTACGTCTAAAAAAAAATAAACACTTTTCTTTTCACCTTTTGTTATTATTTACAATACTCTCCTGGAATAGAGGATATAGCAGTAACAATAGCACACACACATTCAGTATTAATATATACCACACTGTGTAATGGACTTTTTTATTTTGTTTTGTTGTTATCTGAAATAAAGAACATAACAATTGGAATGGCCATAAGAGATTTGTTTCTTGCAAGAATGTTATTTCCTGATATCAGGGAAGCAAGAAATAAATGAAAAAAACAGGCAATTTGCTTTTAAACAACACAACTCTAACATATCATGATACAATGATGCATTGTTCTCTGGATGGAGAACTAGTGGACATGCGCAAGGCTAATGGTGTGGTCATGCCGCAAGGCTAATGGTGTGGTCATGCGCAGGCTAATGGTGTGTAGATGCCGCAAGGCTAATGGCGTGGACATGCCGCAAGGCTATGGAGTGGACATGCCGCAAGGCTAATGGGTGGTCATGCCGCAAGGCTAATGGTGTGTGAGATGCCGCAAGGCTAATGGCGTGTAGATGCCGCAAGGCTAATGGCGTGTAGAGGCCGCAAGGGAATGGCGTGGAATGCCGCAAGGCTAATGGCGTGGTCATGCCGCAAGCTAATGGTGGTGTGTAGATGCCGCAAGGCTAATGGCGTGTAGATGCCGCAAGGCTAATGGGTGAGATGCCGCAAGGCTAATGGCGTTGTCGATGCCGCAAGGCTAATGGCGTGGACATGCCGCAAGGCTAATGGCGTGGTCATGCCGCAAGGCTAATGGGTGTGTAGATGCCGAAGGCTAATGGCGTGTAGATGCCGCAAGGCTAATGGTGTGTAGATGCGCAAGTATGGCGTGGTCATGCCGCAAGGCTAATGGTGTGTAGATGCCGCAAGGCTAATGGCGTGTAGATGCCGCAAGGCTAATGGAGTGTAGATGCCGCAAGGCTAATGGCGTGGACATGCCGCAAGGCTAATGGCGTGGACATGCCGCAAGGCTAATGGCGTGGACATGCGCAAGGCTCAATGGCGTGGACATGCCGCAAGGCTAATGGCGTGACATGCCGCAAGGCTAATGGCGTGGACATGCCGCAAGGCTATGGCGTGGACATGCCTCAAGGTAATGCGTGACATGCCTCAAGCTAATGGCGTGGACATCTTCAAGGCTAATGGCGTGGACATGCTTCAAGGCTAATGGCGTGGACATGCTTCAAGGCTAATGGCATGGACATGTCGCAAGGCTAATGGTATGGACATGCCTCAAGGCTAATGGTATGGACATGTTGCAAGGCTAATGGTATGGACATGTTGCAAGGCTAATGGTATGGACGTGCCTCAAGGCTAATGGTATGGTGCTAAGGCTAATGGTAGGACATGTTGCAAGGCTAATGGTTAGGACATGCCTCAAAGCTAATGGCATGGAAAGCTTCAAGGCTAATGGTATGGACATGCTTCAAGCTAATGGTTAGGAACATGCTTCAAGGCTAATGGTATGGCAGCTTCAAGGCTATGGTATGGACATGCTTCAAGGCTAATGGCAGGGACATGCTTCAAGGCTAATGGTATGGACATGCCTCAAGGCTAATGGTATGGACATGCCTCAAGGCTATGGCATGGACATGCTTCAGGCTAATGGTTTGGACATGCTTCAAGGCTAATGGCATGGACATGCTTCAAGGCTAATGGCATGGACATGCTTCAAGGCTAATGGCATGGCCATGCTGCAAGGCTAATGGCATGGGCATGTCGCAAGGCTAATGGTATGGACATGCCTCAAGGCTAATGGTATGGACATGCCTCAAGGCTAATGGTATGGACATGCCTCAAGGCTAATGGCATGGACATGCCTCAAGGCTAATGGTATGGACATGCCTCAAGGCTAATGGTATGGACATGCCTCAAGGCTAAGGATGGACATGCTCAAGGCTAAGGTATGGACATGCCTCAAGGCAATGGTATGGACATGCCTCAAGGCTAATGGTTATGGAAGATGTTGCAAGGCTAATGGGATGGACATGCCTCAAGGCTAAGGTATGGACATGTTCAAGCTAAAGGCATGGACATGCTTCAAGGCTAATGGAATGGACATGCCTCAAGGCTAATGGCATGGACATGTTGCAAGGCTAATGGTATGGACATGCTCTTAAAGCTATGGCATGGACATGCCTCAAGGCTAATGGTATGGACATGCTTCAAGCTAATGTATGGACAGCCTCAAGGCTAATGGTATGGACATGCCTCAGGCTAATGGTATTGACATGCCTCACATGCTAATGGTAGAAATTAAGAAGAATTTTCAAAAAACATCGTATCCCTGTCTGCTTTAAACCGAACAACACACTGAGGCAGCAATTGGTACATCCGAAAGACCCAATACCAAAACACAAGAAAAGCGACATCATATATGCTGTGCAGTGCAGTGAAGAATGCTCTGATTTGTATGTGGGGGAGACCAAGAGGCCATTTATGTGAAAATAAAGAAACCAAGCCTAAATAGAGGTGGAGGGGTTTCGACACCAACTGTCTGCCATGTACAGTGCTGTTTTAACACCTTACTCTGGGCGTTCCTATAACACCTCTTAGCCGTGAAGACGTTTCGCTAGTCATCGACTGGCTTTCTCAATTCAGAAGACTTGTACAAGAATCTGTGGCAATTATGTACCCTGGAAAATCCCAATTAGCATATCACAGCCAGGTGTTAAGGGTGTGTGATTAGATAGTGGCTAAGAGGTGTTTAGGAACGCCCCGAGTAGGTGTTAAAACAGCACTGTACATGGCAGACAGTTGGTTGTCGAAACCCCC
The DNA here is from genome assembly GCA_019447015.1 of Hymenochirus boettgeri. Lineage (NCBI taxonomy): Eukaryota > Metazoa > Chordata > Amphibia > Anura > Pipidae > Hymenochirus > Hymenochirus boettgeri. The sequence goes on from CM033470.1 coordinate 333,407,135, forward strand.
ACCTCTATTTAGGCTTGGTTTCTTTATTTTCACATAAATGGCCTCCTTAACCACTCTCTTGAACCAGTCACGTTCCTCGCCAGTATGTTAACATTACAATCTCAAAGGTATGTCCTTTATCCTTAAGATGCAGATAACGGCTGAGTCCTGACCCGAGGAATTGGCTCTTCTGTGCTGGGCCATACGTTGATGCAGTTGCTGTTTGGTCTCCCCCACATACAAATCAGAGCATTCTTCACTGCACTGCACAGCATATATGATGTCGCTTTTCTTGTGTTTTGGTATTGGGTCTTTCGGATGTACCAATTGCTGCCTCAGTGTGTTGTTCGGTTTAAAGCAGACAGGGATACGATGTTTTTTGAAAATTCTTCTTAATTTCTCGGAACCCCTGCTACATATGGGATGACCATGTTTTCCTCCTGTCTTGCTTTTCCCCTTCACTGTTGGTATTCGTGTTCTTTTCTTTCCTTCTACTTCTTTTGACAAAGGCCCCGTCTGGATATCCACAAGTTTTAAGGGCTCCTCTGAGATGTTTCATTTCTTTAGCCTTCGCCTCTGTGCTAGTGGGGATGTTCTCGGCTCTGTGTTGCAGGGTTCTGATGACCCCCAGCTTGTGATCTAAGGGTGGTGGGAGTCAAACATTAAATACTGATCTGTGTGTGTTGGTTTTCTGTAAACCTCTACTTCCAGTTTACCATTTTCCTTAACTTCTACCAAGCGTCCAAGAAAGCAGTTTGTTGTTTTGTACCTCTTCCCTTGTGAATTTAATGTTTTGGTCCACCGCCTTAATGTGTTCTGTGAAAGCTTGTACTTCCTTCTGGTGGATTTAACCAGGTGTCATCAACATATCTGAACCAGTGGCTGGGGGCTATGCCTAAAGGTATTAAGCGCCTGTGTTTCTACCTCCTCCATGTAAAGGTTGGCACAATAGGTGAAACTGGAGATCCCAAGCACATCCATGTTTTTGCTTTAAGAACTTATCCCTGTATTTGAAATAGGTGGTATTCAGGCACAAGTCCAACAGGAACACACCTGTTCTGTGGTTGAGATCAGTTCTGCTGGTAAGAGTGCTGTCTTGGCAGCCGTTTTCTCACATGTCAACAGCTCCTTGGTGGGTATACAAGTGAAGAGAGATGTCACATCATAGGACACCATAGTTTCTTCTACACCGAGTCTACTATATCTTCAATCTTGTTGGTGAAATCCTGAGAGTTCTGGATGTGATGCTTAGAACTTCCCACCAAAGGTCCTAAGATGTTAGCTAGATATTTTTGCCACCTTGTATGTTACCGAGTTGATGCTGCTGACTATGGTCTTAGTGGGCCCCTTATTAGTATCTTTGGGGTCCATATATGCATGGATGTGCCTCACCAGGGTAGAGGCGATGATACATTGCTCGGTCAATGGCTTTATCCTTTTGAAGCTTTGTAGAAGTCTATGACTCTTTTCTTGTAACGCGCGTGGGGGATCCCTTGTTAAAGCCATGTACAATGCTGTTTTAACACTTACTCTGGGCGTTCCTATAACACCTCTTAGCCACTATCCAATCACACCCCTACACCTGGCTGTGATATGCTAATTGGGATTTTCCAGGGTACATAATTGCCACAGATTCTTGTACAAGTCATTCTGAATTGAGAAAGCCAGTCGGATGACTAGCGAAACGTCTTCAAGAACTAAACTTCAAGACCAGTTGATCTAATTGAATACAACAGATATACCATGACCTGGATGAATGAGAACCTTTACAAGCATATTGTTGGCAGGTTTTTCTTTAAAGGACATTTCCACCCAAAATCAAACTTAAAATAATATAGCCCTCTGCTCAGACCTAAACACTGTATTAGTTCTTTAAAATCCCATCCGAATCATACTTACAGTCCTTCACTCCCATGGCACGTTCCTCGCGGCTCCTGTTTGCAGCAATTTGCAAACGGACTGGCAGCCGCGTCTGTAATGGCATAGAGGAGACGCTGCTGCCAGCAATGTAGACGCCGCAGGAGTGAAGGCAAGTATGATTCGGATTGATTTTTAAGAACTAATAGAGCGTTCAGGTGGGCAGGGGGGAGCTACATTATACAAAAGGATTAAACGATAGAAATCTCCATCGCAGAGGATGGATCCTGATGTGGGGACTCCCCTGCGCATGTCAGAAACAGCTGAGAGGATCCATCAGAGGCAGAAACCTTTCCCACAGGAAGACCACTCCTACTCCTCTTCAGTTTTCTGGACTTAACAAAGACACTGCAGAAGAACCATAGGAGCTGGGATATAAGGTAAGGATCATTTTAAAATACACAGTAGGGCCAGTAGTAGTAGGTTTAATTATAGTTTTAGGGGTGGACATGCCCTTTAAGAGAAAGCTACTCTAGGTAGATCTCCATAAGATATTCCCCTGCGGCTGGTGAATAGTGAGGAGAGCTCCACCGGTGTCTCCTGCGATAATCACGCAGCCGCTACAAGCTAGGGGTTAATCGTGAATACGTTAGTGACTTGCAGGGGCAGCCGCTACAAACTAGGGGTTAATCGTGAATACGTTAGTGACTTGCAGGGGGCAGCTGCTACAAACTAGGGGTTAATCGTGAATACGTGATGACTTGCAGGGGGCAGCCGCTACAAGCTAGGGGTTAATCGTGAATACGTTAGTGACTTGCAGGGGGCAGCTGCAAAGCTAGGTTAATCGTGAATATGTTAGTGACTTGCAGGGGGCAGCTGCTACAAGCTAGGGTTAATCGTGAATACGTTAGTGACTTTCAGGGGGTAGCTGCTACAAAGCTAGGGGTTAATCGTGATACGTTAGTGACTTGCAGGGGGTAGCTGCTACAAGCTAGGGGTTAATCGTGAATATGTTAGTGACTTGCAGGGGCATGCTGCTACAAGTCGGGGTAATCGTGAAACGTTAGTGACTTGAGGGGGTAGCTGCTACAAGCTAGGGGTTAATCGTGAATATGTTAGTGACTTGCAGGGGGCAGCTGCTACACATAGGGGGTTAATCGTGGAATACGTAGTGACTTGCAGGGGCGCGCTCAAGATGATGGGTTAATTCGTGTGAATACGTTAGTGACTTGCAGGGGGCAGCTGTACAAGCTAGGGGTTAATCGTAATATGTAGTGACTTGCAGGGGCAGCTGCTGCTCCGGGTTGAATAAACCCAAAAGAATTTCCTCCAAACTGCATTTCAGATTTCGTCACCTTGTATTTTGTATTAATGTGTCTTGTACGTTAATGAAAAGGCCGTAAAGCTGTGTAACTTATTCCCTTTACTAAGAGTGGGATTGGCTGGATATGACGAGTACATGAGGGGAATTGACAGTTTTCCAAGAAATAATTTTGCGTGACAAAGAAAGAAAATGATCTACGTCTAAAAAAAAATAACACTTTTTTTCACCTTTTGTTATTATTTACAATACTCTCCTGGAATAGAGGATATAGCAGTAACAATAGACACACACCATTCATATATATATATACACACACTGTGTATAGGACTTTTTTTATTTTGTTTGTTGTTATCTGAAATAAAAGAACAATAACACTTGGAATGGCCATAAGAGATTTGTTTCTTGCAAGAATGTTATTTCCTGATATCAGGGAAAGCAAGAAATAAATGAAAAAAACAGGCAATTTGCTTTTAAACAACACAACTTCATAACATATCATGATACAATGATGCATTGTTCTCTGGATGGAGAACTAGTGGACATGCCGCAAGGCTAATGGTGTGGTCATGCCGCAAGGCTAATGGTGTGGTCATGCCGCAAGGCTAATGGTGTGTAGATGCCGCAAGGCTAATGGCGTGGACATGCCGCAAGGCTAATGGCGTGGACATGCCGCAAGGCTAATGGCGTGGTCATGCCGCAAGGCTAATGGTGTGTAGATGCCGCAAGGCTAATGGCGTGTAGATGCCGCAAGGCTAATGGCGTGTTAGAGCCGCAAGGCTATGGCGTGGACATGCCGCAGGCAATGGCGTGGTCATGCCAAGGCTAATGGTGTAGATGCCGCAAGGCTAATGGCGTGTAGATGCCGCAGGCTAAGGGTGTAGATGCCGCAAGGCTAATGGCGTGAGTGCGAAGGCTAATGGCGTGGACATGCCGCAAGGCTAATGGCGTGGTCATGCCGCAAGGCTAATGGTGTGTAGATGCCGCAAGGCTAATGGCGTGTAGATGCCGCAAGGCTAATGGTGTGTAGATGCCGCAAGGCTAATGGCGTGGTCATGCCGCAAGGCTAATGTGGGTAGATGCCGCAAGGCTAATGGCGTGTAGATGCCGCAAGGCTAATGGAGTGTAGATGCCGCAAGGCTATGGCGTGGACATGCCGCAAGGCTAATGGCGTGGACATGCCGCAAGGCTAATGGCGTGGACATGCCGCAAGGCTAATGGCGTGGACATGCCGCAAGGCTAATGGCGTGGACATGCCGCAAGGCTAATGGCGTGGACATGCCTCAAGGCATGCGGACATGCCTCAAGTAATGGCGTGGACATGCCTCAAGGCTAATGGCGTGGACATGCTTCAAGGCTAATGGCGTGGACATGCTTCAAGGCTAATGGCGTGGACATGCTTCAAGGCTAATGGCATGGACATGTCGCAAGGCTAATGGTATGGACATGCTCAAGGCTAAGGTATGGACATTGAAGGCTAATGGTATGGACTGTTGCAAGGCTAATGGTAGACTGGCCTCAGGCTAATGGTATGGACGTGCCTCAAGGCTAAGGTATGGACATGTTGCAAGGCTAATGGTATGGACAGCCTCAAGCAATGGCATGGACATGCTTCAAGGCTAATGGTATGGACATGCTTCAAGGCTAATGGTATGAACATGCTTCAAGGCTAATGGTATGGACATGCTTCAAGGCTAATGGTATGGACATGCTTCAAGGCTAATGGCATGGACATGCTTCAAGGCTAATGGTATGGACATGCCTCAAGGCTAATGGTATGGACATGCCTCAAGGCTAATGGCATGGACATGCTTCAAGGCTAATGGTTTGGACATGCTTCAAGGCTAATGGCATGGACATGCTTCAAGGCTAATGGCATGGACATGCTTCAAGGCTAATGGCATGGCCATGCTGCAAGGCTAATGGCATGGGCATGTCGCAAGGCTAATGTATGGACATGCCTCAAGAGGCTAATGGTATGGACATGCCTCAAGTAAGGTATGACAATGCCTCAAGGCTAATGGCATGGACATGCTCAAGGCTAATGGTATGGACAGCCTCAAGGCTAATGGTATGACATGCCTCAAGGTAATGGTATGGACATGCCTCAAGGCTAATGGTATGGACAGCCTCAAGGCTAATGGTATATGGACATGCCTCAGGTAATGGTATGGACATGTTGCCAAGGCTAATGGTATGGACATGCCTCAAGGCTAATGGTATGGACATGTCTAAGGCTAAAGGCATGGACATGCTTCAAGGCTAATGGAATGGACATGTCAAGGCTAATGGCAGGACTGTTGCAAGGCTAATGGTATGGACATGCCTTAAAGCTAATGGCATGGACATGCCTCAAGGCTAATGGTATGGACATGCTTCAAGGCTAATGGTATGGACATGCCTCAAGGCTAATGGTATGGACATGCCTCAAGGCTAATGGTATGGACATGCCTCAAGGCTAATGGTATGGACAGTTGCAAGGCATGGTATGGACATGCCTCAAGCTAATGGCATGGACATGCTTCAGGCAATGGTATGGACATGCTTCAAGGCTAATGGCATGGACATGCTTCAAGGCTAATGGTATGGACATGCCTCAAGGCTAATGGTATGGACATGCCTCAAGGCTAATGGTATGGACATGTTGCAAGGCTAATGGTATGGACATGCCTCAAAGTAATGGTATGGACATGTTGCAGGCTAATGGCATGGACATGCTTCAAGGCTAAGGCATGGACATGTTCAAGGCTATGGATGGACATGCTTCAAGGCTAATGGATGGACATGCTTCAAGGCTAATGGCATGGACATGCTTCAAGGCTAATGCAGGACATGCTTCAGGCTAATGGTATGGACATGCCTCAAGGCTAATGGTATGGACATGCCTCAAGGCTAATGGTATGGACATGCCTCAAGGCTAATGGTATGGACATGCCTCAAGGCTAATGGTATGGACATGTTGCAAGGCTAATGGTATGGACATGCCTCAAGGCTAATGGTATGGACATGTCTCAAGGCTAAAGGCATGGACATGCTTCAAGGCTAATGGCATGGAATGCCTCAAGGCTAATGGCATGGACATGCCTCAAGGCTAATGGCATGGACATGTTGCAAGGCTAATGGTATGGACATGCCTCAAAGCTAATGGCATGGACATGCTTCAAGGCTAATGGTATGGACATGCTTCACAGGCTAATGGCATGGACATGCTTCAAGGCTAATGGTTGGAATGCTAAGGCTATGGAGGCATGTTGCAAGGCTAGGTATGGACTGCCTCAAAGCTAATAGTATGGACATGTTGCAAGGCTAATGGCATGGACATGCTTCAAGGCTATGGCATGGGACATGAACTTCAAGGCTAATGGCATGGACATGCTTCAAGGCTAATGGCATGGACAGCTTCAAGGCTTAATGGCATGGACATGCTTCAAGGCTAATGGCATGGACATGCTTCAAGGATAATGGCATGGACATGCTTCAAGGCCTAATGGCATGGACATGTTCAAGCTAAGGCATGGACTGCTTCAAGCTAATGGCATGGACATGCTTCAAGTCTAATGGCATGGACATGCTTCAAGGCTAATGGCATGGACATGCTTCAAGCTAGGCATGGACATGCTTCAAGGCTAATGGCATGAATGCTTCAGGCTATGGCATGGACATGCTTCAAGGCTAATGGCATGGACATGCTTCAAGGCTAATGGCATGGACATGCTTCAAGGCTAATGGCATGGACATGCTTCAAGGCTAATGGCATGGACATGCTTCAAGGCTAATGGCATGGACAGCTTCAAGGCTAATGGCATGGACATGCTGCAAGGCTAATGGCATGGACATGCTGCAAGGCTAATGGCATGGACATGCTGCAAGGCAAGGCTGGACATGCTCAAGGCTAATGGCATGGACATGCTGCAAGGCTAATGGCATGGACATGCTGCAAGGCTAATGGCATGGACATGCTGCAAGGCTAATGGCATGGACATGCTGCAAGGCTAATGGCATGGACATGCTGCAAGGCTAATGGCATGGACATCTGCAGGCTATGGCATGGACATGCCTCAAGGCTAATGGTATGGACATGATTGGTGTATGGGTCATAGATGCACCAATCATGTTCATACAATATTAAATATTCCAATTTCACCTGGAAGTGTTGGTTAGCCATGGGCAGGGGTACGCCTAAGTAAAAATTGAACATTTGTACGGCGCTTTAGTATACAGAAAAGGGAGAGTGGAACCTCTAATCTAACCACTTTTAAAAAAAGAGATGAAGAATGAACCGTATCGGAACTGGTTCCCCCATCCCTGTAACAGACCAGAAATATGAACTGTAGGAAACAAATGCTGAGAAACAGGAATATAGCAAGAAAAGCCTTTGGGAGTTTCACTCGGATGGTTTCAAACATCCAGAGCTGTCCGAATCCTGACGGCGGCGTTGAAATGAGCGCTTAGTGTGTCTCTGCAGATCCGTGGACATATTATGAAAACATTTCTCTCCAAAGACAAACACGGGTTGCGGTTTATTAGAAACAAAAAAGAAATATAATTCATGTTATTGTCTTATCCAAAATAATTACCAATAATTTGTGTAAACTATTGTTCAGTTTTTATTGCTGCAATTGTTTTTAGGTAATTGAAAAACAACTACAAGAATATAAAATTTTCTCTGTGTCCATTTGCTTTTTGTCCCCCATTGGGTGAAGAGTGTAAATGTATAGACCTTGGTGATGGACCATATAGTTCAGACGTTATCGTTGGCCATTTGTATCTTTACAACATCCAACATTTGTATCTTATCGTGTCCCTTTTTCACAATATGAATGGACGGCTTTTAAAACATTTTTTGCAAAAGAAAGAGCGCCTCTAGTGGCTGAGAGTAGATTACCATGTTTTTGTCTGGTTTGTATTTGATTTACTGCAGCAATGCGAAGTCTGCAAAGGAAAAAAAGCGCCTCTAGTGCCAATAGTAGATTGACGTGTTTTGTTTGGTTTGTATTTGTTTTACTGCAGCTAATGCTAAATTTGCAAAAGAATATTTATACATAATTTTTATATATGCTTTCAACCGATGTATGAAATTGTATTTAATTTAATTTTATCTATCTGTTAATGACTTTCACTTATCCCCTTGTTTGTATACTCTGTTTTTTATAATGTACAGCGCTGCGTACCCAAGTGGTGCTTTATAAATAAAATTATGCATACATACATACATACATTTGCAATGGAAAGAGTGCCTTTAGTGGCTGAGAGTAGATTGCCATGTTTTGTCTGGTTTGTATTTGTTACTGCAGCTAATGCTAAATTTGCAAAAAAAAAAAGAGTGCCTTTAGTGGGTGAAAGTAGCAATGTGTTTAATACTCACGGCTGCACAATTGTGAACACTTTGAGTGCAGTTCTCTTATGTTTCCCTACAAAATGTGTGTCTGTAGCTTAAAAACTGTAGGAAAGAGATACAGTCCAAATAAATGGGAAAAATAAAAACAGAAGAAGTAAAAGAAATAAAAGAACTTAAGTTTGTCTTTCAAGACAATTAACTGACCAGTAATATGTTTATTATTATAATACAGTAATGTATTTATTATTAGGACCTACAGTAATAGTTTATTATTATAACTACAGTAATGTGTTTATTATTATGACTACAGTAATGTGTTTATTTATAACTACAGTAATGTGTTATTATTTATAACTACGAATGTGTGTATTCATTAGCCTTGAGGCATGTCCATACCATTAGCCTTGCAAGCCTTGTCCATGCCATTAGCCTTGAAGGCAGTCCATGCCATTAGCTTGAAGCATGTCCATGCCATTAGCCTTGAAGCATGTCCATGCCATTAGCCTTGAAGCATGGTCCATGCATAGCCTTGAGATGTCCCTGCATTAGCCTTGCAAATGGTCCATACCATTAGCTTTGAGGCATGTCATACCATTTTAGCCCTTTGCAACATGTCCATACCATTAGCCTTGAGGCATGCCATACCATTAGCCTTGAGGCATGTCCATACCATTAGCCTTGAGGCATGTCCATTGCCATTGCATTGGAGCATGTCCATACCATTAGCCTTGAAGCATGTTCCAGCCATTAGCTTTGAGGCATGTCCATACCATTAGCCTGCAACAGGTCATACCATTAGCCTGAGGCATGTCCATACCATTAGCTTGAGGCATTTCCATACCATTAGCCTTGAGGCATGTCCATACCATTAGCCTTGAAGCATGTCACATAAACATTAGCCTTGAGGCATGTCCATGCCATTAGCTTTAAGACATGTCCAACATTAGCCTTGCAACATGTCATGCCATTAGCCTTGAGGCATGTCCATTCATTAGCCTTGAAGCTGTCCATGCCTTTAGCTTGAGACATGTCCATACCATTAGCCTTGAGCGCATGTCCATACCATTAGCCTGTGCAACATGTCCATTACCATTAGCCTTGAGCATGTCCATACCATTTAGCCTGGAGGCATGTCCATACCATTAGCCTTGAGGCATGTCCATACACATTAGCCTTGAGGCAGTCCATACCATTAGCCTTGAGGCATGTCCCATACCATTACTTAGGATGTCCATGCAATAGCCTTGAGGCATGTCCATACCATTAGCCTTGAGGCATGTCCATACCATTAGCCTTGAGGCATGTCCATACCATTAGCCTTGCGACATGCCCATGCCATTAGCCTTGCAGCAGGCATGCCATTAGCCTTGAAGCATGTCCATGCCATTACCTTGAAGCATGTCATGCCATTAGCCTTGAGAGCATGTCCAAACCATTAGCTGAAGCATGTCCATGCCATTAGCTTGAGGCATGTCCATACCATAGCTTGAGGCATGTCCATACCATTAGCCTTGAAGCATGTCCATGCCATTAGCCTTGCAAGCATGTCCATACATTAGCCTTGAAGCATGTCCATACCTTAGCCTGAAGCATGTTCTTAACCATTACCTTGAAGCATGTCCCTACCATTAGCCTTGAAGCATGTCCATGCCATTAGCTTTGAGGCATGTCCATACCATTAGCCTTGCAACATGTCCATACCATTAGCCTTGAGGCACGTCCATACCATTAGCCTTGAGGCACGTCCATACCATTAGCCTTGAACATGGCCATTACCATATAGCCTGCACATGTCCATACCATTAGCCTTGGGATGTCCATACCATTAGCCTTGCGACATGTCCATGCCATTGCCTTGAAGCATGTCCACGCCATTAGCTTTGAAGCATGTCCACGCCTTAGCCTTGAAGATGTCCACGCCATTAGCCTTGAGGCAGTCACGCATGCATAGCATGTCAGCCATTAGCCTTGCGGCATGTCCCCGCCATTAGCCTTGCGCATGTCAGCCATAAGCCTTGCGGCATGTCCCGCCATTAGCCTTGCGGCATGTCCAACGCCATTAGCCTTGCGGCTATGTCCACGCCATTAGCCTTGCGGACATGCCCGACCCATTAGCCTTGCGGCAACTACCCCATTAGCCTTGCGGCATCTAAACGCCATTGCCTTGCGGCATCTACACACCATTAGCCTTGGCGAAGCCATTACTGCGGCATCTACACCACCATTAGCCTTGCGGCATCTACACGCCATTAGCCTTGCGGATCTACACACCCATTAGCCTTGCGGCATGACCACGCATTAGCCTTGCGGCATGCCACGCATTAGCCTTGCGGCATCTACACACGCCATTAGCCTTGCGGCATCTACACGCCATTAGCCTTGCGGCATCTACACGGCCATAGCCTTGCGGTTACACACCATAGCCTGCGGCATGACCAAGCCATTAGCTTGCGGCATGTCCACGCATTGCCTTGCGGCATCCTACACGCCATTAGCCTGGCGGCATCTACACGCATTAGCCTTGCGGCATCTACACACCATTAGCCTTGCGGCTTGACACGCCATTAGCCTTGCGGCATGTCCACGCCATAGCCTTGCGGCATGTCCACGCCATTAGCCTTGCGGCATCTACACACCATTAGCTTGCGCATGACCACACCATTAGCCTGCGGCATGACCACACCATTAGCCTTGCGGCATGTCCACTAGTTCTCCATCCAGAGAACAATGCATCATTGTATCATGATATGTTATGAAGTTGTGTTGTTTAAAAGCAAATTGCCTGTTTTTTTCATTTATTTCTTGCTTTCCCTGATATCAGGAAATAACATTCTTGCAAGAAACAAATCTCTTATGGCCATTCCAAGTGTTATTGTCTTTTATTTCAGATAACAAACAAAACAAAATAAAAAAAGTCCTATACACAGTGTGTGTATATATATATACTGAATGTGTGTGTGCTATTGTTACTGCTATATCCTCTATTCCAGGAAGTATTGTAAATAATACAAAAGGTGAAAAGAAAAGTGTTTATTTTTTTTAGACGTAGAATCATTTCTTTGTCACGCAAAATTATTTCTTGGAAAACTGTCATTCCCCTGCATTGTATCGTCATATCCAGCCAATCCCACTCTTAGTAAAAGGGAATAATGTACACACAGCTTTACGGCCTTTTCATTAACGTACAAGAAAACATTAATACAAAAAACAAGGTGGACGAAATCTGAAATGCAGTTTGGAGGAAATTCTTTTGGTTATTCACCCGGAGCAGCAGCTGCCCCCTGCAAGTCACTAACATATTCACGATTAACCCCTAGCTGTAGCAGCTGCCCCTGCAAGTCACTACGTATCAGAATACCCTAGCTTGTAGCGGTGCCCCTGCAAGTCACTAACGTATCTCAGATTAACCCTAGCTTGTAGCAGCTGCCCCCTGAAGTCCAACAATTCACGATTAACCCCTAGCTTGTAGCAGCTACCCCTGCAAGTCACTAACGTATTCACAGATTAACCCCTAGCTTGTAGCAGCTGCCCCCTGCAAGTCACTAACATATTCACGATTAACCCCTAGCTTGTAGCAGCTACCCCTGCAAGTCACTAACGTTTCAGATTAACCCTGCTTGTAGCAGTACCCCCTGAAAGTCACTAACGTATTCACGATTAACCCCTAGCTTGTAGCAGCTGGCCCCCGCAAGTCACTAACATATTCACGATTAACCCTAGCTTGTAGCAGCTGCCCCCTGCAAGTCACTAACGTATTCACGATTAACCCCAGCTTTAGCGGCTGCCCCCTGCAAGTCACTAACGATTCACGATTAACCCCTAGTTTGTAGCAGCTGCCCCTGCAAGTCACAACGTATTCACGATTAACCCCTAGTTTGTAGCGGCTGCCCCCGCAAGTCACTAACGTATTCACGATAACCCCTAGCTTGTAGCGGCTGCGTGATTATCGCAGGAGAACCGGTGGAGCTTCCTCAAGCTATTCACCAGCGCAGGGGAATATCTATGGGAGATCTACCTAGAGTAGCTTTCTCTTAAAGGGCATGTCCACCCCTAAAACTATAAATTAACCATACTACTGGCCCTACTGTGTATTTTAAAATGATCCTTACCTTATATCCCAGCTCCTTATGGTTCTTCTGCAGTGTCTTGTTAAGTCCAGAAAACTGAAGAGGGTAGGAGTGGTTTCCTGTGGGAAAGGTTTCTGCTCTGATGGATCCTTCAGCTGTTTCGACATGCGCAGGGGAGTCCCACCATCAGGATCCATCCTCTGCGATGGAGATTTCTATCGTTAATCCTTTAGTATAATGTAGCTCCCCCCTGCCCAGACCTGAACGCCTATTATCTTAAAAATCAAATCCGAATCATACTTGCCTTCACTCCTGCGGCGTCTACATTGCTGGCAGCAGCGTCTGCCTCTATGCCATTACAGACGCGGCTGCCAGTCCGTTTGCAAATTGCTGCAAACAGGGAGCGCGAGGAACGTGCCATGGAGGTGAAGGACTGTAAGTATGATTCGGATGGGATTTTAAAGAACTAATACAGTGTTTAGGTCTGAGAGAGGGGGCTATATTATATTTTAAGTTTGATTTTGGGGTGGAAATGTCCTTTAAAGAAAAAACTGCCAACAATATGCTTGTAAAGGTTTCATTCATCCAGGTCATGGTATATCTGTTGTTTCAATTAGATCAACTGGTTTGAAGTTTAGTTCTTGAAGACGTTTCGTAGTCATCCGACGGCTTTCTCAATTCAGAATGAATTGTACAAGAATTGTGGCAATTATGTACCCTGGGAAATCCCAATAGCATATCACAGCCAGGTGTAGGGGTGGTGTGATTGGATAGTGGCTAAGAGGTGTTAAGGAAGCCCAGAGTAAGGTGTTAAAACAGCATTGTACATGGCTTACAAAAGGGATCCCACCAGCCGTTACAAGAAAAGAGTCATAGACTTACTACAACAGCTTCAAAAGGATAAAGCCATGACCGAGCAATGTATCATCGCTCTACCCTGGTGAGGCACATCCACATATATGGACTCCCAAAGATACATAATGAAGGGGCCCCACTAAGACTATAGTCAGCAGCATCAACTCGGGAACAACAAGGTGGCAAAAATATCTAGCTAACATTAGGACCTTTGGTGGGAAGTCTAAGCATCACATCCAGAAATCTCAGGATCACCAACAAGATTGAAGATATAGTACTCGGTGTAGAAGAAACTATGGTGTCCTATGATGTGACATCTCTCTTCACTTGTATACCCACCAAGGAGGCTGTTGACATGGTGAGAAAACGGCTGGGCAAGACAGCACTCTTACCAGAGAAACTGATCTCAACCCAGAAAAGGTGTGTTCCTGTTGGACTTGTGCCTGAATACCACCTATTTCAAATACAGGGATAAGTTCTATAAGCAAAAACATGGATGTGCTATGGGATCTCCAGTTTCACCTATTGTGGCAACCTTTACATGGAGGAGGTAGAAACACAGGCCGTTAATACCTTTAAGGGCATAGCACCAGCACTGGTTCAGAGATATGTTGATGGAAGGCTAATGGTATGGACATGCCTCAAGGCTAATGGTATGGACATGCCTCAAGGCTAATGGTATGGACATGTTGCAAGGCTAATGGTATGGACATGCCTCAAGGCTAATGGTATGGACATGTCTCAAGGCTAATGGCATGGACATGCTTCAAGGCTAATGGCATGGACATGCCTCAAGGCTAATGGCATGGACATGCCTCAAGGCTAATGGCATGGACATGTTGCAAGGCTAATGGTATGGACATGCCTCAAAGCTAATGGCATGGACATGCTTCAAGGCTAATGGTATGGACATGCTTCAAGGCTAATGGCATGGACATGCTTCAAGGCTAATGGTATGGACATGCCTCAAGGCTAATGGTATGGACATGTTGCAAGGCTAATGGTATGGACATGCCTCAAAGCTAATAGTATGGACATGTTGCAAGGCTAATGGCATGGACATGCTTCAAGGCTAATGGCATGGACATGCTTCAAGGCTAATGGCATGGACATGCTTCAAGGCTAATGGCATGGACATGCTTCAAGGCTAATGGCATGGACATGCTTCAAGGCTAATGGCATGACATTCCAAGGCTAATGGCATGGACATGCTTTCACGTGCTAATGGCATGGACATGCTTCAATGCTAATGGCATGACATGCTTCAAGTCTAATGGCATGGACATGCTTCAAGCTAATGCAAATGGACATCTTCAAGTCCTATGGCAATGACATGCTTTCAAGTCTAATGGCATGGCACATGCTTCAAGGCTATGGCATGGACATGCTTCAAGGCTAATGGCATGGGAACATGCTTCAAGGCTATGGCATGACATGCTCAAGCTAATGGCATGGACATGCTTCAAGGCTAATGGCATTACATTCTTCAAGGCTAATGGCATGGACAGCTTCAAGGCTAATGGCGGACATGCTTCCTAGGCTATGGCATGGACATGCTGCTCAGGCTAATGGCATGGACATGCTGCAGGCTAATGGCATGGACATGCTGCAAGGCTAATGGCATGGACATGCTGCAAGGCAATGGCATGGACATGCGCTGCAGAGCAATGGCATGGACATGCTGCAAGCTATGGCATGGACATGCTGCAAGGCTAATGGCATGGACATGCCTCAAGGCTAATGGTATGGACATGATTGGTGTATGGGTCATAGATGCACCAATCATGTTCATACAATATTAAATATTCCAATTTTCACCTGGAATGCTTGGTTAGCCATGGGCAGGGGTACGCCTAAGTAAAAATTGAACATTTGTACGGCGCTTTAGTATACAGAAAAGGGAGAGTGGAACTCTAATCTAACCACTTTTAAAAAAAGAGATGAAGAATGAACCGTATCGGAACTGGTTCCCCCATCCCTGTAACAGACCAGAAATATGAACTGTAGGAAACAAATGCTGAGAAACAGGAATATAGCAAGAAAAGCCTTTGGGAGTTTCACTCGGATGGTTTCAAACATCCAGAGCTGTCCGAATCCTGACGGCGGCGTTGAAATGAGCGCTTAGTGTGTCTCTGCAGATCCGTGGCATATTTAATGAAACATTTCTCTCCAAAGACAAACACGGGTTGCGGTTTATTAGAAACAAAAAAGAAATATAATTCATGTTATTGTCTTATCCAAAATAATTACCAATAATTTGTGTCAAACTATTGTTCAGTTTTTATTGCTGCAATTGTTTTAGGTAATTGAATAAACAACTACAAGAATATAAAATTTTCTCTGTGTCCATTTTTGCTTTTTGTCCCCCATTGGGTGAAGAGTGTAAATGTATAGACCTTGGTGATTGGACCATATAGTTCAGACGTTATCGCTTGGCCATTTGTATCTTTACAACATCCAACATTTGTATCTTTATCGTGTCCCTTTTTCACAATATGAATGGACGGCTTTAAAACATTTTTTGCAAAAGAAAGAGCGCCTCTAGTGGCTGAGAGTAGATTACCATGTTTTGTCTGGTTTGTATTTGATTTACTGCAGCTAATGCGAAGTCTGCAAAGGAAAAAGCGCCTCTAGTGGCCAATAGTAGATTGACGTGTTTTGTTTGGTTTGTATTTGTTTTACTGCAGCTAATGCTAAATTTGCAAAAGAATATTTATACATAATTTTTATATATGCTTTCTTAACCGATGTATGAAATTGTATTTAATTTAATTTTTATCTATCTGTATAATGACTTTCACTTATCCCCTTGTTTGTATACTCTGTTTTTTATAATGTACAGCGCTGCGTACCCAAGTGGTGCTTTATAAATAAAATTATGCATACATACATACATACATTTGCAATGGAAAGAGTGCCTTTAGTGGCTGAGAGTAGATTGCCATGTTTTGTCTGGTTTGTATTTGTTTTACTGCAGCTAATGCTAAATTTGCAAAAAAAAAAAGAGTGCCTTTAGTGGCTGAAAGTAGCAATGTGTTTAATACTCCATGGCTGCACAATTTGTGAACACTTTGAGTGCAGTTCTCTTATGTTTCCCTACAAAATGTTGTGTCTGTAGCTTAAAAACTGTAGGAAGAGATACAGTCCAAATAAATGGGAAAAATAAAACAGAAGAAGTAAAAGAAATAAAAGAACTTAAGTTTGTCTTTCAAGACAAATTAACTGCAGTAATATGTTTATTATTATAACTACAGTAATGTATTTATTATTATGACTACAGTAATATGTTTATTATTATAACTACAGTAATGTGTTTATTATTATGACTACAGTAATGTGTTTATTATTATAACTACAGTAATGTGTTTATTATTATAACTACAGTAATGTGTTTATTATTATAACTACAGTAATGTGTTTATTATCATAACTACAGTAATGTGTTTATTATCATAACTACAGTAATGTGTTTATTGCCATAACTACAGTAATGTGTTTATTGCCATAACTACAGTAATGTGTTTACTGTAGTTATGGTAATAAACACATTACTGTAGTTATGATAGTAAACACATTACTGTAGTTATGATAATAAACACATTACTGTGGTTATAATAATAAACACATTACTGTGGTTATGATAATAAACACATTACTGTAGTTATGATAATAAACACATTAATGGAACATGTCTTTAAAGGGAAATAATGTAGGGATCTATTTCATTTTTTATGAAAGGTAATTCGGTCGTTACTCTTACCACCCTTTTTCTACTACATGGCAGTTATTCACCGTAAACACAGGAATGCTCACTTTCTTTAAGTTAGCGCAGTGCATTTGAACAATGAGGGATACATGAAAAGTGTGTCCATTCAATGATTATATTCTTCTGGTAATAGAAAGTGGAGGTAGGATAATGACTAATGGTGTTTGTGACCCTCTAATTTCATGAAACTCCGAGAGAGAGAAACGAACCTAAGCAGTTTTGTCCATCTCATATGTAAAATATATATTGTTGCAGAATCGTTGTATTCAATTGGATCAACTGGACTGAAATGTAGTTCTTGACGACTTTCGCCTATTCATCCGACTGGCTGTCTCAATTCAGAATGACGTAACAAGAATCTGTGCAATTATGTACCCTGGAAAAAGTCCCCAATTAGCATCTCACAGCCCAGGTGTTAAGGGTGTGATTAGATAGGGACTAAGAGTGTTTAGAACGCCCAGAGAGGGTTAAACACCACTGTACATGGCAGGAACAGTTGGTGTCGAACCCCTCCACTCTATTTAGGCTTGGTTTCTTATTTCACATAAATGGCGCCATCCTTAAACAACCTCTCTGAACCAGTCACGTTTCCTTCGCCAGATGTTACATTACAATCTTCAAAGTATGTCCTTTATCCATAAGAGCAGATACAACGGCTGAGTCCGACCCGGAATGCTCTTCTGGGCTGGGCCATCGTTGATTTGCAGTTGCGGTTTGGTCGCCCACCACATAAACAAATCAGAGCATCTTCACGCACGGTCACAGCATATATTATGTCCTTTTTTCTGGTTTTGGTATTGGGTCTATTGGATTTACCAATTGCTGCCTCAGTGTGTTGGGGTCGGTTTAAAGCCGACGGGATACGAGTGGTTTTTGGGAAATTCGCTTAATATCAGCGAGACACCTGACTACATATGGGAGACCATGTTGCTCCGCCTGTCTGCTGATATCCCCTTCACTGTTTGTATTGCGTGTTCTTTCCCTTTCCCTACTTCTTGTTGGGAGCAAAGCCCAGTGCTGGATACCACAGTTTTATGGGGCTCCTCTGAGATGTTTGTCATGTCTTGAGCCTCGCCTCTGTCGGCTAGTGGGGATTGTCTCGGCTGCTGGGTTGCAGGGTTCTCGATGACCCCCAGCTTGTGTGCTAAAGGGGGGGGGAGTCCAAACATTAAATCTGACGTGTGGTGTGGTTGTGGTTCGTAAACCTCTACTCCAGTTTCGGAACCATTTTCCTTAAATTTCTAGACAAACAGCAGTCCAAGAAGCCAGGTGTTTGGGTGGATGGGACATCTCGCTCGGTGAAGTTAATGTTTGGTGGGGGTCCACCGCATAATAGTGCCTGTGATATTAAGCTTGGATACTTCTGGGGATGATTGTAACACCAGGGAGCATCACATGATCTGAACCATGGGCATGGCGTGCTATGCCCTTAAAGGTATAACGCCGTGTTCTACATCCTCCATGTAAAGGTTGGCCACAATAGGTGAAACTGGAGTCCCATAGCACATCCATGTTTTTGCTTTAGAACTTATCCCTGTATTTGAAATAGGTGGTATTCAGGCACAAAGTCCAACAAGGAAACCACCTTTCTGGGTTTGAGATCAGTTCTGCTGGTAAGTGCTGTCTTGGCCCAGCCTTTTCTCACAATGTCAACAGCCTCCTGGTGGGGTATACAGTGAAGAGAGAGTCAATCATAGGAACACCATGTTTCTTCTACACCGAGTACTATAATCTTCCAATCTTGGTTGGTGAAATCCTGAGAGTTCTGGATGTGATGCTTAGAACTTCCACCAAAAGGCCTAAGATGTTAGCTAATATTTTTGCCACCTTGTATGTTACCGAGTTGATGCTGCTGACTATAGGTCTTAGTGGGGCCCCTATTATGTATCTTTGGGAGTCCATATAGCATGGATGTGCCTCACCAGGTAGGGCGATGATACAGTGCTGGTCCATGGCTTTAATCCTTTTGAAGCTGTTGTAGTAAGTCTATGACTCTTTCTTGTAACGGCTGGTGGGATCCCTTGTTAAAGCCATTACAATGCTGTTTAACACCATTACTCTGGGCGTTCCTATAACACTCTAGCCACTATCCAATCACACCCACCACCCTGGCTGTGATATGCTCATTGGGATTTCCAGTACAATAATTGCCACAATTCTTGTTACAAGTCATTGGAATTGAGAAGCCACGTCGGATGACTACGAAACGTCTTTCAAGAAGAACAAAACTGTCAAGACCAGTTGATCTAATTGAATACAACAGATATACCATGACCTGGATGAATGAGAACCTTTACAAGCATATTGTTGGCGTTTTTTCTTTAAGGACATTTCCACCCCAAACAAATACAAACTTAAATATAATATAGCCCCTCTGCTCAGACCTAAACACGTATTAGTTCTTTAAAATCCCATCCGATCATAACTTAACACGTCCTTCATCCCATGGCACGTTCCCCGCGGCTCCCTGTTTGCAGCAATTTGCAAACGGACTGGCAGCCGCGTCTGTAATGGAATAGAGGCAGACGCTGTTGCCAGCAATGTAGACGCCGCAGGAGTGAAGCAATATGATTCGGATTTGATTTTTAAGACTAATAGAGCGTTCAGGTCTGGGCAGGGGGGAGCTACATTATACTGAAAAGGATTAAACGATAGAAATCTCCATCGCAGAGGATGATCCTGATGGTGGGACTCCCCTGCGCATGTCAGAAACAGCTGAAGGACATCAGAGCAGAAACCTTTCCCACAGGAAGAACCACTCCTACTCCTCTTCAGTTTCTGGACTTAACAAGACACTGCAGAAGAACATAAGGAGCTGGGATATAAGGTAAGGATCATTTTAACATACACAGTAGGGCCAGTAGTAGGTTTAATTATAGTTTTAGGGGTGACATGCCCTTTAAGAGAAAGCTACTCTAGGTAGATCTCCCATAAGATATTCCCCTGCGGCTGGTGAATAGCTTGAGAAGCTCCACCGGTCTCTGCGATAATCACAGCAGCCGCTACAAGCTAGGGGTTATCGTGAATACGTTAGTGACTCTGCAGGGGGCAGCCGCTACAAACTAGGGTTAATCGTGAATACGTTAGTGACTTGCAGGGGGCACTGCTACAAACTAGGGGTTAATCGTGAATAGTTAGTGACTTGCAGGGGGCAGCCGCTACAAAGCTAGGGGTTAATCGTGAATACGTTAGTGACTTGCAGGGGCAGCTGCTACACAAGCTAGGGGTTAATCGTGAATATGTTAGTGACTTGCGGGGGCAGCTGCTAAAGCTAGGGGTAATCGTTGAATACGTTAGTGACTTTCAGGGGGTAGCTGCTACAAGTAGGGGTTAATCGTGAATACGTTAGTGACTTGCAGGGGTAGCTGCTACAAGCTAGGGGTTAATCGTGAATATGTTTAGTGACTTGCAGGGGGCAGCTGCTACAAGCAGGGGTTAAGATCGTGAAACGTTAGTGACTTGCAGGGGGTAGCTGCTACAAGCTAGGGGGTAATCGTGAATATGTTAGTGACTTGCAGGGGGCAGCTGCTACAAGCTAGGGGTTAATCGTGAATACGTTAGTGACTTGCAGGGGCAGCCGCTACAAGCTAGGGTTAATTCGTGATACGTTAGTGACTTGCAGGGGCAGCTGCTACAGCTAGGGGTTAATCGTGAATATGTTAGTGACTTGCAGGGGCGCTGCTGCTCCGGGTGAAATAACCCAAAAGAATTTCCTCCAAACTGCATTTCAGATTCGTCCACCTTGTATTTTTTGTATTAATGTGTTCTTGTGACGTTAATGAAAGGCCGTAAAGCTGTGTGTACATATTCCCTTTTACTAAAGTGGGATGGCTGGATATGACGAGTACAATGCAGGGGAATTGACAGTTTTCCAAGAAATAATTTTGCGTGACAAAGAAAATGATTCTACGTCTAAAAAAAAATAAACACTTTTCTTTTCACCTTTTGTTATTATTTACAATACTCTCCTGGAATAGAGGATATAGCAGTAACAATAGCACACACACATTCAGTATATAATATATACACACACTGTGTATAGGACTTTTTTTTATTTTGTTTTGTTGTTATCTGAAATAAAAGAACAATAACACTTGGAATGGCCATAAGAGATTTGTTTCTTGCAAGAATGTTATTTCCTGATATCAGGAAAGCAAGAAATAATGAAAAAACAGGCAATTTGCTTTAAACAACACAACTTCATAACATATCATGATACAATGATGCATTGTTCTCTGGATGGAGAACTAGTGGACATGCCGCCAAGCTAATGGTGTGGTATGCCGCAAGGCTAATGTTGGTGGTCATGCCGCAAGGCTAATGGTGTGTAGATGCCGCAAGCTAATGGCGTGGACATGCCGCAAGGCTATGGCGTGGACATGCGCAAGGCTAATGGCGTGGTCCATGCCGCAAGGCTACTGGTGTGTAGATGCCGCAAGCTAATGGCGGGTAGATGCCGAAGGCTAGGCGTGTAGATGCCGCAAGGCTAATGGCGTGGAATGCCGCAAGGCTAATGGCGTGGCATGCCGCAAGCTATGGTTGGATGCCGCAGGCTATGGGTGTAGATGCCGCAAGGCTAAGAGCGTGTAGATGCCGCAAGGCTAATGCGTGTAGATGCGCAAGGCTAATGGCGTGGTACATGCCGCAAGGCTAATGCGTGGTCATGCCGCAAGGCTAATGGTGTGTAGATGCCGCAAGGCTAATGGCGGTAGATGCCGCAAGCTAATGGTGTGTGTAGATGCCGCAAGGCTAATGGCGTGTTCATGCCGCAAGGCTAAGGTGTGTAGATGCCGCAAGGCTAATGGCGTTTAGATGCCGCAAGGCACTGAGTGTAGATTGCCGCAGGATAATGGCGTGGACATGCCGCAAGGGCTAATGGCGTGGCTGCGCAGGCATGCGTGACATGCCGCAAGGCTAATGGCGTGGACATGCCGCAAGGCTAATGGCTGGGACATGCGCAAGGCTATGGCGTGACATGCCGCAAGGCTAATGGCGTGACATGCCGCAAGCTACTGCGTGGTGGACATGCCTCAAGCTAATGGCGTTGGACATGCTTCAAGGCTAAGGGCGTGGACATCTCAAGGATAATGGCGTGGACATGCTTCAAGGCTAATGGCATGGACATGTCGCAGGCTAATGGTATGGACAGCCTCAAGGCTAATGGTATGGACATGTTTGCAAGGCTAATGGTAGGACATGTGCAAGGCTAATGGTAGGACGTTGCCTCCAAGGCTAATGTATGGACGTGCCTCAAGGCTAATGGTATGGCACATTTGCAAGGCTAATGGTTATGGACATGCCTCAAGCTAATGGCATGGACATGCTTCAAGGCTATGGTAGGACATGCTTCAAGGCTAATGGTATAGAACATGCTCAGGCTAAGGATGAATCTTCAAGGCTAATTGTATGGACATGCTTCAAGGCTAATGGCATGGACATGCTTCAAGGCTAATTGGTATGGACATGCCTCAGGCTATGGTATGGACATGCCTCAGGCTAATGGCATGGACATGCTCAGCGTAATGGTTTGGACATGCTTCAAGGCTAATGGCATGGACATGCTTCAAGGCTAATGGCATGACATGCTTCAAGGCTATGGCATGGCCATGCTGCAAGGCGAATGCATGGGCAGTCGCAAGGCTAATGGTATGGGACATGCCTCAAGGTAAATGGTATGGACATGCCTCAAGGCTAATGGTATGGAACATGCCTCCAAGGCTAGATGGCCATGACCTTGCGCTCCAAGGCTAATGGTAATGGGACATGCATCAAGGCTAATGTGTATGGACATGCCTCAGGCTAATGGTATGGACATCTTTTTTCAAGGCTATGGTAGGACATGCCTCAAGGCTAATGGTAGATGGACAGATTGCACATGCTAATGGTATGGAAGGCAAGGCTAATGTATGGGACATCTCAGGCTAATGGTATGGACATGTCTCAAGCTAAAGGCATGGAATGCTTCAAGGCTAATGGAATGGACATGCCTCAAGGCTAATGGAAGTGGAACATGTTGCAAGGCTTAATGGTAGAGGACATGCCCTTAGCTGATGGCATGGACAGCTCAAGGCTAATGGTTATGGACATGCTTCAAGGCTAATGGGTATGGACATGACCTCAAGGCTAATGGTAGTGGACAGTGCCTCAAGGCTAAGGGTATGGACATGCATCAAGGCTAATTGGTATGGACATGTTGCAAGGCTAATGGTATGGACATGCCTCAAAAAGCTAATGGGCTATGGGACTGCGTTCAAGGCTAAATTGGTATGGACATGACTCAAGCTAATGTGACATGTTCAAGCTAAGGTATGGACATGCCTCAAGGCTAATGGTATGGACATGCCTCAAGGCTAATGGTATGGGACAGTTGCCAAGGCTAATGGTATGACAGCCTCAAGCTAATGGTATGGACCATGTCTTGCAAGGCTAATGGCATGGACATGCTTCAAGGCTAATGGATGGACATGCTTCAAGGCTAATGGCATGGAACTGCTTAAGGCTAATGGCATGGACATGCTCAGGCTAATGGCAGGACTGCTTCAAGGCTAATGGCATGGCCATGCTTCAAGGCTAATGGTATGGACATGGCCTAAGGCTAATGGTATGGACATGCCTCAAGGCTAAATGGTATGGACATGCCTCTAAGGCTAATGGTATGGGACATGCTCAAGGCTAATGGTTAGGAATGTTGCAAGGCTAATGGTATGGAATGCCTCAAGGCTAATGGTAATGGACATGTCTCAAGATAATGGCATGGATGCTTCAAGGCTAATGCATGGACATGCCTCAAGCTAATGGCATGGACATGCTCAAGGCTAATGGCATGACATGTTGCAAGGCTAATGGTATGGACATTGCCTCAAAGCTAATGGCATGGAATGCTTCAAGGCTAATGTTATGGACATGGCTTCAAGGGCTATGGCATGGACATGCTTCAGGCTAATGGTGATGGAAATGCTTCAAGGCTAATGGTATGGACATGTTGCAAGGCTAATGTGCTATGGACATGCCTCAAAAGCTAAAGTAGGACATGTGCAGGCTAATGCATGGAATCTTCAAGTCTAATGGCATGGACATGCTTCAAGGCTAATGGCATGGACATGCTTCAAGGCTAATGGCATGGACATGCTTCAAGGCTAATGGCATGGACATGCTTCAAGGCTAATGGCATGGACATGCTTCAAGGCTAATGGCATGGACATGCTTCAAGGCTAATGGCATGGACATGCTTCAAGGCTAATGGCATGGACAGGCGTCAAGTTAATGGCAGGACATGCTTCAAGTCTAATGGCAATGGACATGTTTCAAGTCTAATGGCATGGACAGCTTCAAGTCTAATGGCATGGACATGCTCAAGGCGTAACTGCATGGACATGCTCAAGGTAATGGCATGGGAACATGCTTCAGCAGGCATGACATGCAAGCTATGGCTGGGCATGTTCAAGGCTAATGGCATAATGTCTTCAAGGCTAAATGGCATGGAACGCTTCAAGGTAATGGCATGGACATGCTTCCAAGGGCTAATGGCATGGACATCTTCCAGGCAATGGCCATGGACATGCTGCAAGGAATGGCATGGAACATGCTGCAGGCTAATGGGCATGGACATGCTGCAAGGCTAATGGCATGGACATGCTGGCCACAGGCTGAATGCGCTAGGAGGACATGCTGCAAGGCTAAGTGCATGGACATGCTGCAAGGCGTATGGATGTACATCTGCAGGCTAATGGAATGGACATGCTGCATCTAATGGCATGGACATGCTGCAAGGCTTAATGGCTGATCTGAAGGTAAGGCATGAAATTCAGGATGGTTAATATGGGATGGCATAATGCACCAATCATGTTCATACACATATTAAATATTCCAATTTCACCTGGAATGCATTGGTTAGCCATGAGGCAGGGGTAACGCTAGTAAAATTGAAACTTGTAACGGCGCTTTAGTATACAGAAGAAAGGAGAGTGGAACTCTAATCAACCACTTTACAAAAAGAGCTGAAGAATGAACCGTATCGGAACTGGTTCCCCATCCCTGTAACAGACCAGAAATATGAACTGTTAGGAAACAAAGCTGAGAAACAGGAATATAGCAACAGAACAAGCCTTGGGAGAGTTTCACATCGTATGTTTCAAACATCCAGAGCTGTCCGAATCCTGACTGGCGGCGTTGAAATGAGCCGCTTAGTGTGTCTCCTGCCGATCCGTGGGCATATTACATGAAAAAATTTCTCGTCCAAAGACAAACACGGTGTTGCGGTTTATTAGAAACAAAAAGAAATATAATTCATGTTATTGTCTTATCCAAAATAATTACAATATTTGTGTCAAACTAGTGTTCAGTTTATTGCTAGCAATTGTTTTAGGTTAATTGAATAAACAACTACAAGAAATAAAAATTTTCTCTGTGTCACATTTTTGCTTTTGTCCCAATTGGGTGAGAGTTAAAATGTATGAGACTTGTGGATTGGACCAGATAGTTTCAACGTTATCGCTGGCCTCATTTTATCTTTACAACATCCAACATTTGTATCGTTTATCGTGTCCCTTTTTTCACAATATGAATTGGAGCGGCTTAAAACATTTTTGTGCCAAAAGAAAGAGCGCCTCTAGTGGCTGAGAGTAGATACCATGTTTTGTCTGGTTTGTATTTGATTTACTGCAGCTACATGCGAAGTCTGCAAAGGAAAAGCGCCCTTTAGTGGCCAATAGTAGATTGACGTGTTTGTTTGGTTTGTATTTGTTTTACTGCAGCTAATGCTAAATTTGCAAAAGAATATGTATTACATAATTTTATATATGCTTTCTTAACCGATGTATTGAAATTGTATTTAATTTAATTTTTATATCTGTATATGACTTTCACTTATCCCCTTGTTTGTATACTCTGTTTTTTATAATGTACAGCGTCGCGTACCCAAGTGGTGCTTTAAATAAAATTATGCAACATACATACATACATTTGCAATGGAAAGAGTGCCTTTAGTGGCTGAGAGTAGATTGCCATGTTTGGTCTGGTTTGTATTTGTTTTACTGCAGCTAATGCTAAATGTGCAAAAAAAACAAAGAGTGCCTTAGTGGTGTAAAGTAGCCATGTGTTTAATACTCCATGGCGCCACAATTTGTGAACACTTGAGTGCAGTTCTCTTATTGTTCCCTACAAAATGTTTGTGTCTGTAGCTTAAAAACGTGTAGGAAGAGATACAGTCAAATAATGGGAAAAAAAAACAGAAAACAAGTAAAAGAAATAAAAGAACTTAAGTTTGTCTTTCAAGACAAATTTAACTGCAGTAATATGTTATTATTATAACTAATAAGTATTTTTATTATGACTACAGTAATATGTTATTATATATAACTACAGTAATGTGTTTTATTATTATGACTCAGTAATGGTTTATTATTACTAAACTACAGTAATGTGTTTATATTAAACTACAGAATGTGTTTATTATTATAACTACAGTAATGTGTTTATTATCATAACTACAGTAATGTGTGTATTATCATAACTACAGTAATGTGTTTATCATAACTACAGTAATGTGTTTATTATAAACTGCAGTATGTGTTTATTATTATAACTATAGAATGTGTTTATTATTATAACTACAGTAATGTGTTTATTATTCTAACCGTAGTGTTTATTATTATACTACGTAATGTGTTTATATCATAACTACAGTAATGTGTTTATATCATAAACTACAGTAATTGTGTTAGTTGCCATAACTACAGTATGTGTTTATTGCCAAAACTACACGTATGTGGTTTACTGTAGTTATGGTAATAACACATTACTGTAGTTATGATGTAAAACATTACTGTAGTTATGATAATAAACACATTACTGTGGTTATAATAATAAACACATATGCGGTTATGATAATAAAACACAGTTAACTGTAGTTATGATAATAAACACATTACTGTAGATTATGATAATAAACACATTACGTAGTTTATGATAATAAACACAGTACTGTAGTTATGATAATAAACACATTACTGTAGTTTAGAGATAATAAACACATTACTGTAGTTATGATAATAAACCATACTGTAGTTATGATAATAACACATTACTGTAGTTATATTCGTATTATAATAAACACATTGCTGTGGTTATATTAATAATAAACACATTGCTGTGGTTATGATAATAAACACATTACTGTAGTTCACACAATGGGCGCTAAATAGATTATTTTACCCTCAGAACTTACGTCAATGCTTCTAAAGCCGCCGTCTGTTAAGTTTAATGATCCCAAACCACCATCATTAAGGTTCCTAAATCTTTTTATCTTTTGAGTAACATATAAGGTGTGTGGAGCTTTTCTACATTTAAACTCTGATGTTGACACTTCATTAAATGTGTATGAGATGGATTTGATTTATGCCGACTGTTCTGGAAGCAAAACTGGGTTTCATTGAAGAAGAAAAATACACGCCTCTGTCTCTTTCTCTTTGGTGTTCTCTCTATTTCATTGTTTCTCTTTCATTCTCTCTTTTTTTATTCTCTCTCTCTGTCTTCTTGGGGGAAAATAATAATAAAACACATTAAAGTAACAAATCCATAGATATATTATATGATTGAATCCTTGTGATGCCGAGAGCTTACAATCTCTTTCATCCTTCATTGCACAATGCAAACTAATTTATAGGCCATCAAGAAATCCTGGTCTTGAATAGTAATGTACTCGAACCATAACCCGAGTTCAGGTCAACATTTTTGAGTTCGTATGAACCCCGAACTATTCAAACCAGTTTATTTTTTTCGAACTCACAGACGTATTTTCGATTATTATTGAAAATTCGATAATTATCGAATTTTTGAATTGGTAACCCTCAAATGTAGCCTTCGATTTCGGTAACCCTTGAATGTATTGTTCGGTAACTCTCGAATTTCGGTAACCCTCAAATGTAGCCTTCGATTTCGGTAATCCTTTAATGTACTGTTCGGTAACTCTCGAATTTCGGTAACCCTCAAATGTAGCCTTCGATTTCGGTAACCCTTTAATGTATTGTTCGGTAACTCTCGAATTTCGGTAACCCTCAAATGTAGCCTTCGATTTCGGTTATCCTTTAATGTATTGTTCCGTAACCCACAAATTTAGCCTTCGATTTCGGTTATCCTTTAATGTATTGTTCCGTAACCCACAAATTTAGCCTTCGATTTCGGTTATCCTTTAATGTATTGTTCCGTAACCCACAAATTTAGCCTTCGATTTCGGTAATCCTTTAATGTATTGTTCGGTAACTCTCGAATATTTTATCTGTATTTATTCCAAACTATTCAAACTATTTCTCCCCATTGACTTTAATGGGTTCGTTTCCAAACTTCCTAACTTTTTTTACTGAAATTCGGAAGTTCGAAAACGAACCAAACTTAAGGAAGTTCGGCCATCTATAGTTTTGAAATAGTTGGCGACAAAATCAAAGATACTTTTAGAAATATTTAATAGCCAACATGTGTAAACATCCCATTAGATTAAATACGATCAAATAGCCATACTGTGTAAATTTCAGATTAGAATAATAATGCTGTGTTAGAAGAAGATAACTGTACTTCATTCAAAGGAAAACTCTCCAGTATTCTGAATACACATCTAGTCATTTTGTTAGTTGTTATTGAACGGCATATCCACTCCCAGAAGACAAATCTAGACTTACCTTTCCCACCCCAAATCTCAAGATTTTTTAGTTACTTACCTGCCCGTGGTTCTCCTCCACAATAAAACCGCATCTCACAGAGGCAAAAACAAACCCAGCTGAAAAGGAGAAAAAATCCTTCCTGACTCCAAATGGCAATCGGAAAGTGTCCCTGTACCAACCAGAACATGTATGTATATTAAAGGGCATGTCCACCCCCAAAACTATAATCCCCCCAACTACTGGCCCCACCATGTAGTGTAGTTTAATCCTTACCTCACATCCCAGCTCCATAGGGTTCTCCTGTAGGAGAGTAAATATCGAATTATACGAATATGAGAGTAAAATGTCTATTATACCAATACGCGGAGTAAATATCGAATTAACGAATATGCGAGTAAATGTCTATTATACCAATAAGTGAGATAAATATCGAATTATCGGAATAGCGAGGTAAAATGTCATTATACCATACGCGAGTAAATATCGAATTATCGAATATGCGAGTAAATGTCTATTATACCAATACGCGAGTAAATATCAAATTATCGAATATGTGAGTAAAATGTCTATTATACCAATACGTGAGTAACATCATCGAATTATCGAATATGCGAAGGTAAAATGTCTTATACCAATACGCGAGTAATATCCAATTATCGATCTGCGAGTATAATGTCTATTATACCAATACGCGAATAAATATTGAATTACGAATATGCGAGGTAAATGTCTTATACCAATACACGAGTAATATCGAATTATCGAATATGCGAGGTAAAGGTCTATTATACCAATATGAGAGTAAATATCGAATTATCTAATGTCCGAGTAAAATGTCTATTATACCAATACGCGAGTAAATATCAAATATCGTACCTGCGAGTCGTTTATGGGATAATTATCGAGTGTTCGAACGCGAGAGCTCGAAAGTAGCGCACGTGAGAGTTAAATCGAGTGCTCGAAAGTCTAGAACATTCACACGTTCCCAGACCATTTCCCAGGTCTCACAGCCATTTAATTCAGTTACCATTGATATTTTAATTGTATTTCATTCGAACTTTCGAACATTTCACTCCCATTGATTTAATGGGTCCATTTTCAAACTTCCATATAGTTCAAAAGTTGGAAAATGGACCGAAATTTCGAAAGTTTGGCCATCTCTAAATCAAGGTTTTCTGCCTTCTGGTTCAGTGTTGTTCTGTGGCTTTAGTTGTCCTTTGGAGCAACATTTTCCCAGGGCGATTGTGATTCGGGTAAATGAGGTCCTTCGTTTCTTGGTAGTTTGTATGCGTTTCGAATATCTGTGTTACTTAAGGTAGCCATACGGTCCAATGGTTTTTACGACCTGGTTTTCGATCGTCTGAAACAATCGAAAATCCAATCGGAAGAGCCTATTGAAATTTGCCACCTTGTGCCCGCAAACTTCTGTAGATTTCAGCTGAAGTTATGGGAAGATTGGTTCTGGGAGATGGGGTT
Source organism: Hymenochirus boettgeri (assembly GCA_019447015.1). Lineage (NCBI taxonomy): Eukaryota > Metazoa > Chordata > Amphibia > Anura > Pipidae > Hymenochirus > Hymenochirus boettgeri. The sequence continues at coordinate 333,437,448 of CM033470.1, forward strand.
GATGGAAAATTTTCTGTCTTGCCTGTTCACTTTTTCGATAGGCCGATCATATCGCCAATGGTCTATCGAAAACACAAAAAATGTCCTTGATAATCTGATCAGTCAATCGAATTCTTTCAATTAATCGGAATCGATGCTATACAGCGGGCTTTAGTTTAATACTTACATTAGATTCTTCCCTAAGAGATTACAATCATGGTAACACTTATCTTCCATTCACTCCCATACCTTTCTCTTACCTGGGTGTAGTAGAGGGGGTGCCTGCCAGAATAGTACAGTATAGTACAGTACCGTATATTTTAATATGTATAGTACAGTATAGTATTTTATAGTACAGTATAGTATAGTATATTACAGTATAGTATGTACAGTATAGTATAGTACAGTATAGTAATTATAGTACAGTAAAGTATAGTACAGTATAGTATTTTATAGTACAGTATAGTACAGTACAGTACAGTACAGTATAGTTAGTATAGTACAGTACAGTATAGTATAGTACAGTACAGTACAGTATAGTACAGTACCGTATAGTACAGTACAGGATAGTACAGTATAGTATATTAAAGTACAGGAAAGTATAGTACAGTATAGTGCAGTATAGTATAGTTTTTTGAGGTTGAATAAAGAAATATGTCCATCCAGTTCAATCTACTCAGCAATACTCACATTTCCTGCCTAACAGTTGATCCAGAGGAAGGCAAAAAAAAAACCCACCAGAATTATAAAGGGAAAAAAAATTCTTCCTGACAAGTGGCAATCAGAAATATCCATGGATCACTCTCTTTATGTATCAATACCAGTAATTGCAACATTCCTTGTTTTAGAAATTCATACAGCTTTTTTTTGAAAAACTGACCAATGAACCTGCCATCACAACATCCAATGGAAGACCGGTCCATAGTTTTACTGTTCTCACAGTAAAAAAAACCCTTTCCGAACTTGAAGCCTAAACTTATTTCTTCCAATCTTAAGGGATGTCCTCTGACATATTTGTGTATTTAGTTAGATCAACTTCACTTAAAGTCCTTTAAGTCCAGTTGATCTAACGATACAAGAGAATATACCATGACCTGGATAAATGAGACTCCACAAGCATGTCCACTGACATGTTCTATGGTGAACAATGCCCCAGATAGTTATTGTGTATGGCCCATTAATGTATTTATACAAAGTAACTATATCCCCACGCAAGCGGCTTTTCTTTAGTGTACCCAAATTGTCTTCATATTCAAGTCCTCCATCCCTTATTATTTTAGTTGCCTTCTGTAAACCCTTCCATTTGCAAGATGTCTTTTTGTACACAGGATTCCAACATTGCACCATATATTCCAAATGCGCTTAACCAAGCTTTGTAAAGAGGGTAAGTAATATTAGTTTTCACTTGAATCTATACCCCTCTTTAAACAAGTCAATATCTTGCTGGCTCTAGCTGTGTGCTGCCTGGTACTGCTAGCTACATTTAAGTAGGTAAATATGAATTTTCATGGAGGATGCAGACATGCCCTAGACAAAATCTAAGTATACACCTTGCCGCAATGCCAAATGTGTTTAAATTGCGTATAAAGGTCCATACACCAGAAATACTTACACAAGGTCAGTCCTTCATTCAGAATATCATCCCGTAACAAACTTCCCAGATCTTCCCCACCACTGATGTTAAAAGGTCTATACCGTATATACTTGAGTATAAGCCGAGGTTCTTATTTTACCAACAAAAACTAGTAATACCGATTGACTCGAATAGAAGTCGAGAGTACAAATTGTGAAAAAAAAAAAAGGTTGTGCATATCACTTTTTTTGGTGCGAGCATTTAACTTTTTAATCATTCCAAAGATATAATCAGATCATCTTAGGGATGATAACAAACTCTGAATACGGCAAATGCCATTTTCCAAGTCAATCTAATCAGAAAATCACTTCCCAGAACGAATTTTCCAGGAAGTGATTTTTCATTCCTTGGCAAAGATCAATAATTTGGTGATCAGAACTGATCACCTAAATTGATCTCTGCCCACATTTTTTTTCTAAGTTTTGCTACTTCTATTTGTGATGGAACTTTGAGCTCCATTCACAATACATAGTAGTCTGTCATTCACTGACAGCTTACTATAGCTTGTACTGCACTGCGATGGAGAATGGAGATCACAGTGCAGTACCCAACTAACCCCAGGGGCATAGCACCACTTGTAAGGAGACCCCGGTGAAGGGGAAAGCCCTGTGATGTCACCGGGGTCTCCCTTACCAGCGTCTCCTCTTCTTAGCGTGGGACCGGCAATGGCTATGCGGTCACGGCTTTAGGGGGTGCTATCTCCCGACCCACATCGGTTTTGGTCAAAACAATGGAGATCAGGGGGCTAGGTTTGCACTTGAAAACTGTGCACACATTCCTAAAAATTATTTTCTACATATTAAAAACATAAACTGTTTTAGATCAACTACTTTTTTATTGACCATGAGAAAATCAGTCATTCATGTTATGGTAGAAAATTCCATCATCTCTCAGTCTAAACATTATTTTGTTTCCAAATTTCTACTTTCATTGTAGAAAGTTAACACAACCCCAACACACATTGGCTCCCAGGTCTACCTTGTATAATTCTGATATGGGACAGTAACTGTTTTTGGTTTAATTCCATGATTACTGCTGCTATCCTGTTACATTCAGATTTTATGAGCAATAGTTTTCAAGGGGAGGGGCAGAGAAATGTTAACTGTGAGTAGTGATGCCCAACCCATGGCCCGTAGGTGGGCGGGGCAAGGGTGTGGCCTTGGCATTCCAGGGTGTAGTCTGCGCATTAAAATGCTCACTCAGTCTGAACATATATATATATATATATATATATATATGGTTGCTGGTTTGCAGTCTGTTTCTGAAAACCCAAAAAAAATTGTAAGGATTTATGTGTCTTGTGTATAATTCACTTACATGATTGTGTTTCTCTGTTAAACAGAATAAATATGGATTTGTCATGGGGTTAATGTACAAATACCGCGATCTATTCCAAATTTACCATATCAATCAACTTACAACTAATTATTTCACAACCCAGGGCCACGGCACCATCTCCTGGAGATTACAATACAACATGCGTAGGCCCTTGGATACTTCACAATAAATGTTTAGGAAGATGCAGAGGAGCCCAGTTCTGGTTACTTTTGGGGTCTCCAGTGGAGATGGCCAAACCTGCCGACATATTCAGGCAATGATGGTAAATTCCACAGCAGAATTTACCAACCAAATTTTGCTCTCAAAACCGAAATTCCACCTTAAACTGCTCTTTCAACAACAACAATTTTTCAAAGGGAAATGGATCTCTTGATGTGAAAACATTTCCAAACAAACTTTTCACCATTACAGCCCACACTAGTCTACATTCTCATGTGGTGTTTATTTTACCACAGCAAAATTTTTATATCACCTATATAAGTGTGACCAAGTCTCCCTGCTCTCTCCACCCCTCTCTGCCACTAACCAATGGCTTCTGGTTCTGGATGAACGTGCGCAAGTTCTCTTTTCATTTTGGATCAGTACTCCTGTCTGCTGTAGAGGTCATAAGAGGTCAGGGGGAGGAGCACACATAGAATTTTGAATGAGTGACGGCTTATCTCATGAGAAAACTTCTGTACAGATTATCTCAGAATCCACTGGGCGATTGGGCATGGGAAAATAATGAGAAGGTTGGTTACATACTATTATGGTGCAGTTTTTGATCTAAGTATATTTACAGTAAAACTATTCTTTAAAGTAACTGCAGGGCTTCATTTTACTGAAATCACACAGATGTATTTTTGGTTTGGAATTACATAAATCAACTCTCTCCCCCAACATGTACCCAGAGTGAGGGCTAAAAACACTAGGCGACAAGCCAGGGTTTTTTAACGTAACTTGAACTTCTCTGGACATTCCAACCAGTGGAAGAAGCAGGTCCTCATTTATTGAATCAGTGGCTGCAGCTAGGGGCAGGTCCAGAGAGATAGGGTAAGTACTAGATCTACCAGCTGTTCCCCCAGGGGAGAGAGGACCTAGTGTTTTAGATCCTCACAGGAGAAGGGGTGTTTAAGGCAATACTTTTTTTTTGTAAGAACAAACTTTTCTCCATTTCCCTTAAGTAAATAGAAACTCAATTGTTGTCTTTTTCAAGCGTACATTGCTATTCCAGTGCTTAAATCAGTAGTTTATTCGAAAAACAGCATGAGCGTAAATCCATTTGTCTAATGAAGCCAGGCATCTCATCTGTGCGAGAATAGAGTTGGAATCAATCTAACTATCATGCAAAGCTCGCCAAATACCACTCCACAGAGGGAGATCATATCTAATTGCTCCTATTTACTGGCTGCCATTTCTAATGAGTTTTTCAGATCCACTTCAGACAGGACGTGTGTATTAATATTGTCATAGTGTCATATGGAGGGTTCTCAGTGTTGTTTCAAATTTCAATGTTCCAAGGAACTGGTAAATAATAAAGACGCAAATTAAGGGGAACATTTTCACATCCTGCAGATCCTTTATTAGAATTGTATTTTATTCCCAGCAAGCTCATAATCAAAGATTGAACTTGTGTCGATAAAAATACATAATAAGTATTCAATCAAAAATAGCTATAAAAATAAAGAGAAATTTTTTTTATCCCAATCTAGGTAGGTGTGAGCAATGACAAAGATTAGCAATGGGAGGATAAGGGGAATATTATAAAGGTTGGTTAATTTCGCGCCGATATCGACAAATTTTAAACAATAGGAACGTTTTTAAATATTGCCCTAATTTGTTACATTGGTATAGAAATCTGTGTCATAAAATGTCTGGGACTTAAGATCATTTGTTTGCACGTAATTGCACATTATTTATGACTTTTTTGAGTCACGTTTACTGCCATAAACCCCTTCGCAGACTCTCATATATAAACTTTACATTTCTATTTCCATCACCTGCCTTACAACAGACTGGGTCAACTTGTAACTAGAGATGGCCGAAATTCCAAAATTTCCGTTTTTGGATTTAGGAACTCGGGGGGAAAAACCCGAAGATACAAAATATGGAACTTACATTCGAGGTTTGGAATGTATTTTCGGGGTTAAATTGAATTTCCAGTGGTATTTTCGAGAGTTATCGAACGTTGAAGGTTATTTTCGAGGGTTACTGGAAATAACCTTGTACATTCGGTAAACTCTCGAAAATACATCCGAAGTCCCAATATATTTTGGAATCGAGGGGTTCCGTGTCAGGTCGAGTCGGACCCGGATCCCATCTCTACTAGTAACTGAACGGCCGGGTGAAAAGAAACATGTCCATCAGGTTCAATCCTATAACCCTACCCACGATTCCTTCCTTTTTTTAAGGGCCTCTCAAAGTTATTCTCAATATTATATAGTATCCCTGTGCCAACCAGAACTACAGTATATGTATTAATACCAGTAATTCTCAATAATATATAGTATCTCTGTACCAACCAGAACAACAGTATATATATTAATACCAGTAATTCTCAATATTATATAGTATCCCTGTACCAACCAGAACTACAGTATATGTATTAATACCAGTAATTCTCATTATTACAACAGTATATGTATTAATATTAGTAATTCTCTATTATATAGTATATTTGTACCAACCAGAACTACCGTACACACCAGAGAGTTCATTGTATGGCCCATTAATATATTTATATAAAGTTATCATATCCCCACACTTTTCTAATGTAAACAGCCCTAACCTGTCTAATCTGCCAGAATAATCTATCCCCTTTCATTCCCCTTATTAATTTAGTTGCCCTTCTCTAAACTCCTTCCATTTCTAAGATGTCCCTTTTGTATATGGGTTTCTAAAACCGCAAACACGCTATAGGGATCGGTCGTTCATTCGGCCATAGACAGTATGATTGGAACAGCTTCCTTTACCTAAAGTAAAGTCCATCATTCCCGACTGACTGTAATGCCCACTATGGTCGGTGGGAAAGAGCCTGTTATCAATTAAACCCCCCCTAATCTTTTTTTATTAGCGATTTAGCACGTTGTTGTTTATTGTGTGGTGTTTTGAAGGGAAATTTTAAAAATACCCAAAAAAGAAAAACCTTTAAACTCAGAATGATAATAAAAATGATTACAATAATAACAATGATAATAATAATGATAATTCTGTTCGACACAAGACAAACTGGACTCAACGTTGACTTGGGACATTTAAATTACAATTAGACACTTATAGAACCTCTCTCTCCCCTTAAGGTGCCCGACCAATCCCGCAACAGTTGAGCAATTCTTCAGGAACAGCCTAGCCCGTTTTTTGTTTTTTTTGACGTCGTAATCACTTGCCAGCAACGGGCTAGGCAGTTCCTGAAGAATTGCTCAAACGTTGCTCGGTAGGGAGGTGAGTTTAATGTATGGGCACCTTTCCCAATCATTCTCTACCCCATTCACATTCCAGTTCTCCACCCAAAATCTTTTACTGTTTGTTTATATTTCTATCTTCACCTCCAATGGTAATATGTGTTTATATTCTCTGTAAAGGTTTGTACTGTAAAGCTAGCCATACACGGTCGGATGTTCTTCCGATTGGATTTCTGATCTTTCCCACCTTGATGCTCCGATCTTCCAAATGGAAATCTGAGGAGAGATGGGGACTGAAGATGGGGTTCCACCTTGCCCAATCTTTGTTTTTCCGATAAAACTGAAATGGTTTTCGACTTTTCGAGTGATCCAATAAATTCAATCGTATTGCTTGAAAATTCAATCCCGTGTATGGGATAATGCTAAGATCTAGGGAAGAATCTCCTGAATCTATTGTTTGCACATAAAACTAGGATCACAAACTACTTTCCCAGTTCTTGTGAATCATTCCTAAGCAGAATTAAGAGATGTATAATTAGACATGACATTTCAAAATGTTCTCACTGGATCGGTCATCTTTATGTTACTCATTTGCAAAAAAACATTCCAGAATTCGAATTAATTGGAAGGTTTGACATGTGGTGATATTTCACCTTCTGGAAACTGGAAGACAACAAACCTGGTGTAAAACTAGATACTTTATTTACCGCTGTGTGATGGGTTAAACTCGCGGTAACAGACATTGCATTGGTTAGTGCGAGTTTAACTCCTTCTTTGTGTTAGGTCCGTGGGTATTGCAAGAGACACTCATGCAACCAGAGCCATTATTTAAGACCAGCTAATGGCTGGTGTTAAAGTGGCGCGGAGGTTAAATCTCTCTCGGGCTTTATCCCTGGTGCAAATCCAGTATCAAATACTTAAAGTAGAACTGAACCCAATTTTTTAAACTCCAGAATCTGAAAACAACCCCCCTAAAAACCCCAATAAGCTATAAAATGCCACGTCGGTAAATTGTATTAAAGTAAATGTAAGCCTGTTAAGAACTGGATGAAGCACCTGTGTGTATGTGCAGTGTCCGACCACCTCTGTCACATGCTTCCTTGCTTTATCTGTCCTGTAAAAGGATTGGCTAGAGATTATTAATGGGTGTGGCCAACTGTAACAAGTTTCTGCCATAGCTAAGGACTGAGCATGTACAGAACATAATGGTCGTTGAACAAAGTATTTGATATTAGAATGCTGTGAAGAAAAGCACAAACCATATGTTATTTAGGTAAATTTCCCAGCGCCCGCACCCAAAATGAGAGGTAAGACACAGAATACTGGTTTTATATCAAGTAGAGATGGACTAGAACTCGAAGCCGAGTTCGAACGGACTCGTACTTTCGATATTTTCCGGACTTTCGAAAATTGTTCGAATGATCGAGGCTCACGAATATGCGAGTAAAATGTCTGTTATACCAATACACGAGTAAATATTGAATTATCAAATATGCGAGTAAAATGTCTATTATACCAATACGCGAGTAAATATCGAATTAACGAATATGAGAGTAAAATGTCTATTATACCAATACGCGAGTAAATATCGAATTAACGAATATGCGAGTAAAATGTCTATTATACCAATCGGAGTTAAAGTTAAATACGAATTATCGAATATGGAAGTATAAAAGGTAAAATGTCTATTATACCAATACGCGAGTAAATATCGAATTATCGAATATGCGAGTAAAATGTCTATTATACCAATACGCGAGTAAATATCAAATTATCGAATATGTGAGTAAAATGTCTATTATACCAATACGTGAGTAACTATCGAATTATCGAATATGCGAGTAAAATGTCTTATACCAATACGCGAGTAAATATCCAATTATCGAATCTGCGAGTATAATGTCTATTATACCAATACGCGAATAAATATTGAATTATCGAATATGCGAGTAAAATGTCTTATACCAATACACGAGTAAATATCGAATTATCGAATATGCGAGTAAAAGGTCTATTATACCAATATGAGAGTAAATATCGAATTATCTAATGTCCGAGTAAAATGTCTATTATACCAATACGCGAGTAAATATCAAATTATCGTACCTGCGAGTCGTTTATGGGATAATTATCGAGTGTTCGAACGCGAGAGCTCGAAAGTAGCGCACGTGAGAGTTAAATCGAGTGCTCGAAAGTCCTAGACATTCACACGTTCCCCAGACCATTTCCCAGGTCTCACAGCCATTTACATTAAGTTACCATTGATATTTTAATTGTATTTCATTCGAACTTTTCGAACTATTTCACTCCCATTGACTTTAATGGGTCCATTTTCAAACTTTCCATATAGTTCAAAAGTTGGAAAATGGACCGAAATTTCGAAAGTTTGGCCATCTCTAATATCAAGGTGTTCTGCCTTCTGGTTCAGTGTTGTTCTGTGGCTTTAGTTGTCCTTTGGAGCAACATTTCCCCAGGGCGATTGTGATTCCGGGTAAATGAGGTCCTTCGTTTCTTGGTAGTTTGTATGCGTTTCTGAATATCTTGTGTACTTAAGGTAGCCATACACGGTCCAATGGTTTTTACGACCTGGTTTTCGATCGTCTGAAACAATCGAAAATCCAATCGGAAGAGCCTATTGAAATTTGCCACCTTGTGCCAGCAAACTTCTGTAGATTTCAGCTTGAAAGTTATGGAAGATCTGGTTCTGGGAGATGGGGTTGATGGAAAATTTTCTGTCTTGCCTGTTCACTTTTTCGATAGGCCGATCAATATCGCCAATTGGTCTATCGAAAACACAAAAAAATGTCCTTGATAATCTGATCAGTTCAATCGAATTCTTCAAATTAATCGGAATATCGATGCTATACATCGGGCTTTCAGTTTAATACTTACATTAGATTCTTCCCCTAAGAGATTACAATCATGGTAACATACTTATCTTCCATTCACTCCCATACCTTTCTCTTACCTGGGTGTAGTAGAGGGGGTGCCTGCCAGAATAGTACAGTATAGTACAGTACAGTATATTTTAATATAGTATAGTACAGTATAGTATTTTATAGTACAGTATAGTATAGTATATTACAGTATAGTATAGTACAGTATAGTATAGTACAGTATAGTATATTATAGTACAGTAAAGTATAGTACAGTATAGTATTTTATAGTACAGTATAGTACAGTACAGTACAGTACAGTATAGTATAGTATAGTACAGTACAGTATAGTATAGTACAGTACAGTACAGTATAGTACAGTACAGTATAGTACAGTACAGTATAGTACAGTATAGTATATTAAAGTACAGTAAAGTATAGTACAGTATAGTGCAGTATAGTATAGTTTTTGAGGTTGAATAAAGACATATGTCCATCCAGTTCAATCTACTCAGCAATACTCACATTTCCTGCCTAACAGTTGATCCAGAGGAAGGCAAAAAAAAAACCCACCAGAATTATAAAGGGGAAAAAAAATTCTTCCTGACAAGTGGCAATCAGAAATATCCATGGATCAACTCTACTTTATGTATCAATACCAGTAACTTGCAACATTCCTTGTTTTAGAAATTCATACAGCTTTTTTTGAAACTGACCAATGAACCTGCCATCACAACATCCAATGGAAGACCGGTCCATAGTTTTACTGTTCTCACAGTAAAAAAAACCCTTTCCGAACTTGAAGCCTAAACTTATTTTCTTCCAATCTTAAGGGATGTCCTCTGACATATTTGTTGTATTTAGTTAGATCAACTTCACTTAAAGTCCTTTAAGTCCAGTTGATCTAACTGAATACAAGAGATATACCATGACCTGGATAAATGAGAACCTCCACAAGCATGTCCACTGACATGTTCTATTGGTGAACAATGCCCCAGATAGTTTATTGTATGGCCCATTAATGTATTTATACAAAGTAACTATATCCCCACGCAAGCGCCTTTTCTTTAGTGTACCCAAATTGTCTTCATATTCAAGCTCCTCCATTCCCTTTATTATTTTAGTTGCCTTTCTGTAAACCCTTTCCATTTGCAAGATGTCCTTTTTGTACACAGGATTCCAACATTGCACCATATATTCCAAATGCGTCTTAACCAATGCTTTGTAAAGAGGGTAAGTAATATATTTTTCACTTGAATCTATACCCCTCTTTAAACAAGTCAATATCTTGCTGGCTCTAGCTGTTGCTGCCTGGTACTGCTAGCTACATTTAAGTAGGTAAATATGAATTTTCATGGAGGATGCAGACATGCCCTAGACAAAATCTAAGTATACCACCTTTGCCGCAATGCCAAATGTGTTTAAATTGCGTATAAAGGTCCATACACCCTGATAACTACTTACAAGGTCAGTCCTTCAATTCAGAATATCATCCCGTAACAAACTTCCCAGTATCTTCCCCACCACTGATGTTAAACAGGTCTATACCGTATATACTTGAGTATAAGCCGAGGTTCTTATTTTTACCAACAAAAACTAGTAATACCGATTGACTCGAATAGAAGTCGAGAGTACAAATTGTGAAAAAAAAAAAAGGGTTGTGCATATCACTTTTTTTTGGTGCGAGCATTTAACTTTTTAATCATTCCCAAAGATAATCATCAGATCATCTTAGGGAATGATAACAAACTCTGAATACGGCAAAATGCCCATTTTCCAAGTCAATCTAATCAGAAAAATCACTTCCCAGAACGAATTTTCCAGGAAGTGATTTTTCATTCCTTGGCAAAGATCAATAATTTGGTGATCAGAACTGATCACCTAATATTGATCTCTGCCCACATTTTTTTTCTAAGTCTTTGCTACTTCTATTTGTGAATGGAACTTTGAGCTCCATTCACAAATACTATAGTAGTCTGTCATTCACTGACAGCTTACTATAGCTTGTACTGCACTGCGATGGAGAATGGAGATCACAGTGCAGTACCCAAACTAGACCACCAGGGGCATAGCACACTTGTAAAGGAAGACCCCGGTGAAGGGGAAAGCCCTGTGATGTCACCGGGGTCTCCCTTACCAGCGATCTCCTCTTCTTAGCGTGGGACCGGCAATGGCTATGCGGTCACGGCTTTAGGGGGTGCTATCTCCCGATCCCCACATCGGTTTTGGTCAAAACCAATGGGAGATCAAGGGGGCTAGGTTTGCACTTGAAAAACTGTGCACACATTCCTAAAAATTATTTTCTACATATTAAAAACATTAAACTGTTTTAGATCAAACTACTTTTTTATTGACCATGAGAAAATCAGTCATTCATGTTATGGTAGAAAATTCCATCATCTCTCAGTCTAAACATTATTTTGTTTCCAAATTTCCTACTTTCATTGTAGAAAAGTTAACACAACCCACAACACACATTGGCTCCCAGGTCTACCTTGTATAATTCTGAAATAGGGACAGTAACTGTTTTTGGTTTAATTCCATGATTACTGCTGCTTTATCCTGTTACATTCAGATTTTATGAGCAATAGTTTTCAAGGGGAGGGGCAGAGAAATGTTAACTGTAGAGTAGTGATGCCCAACCCATGGCCCGTAGGTGGGCGGGGCAAGGGTGTGGCCTTGGCATTCCAGGGTGTAGTCTGCGCATTAAAATGCTCACTGCAGTCTGAACTATATATATATATATATATATATATATATGTGTTGCTGGTTTGCATGTCTGTTTCTGAAAACCCAAAAAATAAATTGTAAGGATTTATGTGTCTTGTGTATAATTCACTTACATGATTGTGTTTTCTCTGTTAAACAGAATAAATATGGATTTGTCATGGGGTTAATGTACAAATACCGGATCTATTCCAAATTTACCATATCAATCAACTTACAACTAATTATTTCACAACCCAGGGCCACGGCACCATCTCCTGGAGAATTACAATACAACATGCGTAGGCCCTTGGATACTTCACAATAAATGTTTAGGATAGATGCAGAGGAGCCCAGTTCTGGTTACTTTTGGGGTCTCCAGTGGAGATGGCCAAACCTGCCGACATATTCAGGCAATGATGGTAAATTCCAACAGCAGAATTTACCAACCAAATTTTGCCTTCAAAACCGAAATTCCACCTTAAAACTGCTCTTTCAACAACAACAATTTTTCAAAGGGAAACTGGATCTCTTGATGTGAAATTACATTTCCAAACAAACTTTTCACCATTACAGCCCAACACTAGTCTACATCATCATGTGGTGTTTATTTTACCACAGCAAAATTTTTATATCACCTTATATAAGTGTGACCAAGTCTCCCTGCTCTCTCCACCCCTCTCTGCCACTAACCAATGGCTTCTGGTTCTGGATGAACGTGCGCAAGTTCTCTTTTCATTTTGGATCAGTACTCCTGTCTGCTGCTAGAGGTCATAAGAGGTCAGGGGGAGGAGCACACATAGAATTTCTGGAATGAGTGACGGCTTATCTCATGAGAAAACTTCTGTACAGATTATCTCAGAATCCACTGGGCGATTGGGCATGGGAAAATAATGAGAAGGTTGGTTACATACTATTTATTGGTGCAGTTTTTGATCTAAAGTATATTTACAGTAAAACTATTCTTTAAAGTAACTGCAGGGCTTCATTTTACTGAAATCACACAGATGTATTTTTGGTTTGGAATTACATAAATCAACTTCTCCCCCCAACATGTACCCAGAGTGAGGGCCTAAAACACTAGGCGACAGCCAGGGTTTTTTAAACGTAACTTGAACTTCTCTGGACATTCCAACCAGTGGAAGAAGCAGGTCCTCCTATTTATTGAATCAGTGGCTGCAGCTAGGGGCAGGTCCAGAGAGATAAGGTAAGTACTAGATCTACCAGCTGTTCCCCCCAGGGGAGAGGACCTAGTGTTTTAGATCCTCACAGGAGAAGGGGTGTTTAAAGGCAATACTTTTTTTTGTAAGAACAAACTTCTTCTCATTTCCCTTAAGTAAAATAGAAACTCAATTGTTTGTCTTTTTCAAGCGTACATTGCTATTCCAGTGCTTTAAATCAGTAGTTTATTCGAAAAACAGCATGAGCGTAAAATCCATTTGTCTAATGAAGCCAGGCATCTCATCTGTGCGAGAATAGAGTTGGAATCAATCTAACTATCATGCAAAGCTCGCCAAATACCACTCCACAGAGGGAGATCATATCTAATTGCTCCTATTCTACTGGCTGCCATTTCTAATGGAGTTTTTCAGATCCACTTCAGACAGGACGTGTGTATTAATATTGTCATAGTGTCATATGGAGGGTTCTCAGTGTTTGTTTCACATTTCAATGTTCCAAGGAACTGGTAAATAATAAAGACGCAAATTAAAGGGGAACATTATTCACATCCTGCAGATCCTTTATTAGAATTGTATTTTATTTCCCAGCAAGCTCAATCAATCAAAGATGGAACTTGTGTCTGATAAAAATACATTAATAAGTATTCAATCAAAAATAGCTATAAAAATAAAAGAGAAATTTTTTTTTATCCCAATCTAGGTAGGTGTGAGCAATGACAAAGATTAGCAATGGGAGGATAAGGGGAATATTTATAAAGGTTGGTTAACTTTTCGCGCCGATATCGACAAATTTTAACAATAGCGAACGTTTTTAAATATGCCCCTAATTTGTTACATTGGGTATAGAAAATCTGTGTCAATAAAATGTCTGGGACTTAAAGATCATTTTGTTTGCACGTAATTGCACATTATTTATGACTTTTATGGAGTCACGTTTACTGCCATAAACCCCTTCGCAGACTCTCATATATAAACTTTACATTTCTATTTTCCCATCACCTGCCTTACAAACAGACTTGGTCAACTTGTAACTAGAGATGGCCGAAATTCCAAAATTTCCGTTTTTGGATTTTAGGAACTCGGGGGGGAAAAACCCGAAGATACAAATATGGAACTTACATTCGAGGGTTTGGAATGTATTTTCGAGGGTTAAAATTTGAATTTCCAGTGGTATTTTCGAGAGTTATCGAACGTTGAAGGTTATTTTCGAGGGTTACTGGAAATAACCTTGTACATTCGGTAACTCTCGAAAATACATTCCGAAGTCCCAATTATATTTTGGAATCGAGGGGTTCCGTGTCAGGTCTGAGTCGGACCCGGATCCCATCTCTACTAGTAACTGAACGGCAGGGTTGAAAAGAAACATGTCCATCAGGTTCAATCCTATAACCCTACCCACGATTCCTTCCTTTTTTTAAGGGCCTCTTCAAAAGTTAATCCTGATGAATGCAAAGCCACTCTTCGAATGCAAAGCCTTGATGCACGTGGTATCATTTCCACATTTCCCATAGACTATTTAAAGGGCATGTCCACCCCCAAATCTATAATCCCCCCAACTACTGGCCCCACCATGTAGTGTAGTTTAATCCTTACCTACATCCCAGCTCCATAGGGTTCTCCTGTAGACCCCCCCTAAAGTCCCAAAAACTGCCCACCAGAGGCTAGCAGGGCTCTGCCTGCTATCTTGCCTCCGGTAGATATTTGTCATGCGCACTGCAGCCCTTCTCCCCCCTCCCTCCCTCTCCTCCCGTTCTACTATCCCTCCCCCTAGCGTAAATCCCCCTTTATATTTGTTCCTCCATGTCTCCCAGCCCCAACCGCATATTTTTTATTTTCAAAAAGCTCCCCAAACTCTTACTTCCTCTCCGCTTTCCTCCGCTGCACTGAATGACCGGCAGCCGTGTCCGTGATTGGCTCCGCTCAGCCAATCACAGACGCGACTGCCGTCCCGCCCTCTTGCTTGCATTCTCGCAGCAAGGTCCCGTCAGTGCGGCGGAGGAACGAGGGGAGGTAAGTAAGAGTTTGGGGGGCTTTCTGAAAAAATAATTTACGCGGTTGGGGCTGGGAGACATGGGGGAACATCATATTAAAAATGATGTTTTAAGGTGGGCCTAGTCAGTTTGCTATTTCCTATACATCTACTACATTTATTGGAAATCTCTTAAACATTTATGTGTGTTTCAACCTTGCTCTGGATATATGACTTACAGGACATTGGGAATATATTATCTTTTCCTTGTTATTAAGAAATGGGACGTCTTATAGAGATGATTAAATTGGAATCAGCAGGAGGAAACATAAAACACAATGTTTTTGAAAACATGTTTTGTAGGCTAATGACCCCCTCTTTAATCATTTCTGCTTATTAATAGCATAAAGTCTACTGACTATTAGAGATGGCCGAAACTTAGTAGTTTGGTTTTCGAATTTCCAGATCTCGGGAAAATCCCGAAGATCTGAAAATTTGAAACCGGAACAAATTTTGCGATAATTATCGAAAGTATGGGGCTATTTTCGATAATTATCTAAAATAGCCTTGAACGATCGAAAATTGGCTCACGATCGTATTTTCGATAATTTTCGAGGGTTCAAGGCTATTTTCGATAATAGCCCCGTACTTTCGATAATCATCCAAAATACCTTCTGAAGTCCCGAAATCCAGAGGATCCGTCCGGATTCGGATGGATCTTTCGGATTTCGGAACCAGGTTCGTGTTGAACCCGGATACCATCTCTACTGTCTATATGTTGGCTGCCAAATATTTGTTGCCTAAACAATAGCCACAGTTTTCTCCCACACTGACTGTAATTGCCTCTTCTCAGGAAGTGGTGTATTGGGCTTGAATAAAGAAGTGTAGTTTTACTGAAAATGACCATGGCCGTTGACCAAATAGAAAAGGCTGTAAAACATTCTATTGTTAATATTTTTGTGTATTACTATCATTTGGGCTATTGACTCTCATTTCAACGGTACCATTCACTGAATCATTGGCAACCTGTAACCATTTGCAATTTCAAATACAAATCAACCTACTTTGGGCATGATAACCCATAAAACTAAAATTTAACCCCATACTGGCCCCACTGTGTAGTGTTAAAAAATCCTTACCTTATATCTCTGCTCCTTATGGTTCTCCTGCAGTGTCTGTTCAAAGTGCAGGAAACTGAATAGTAGGAGCTGTCCTCCTGTGTTAAAGGTTTCCACCTCCTCCTTGTCCTCTGAGAGGACAGTGGTATGTGCAGTGGAGCCCTTTCACCCCCCCCTTCCTCGATCCTTATTAGCTGCTGGGTGCCCTACCTCTAAAAACATATGGTAGGGCATGCTAGCCCACCCCAAACTGCTAAGGCTGTTTGTTAAAAAAGTTGCAGAACTTACAATCCTTTGTCCCTCCTGGCGTTCTGTATTGCAAATCAGCCAATCGGAGACGCAGCTGTTGGTGCAGTTCCGGCAAGCAGAGGGCCGAGATCAGAGGGGGACCGAAGGATTGTAGGTAGAGTTCTGCACACCTTTTTAACAAACAAACCTAGGGGTTGGGGGTGGGCTAGGGTCCTCTACAATATGGTAAAATGTATTTTGCAGGTGGACATGCCCTTAAAATAAAGTAATAAATAAAATAATAAAGAGTTGAGACCCCAATGTGTATATTATATCCATAAATATAACTTTCTTGGTTCTCCCCTATTCCTATAATTGCTGTAAGGCAGCTACATTGTTAATAGTATTAATCATTCACCTACAGATGAAAAGCTCTGTTACACTACTGCCAACATGCTTAACTTGTCTTTGAGACCATCTGTGTTTTCACTAACAATCATATCAGATAACGTTACGTCTCAGTCCCTAAGGTTCCAAATGCCATTTTGCCTTTTCACTTATTATTTATTTCTGAGGTTATTTCAATTTTATTCGTCCTTTAATTCAATCACTTTCAATGGGGTTCGCCCTATTTGTCTGGAAATATTATCAATGAACCACATTCAGCTGCCTCCAAATAATAATAATAAAAAAAAATAACTATACGGGTAAGTACAATGAAGGGTCTTTGTAATGTGTCGTATTATTTGCTCACAATTAGAGATGGACTAGAACTCGAACCCGGACACGGATTTTCGATATTTTCCGGACTTTCGATAATTATCGAATGTTCGACTGTTCGAGGAAATTGAATATGCAAGTAAAATGCCTATTATACCAATACGCGAGCATCGAATCCGCGAGTAAAATGTCCATTAAAACCTATACGCGAGCATCGAAGCCGCGAGTAAAATGTCCATGATACCTATACGCGAGCATGGAATCCGCAAGTAAAGTGTCCATTAAAACCTATACGCGAGCATCGAATCCGCGAGTAAAATGCCCATGATACCTAGACGCGAGCATCGTATCCGTGAGTAAAATGTCCATGATACCTATACGCGAGCATCGAATCCGCAAGTAAAGTGTCCATGATACCTAGACGCGAGCATCGTATCCGTGAGTAAAATGTCCATGATACCTATACACGAGCATCGAATCCGTGAGTAAAATGTCCATGATACCTATACGCGAGCATCGAATCCGCGAGTAAAATGTCCATGATACCTAGGCATGAGTATCGAATCCGTGAGTAAAATGTCCATGATACCTAGGCATGAGCATCGAATCCGTGAGTAAAATGTCCATGATACCTAGACGCGAGCATCATATCCGTGAGTAAAATGTCCATGATACCTAGGCATGAGCATCGTATCCGTGAGTAAAATGTCCATGATACCTAGGCACGAGCATCGAATCCGTGAGTAAAATGTCCATGATACCTAGACGCGAGCATCGTATCCGTGAGTAAAATGTCCATATACCTAGGCATGAGCATCGTTCCGTGAGTAAAATGTCCATGATACCTAGGCACGAGCATCGAATCCGTGAGTAAAATGTCCATGATACCTATACACGAGCATCGAATCCGTGAGTAAAATGTCCATGATACCTAGACACGAGCATCGAATCCGTGAGTAAAATGTCCATGATACCTAGGCACGAGCATCGAATCCGCTGTGAAAATGTCCATGATACCTAGACACGAGCATCGAATCCGTGAGTAAATGTCCATGATACCTAGGCACGAGCATCGATCCGCGTGGTAAAATGTCCATGATACCTAGACACGAGCATCGAATCCGTGAGTAAAATGTCCATGATACCTAGGCACGAGCATCGAATCCGCGTGTAAAATGTCCATGATACCATACACGAGCATCGAATCGGCGAGTAATGTCCATTAACCTATACGCGAGCATCAATCCGCGAGTAAAATTCCATATACCTAGGCACGAGCATCAAATCTGGGAGTAAAATGTCCATGATACCTATATGCGAGCATCGAATCCGCAAGTAAAATGTCCATATTTATATATTTATATATCATACATATATTGAGGAACTGTATAAATACCGCTGTGATGTGAGGAACTGTATAAATACTGCTGTGATGTGAAGTTTAAAAAAACCCCTAGAGACACCCCTGAGAATAAAGGGCATTTACTTTTAAGGTAAAGAAAGCATTCTATAGGGACAGTTGAACTGCCTTCCTGGAGATGTGCTTGACAATGCGAAGATTTGCTTTGAAATGCGTTGTACTCAAATAAAAAGTCTTGCAGGTAATCTGCCTGGTTCCCAGAGAGGGCTGGATGTGTTTTTTGAATTATAGGAAATTCATTTTTACTGATTAATTAGTGACGATTCCCGGTTTCGATTTGGAGATGGCAGTTTCAAAAATCCACGAAACAAAATTTTAGAAACTCTGAAATTTTCATTGAAATGTCAAAAATTTAAAATCCAAAATTCAAATCAAAACTTCAAAAATCAGAAATTTCTTTTAAAAAAAAATCAATTTCAATAGGTTCCGCAGAACAGTTATAGGAACAAAACATGGCAGATTTGTTCATTTCTAATATTAATACATATGCTTAAATATAAGTCGATCTGAGTATAAGTCGAGGTACCCATTTTTACCTGAAAAAGGAGTAAAAGTGACTGACTCGAGTATAAACCGAGGGTAGAAAATATAACCACTATTGCCTTCTGATTCTGTTTTGTTTTGATGCTTTAGTTGCCCTTTAAATGGAAAGCAGAATTCCCATACAGTAATATCCAAATCCAGTATGTCTATTACTGTATGGGACTACTGTATGAGAATTCTGCTGTCCATTTGAAGGGCAACTAAAACTTCAAAACAATACAGAATTAGAAGGCAGTCTTTCTTAAGGTATACCATCCTCCTGATTCTGTGTTTTTAGAAATTAGTTGCCCTTTAACTGGAGTTAATTCCAACTCCCATGCTTTCCTTTTTATTTATCATTTGTAAAACGAGACATACAACAGTTATCACGTGTAAAAAGAGACTAACAGTTATCACTTGTAAAAAGAGACATACAACAGTTATCACTTGTAAAAAGAGACATACAACAGTTATCACTTGTAAAAAGAAACTTACAACTGTTATCACTTGTAAAAAGAGACCTACAACAGTTATCACCTGTAAAAAGAGACATACAACAGTTACAGTATATTGCAGAAGAGAAGAAAGACTGTTCACAAATAACACTGAGGTTTGAAGAGACTAAAAAAATGAGGTGAAAGGGAGGATAGAGAAAACAATAATAATGGGATATAAAGGGGACTGAGTTCCGTGTTCTAAGAATATAATTACCTTTAACACAAAGGAAGAAATATAGGGTGAAAACCAGTTTCCTCTCTCTAGAAAATAAATTAATTGAATATTGGTTCAAATGCAGGACGAGCAGATTAGCAACGATATTTCATGTATTCAAATGCGGAAATGAATCTGAATGGATCGTGTTTTCCAATTTTTAATCACAAAAGCCTGAGGAAAAGCCACTGTCAAGTACAGGATTACAAGACAATAAAATGGACAGCCTGGATGTTCTGTGTAGTTTGGGCTTTGTACCATGATGTGACATTGACAGTGTTTTCTTTTTAATAAAAACTGTGATTAAAGGGACACATTTAATAGAAACGATCAGAAGTTTAAAGCCATTCGGGTTCTGTGCTCTCAATCTGGAGCACCCAATCAGATGTTACCTTTTTACTGGTCCACAACAGTCAGGGCTAGTTCACACTGATGTGCCTTTAAGCGCAATCTGATCGCGCTTTTCAAAGCGCACACTAGTGTTGCCTGATTGATATGGCTACACTAGTGCGCTACTGTGCTCTGCGCTTGCGATTTGCATTTATTGCGCAATTACATGCACTCCGATTGCAAAACATTGGGCAATCGCACGCGAACTCGCAAGCGTTAATGCATGTGCTTACGTGAACGTGTTACAGCGTGGCCTCACCCTTAGAAATCATTTTAGGACATCTGATTAGGTGGTATAGATTAAGAGCGCGGGGAATTTTTTTATTAAGTAATCCCCAGCTGTTGTTTCCTGTTTAAGCGTGCATCTGTGGCTCTCTTTTGTAAAAAGTGCTATTGCAAATTTGCATTATGTCCCTAGCCATCTGTTTAAGGAAAAATGGAGTAGTTAAGAGTTTGGTTAAAGGTGAACAGAAGATAAATCAGTGACCAAGCATATGAACCATTAAGGATTTGTCCGAGAGTCAGAGGAGCTTTTGCTTGTGCTAGCCATTACTAGAGATGGACCAAACCCGAACCTCGACCCGAGTTCAATCCTTTAATAGTTCTAACGAGCGTGAATTCTTTTAGAACTTCCCAAACTGACAGACTAATTTTCGAAAATCCTCGAGCGTTTGATTATCCTCCAACGTTCAAACCCTCGAGTATTCTAGAATTCAGACGTTTAAGCATTACTGAATGGCAGAAAATCCCGTGAGCGGACGTTCAGGGGCCCGTGGCTCAACCCGGGATGGCCTGCCAGGTCCTTAGAAGGACCATTGTGTCCCTGGGAATGGAGTTTTGAGGCTTAAGGGGTCCTGCAGCTCGAAATTGGGACACAAGTAAACCTTTAGGACAAAGTGCAGACCCTTCTCTATAGTCCATCTTTCACTAGAATACCAACTCTTTGCACTGCACTGGTTGCAGAATGCTGGTTGAGCTGGGGGATTATGGCATTTAGTCTTCAACGAGTCTTTGCATCTCAATAACTGCTGATGGGATCCTGAGATCTGTAGTTCTCTAACAGCTACAGAGCTTTGCCCGACCGCCACTTCGCTATATCAAACATCCTTTAATTTCAATGCAGAACAATCCTTTATTGCTTCCTGGCTTTCCCTGAACACATTATCTCATCTAGAAAAGATGGTTTTCAAAGCAAATACACAAGAGAAATCAGAAGGGAGAAAAAGGATATTTGATTGCAAGAGCAAAAAATCGTCCTCATGTAGATGTAGAAATGTCTAGTGCTTTATATGTTTCTTCACACTTCAAATATTAATAATCCTGAATTAATTCTGACTCCTAACTACCCCATAGATAGATCAAACACTTTTTTCTGAAATCAGTAGCATTGCAGAGAAGTCATAACATAACATTGTATAAATTTCTGTCATTTACTGATTTCTGTGTCCCGCCTTCCTAGAGATTAACAATTGGTTTTCTGGCTGTTTAATCTTGATTGGATCAAGGTCAAAGGAAAGTCAGCCATTAGTTACTTTATAGTTCTGGAAGTGGTTATAGAGAATCCACCGATCATGTGCAACTGTGTAAAAATGTCCCTCTGGTAGGAGGGCTGCTGAAATCAGTAAAAGTCAGAATTAAAGGGCATGTCCACCCTTAAAACAAAAACGAAAGACTTAATGGGAATGTCCAGCCAGCCTAAATATAAGTAACATTTAAAATTATTATTACCCTCCGAAATCTAACTTTCGCAAGGTTCCTAAACTTCAAAGATCCCCCAGAGCTTACTTACCTGACCCTCGCTGCTTCTATTCCGCGGCTGGTGCTGACAGCCACTTGACTTCCTGGTTGCGTCTGTCAGGGCGCTGCACAACATCACGCCCAATCGCCTGACAGCCGCGACCAGGAAGTGAAGTGGCTGTCAGCGCTGAAGTCCCCTGCTCCTGTTTTTGCTCGCAACAAGCTTGAACCAGGAGCAGGGGGCGTGAAATAGGCAGCGAGGGACCGGGTCAGGTAAGTAAGCTCTGCGGCATCTTTGATCTTTAGGAACCTTGCGAAAGTGAGGTATTGGGGGGTAATAATCATTTTAAAAGTTACTTTTTTTAAGGCTGGACTTGCCCATTAAAGGACATGTCTAAATAAAAAAATGGTCAATTGTCAGTAACCTGCCCCCAACCCCAACTGCTGTTTCTACCAGTTTATTAAATGCATTTGTAACCAGATAGTTAATAAGTTCTTTTCTGCCTCCTCCCTCTGCTCAAAGAGCTTTTTTTATGCTTGAGCATGTGCAGAGGAGGCAGCAGATTAAACAGTAGTCAATCATTGGTTGCTATGTTAGCAGTCACAGCCTTGATTGACTGAAGGGAAGGAGGGACAGCTTGGGGACAATAATTATCCTTAAATATCTGGTTATTAATGAAGGTAATAAAGTGCAAAATATATCAGTTAGGGTTGGGGGCAGGTAACGGATAATTTACCATTTTTTTTATTTAGACATGTCCTTTAAATAGATATTTTTATCCAAAATGTTGCTGAATTAAGAGGTGAAAGATACAGCTATCTATACATTGTGAACTATAGAATCCATCTAGCCTTGTTTATAGATTAAATTCTCTTTTTTTTATAAATAATTGGATAATATCATTTAAGCTAGATCTGCCCAGTTCTTTATTGCCATCAAACTAAATTCAGTAAAGTTTCTCAAAAGAAAAAAGGAAAAAAGTGTTATAATGACTACGGGATAAATCATCAAGGAGATATTTATTTTTAGACTGGAATGGAGAGAATAGAGAAACGCTGAGAAAACTATTCAATCTCTAATGGCTGTTGCATAAGTTTATTCGTAAGGGAGAGCCCTCCTTTTTTGGCTGGCCTATGAGACTTGAGAATGTTTGCCATGGTAACCGTAGAACTCTATCACCCACTCACCATAGAGTAGGATGTGCAAGGAAAGTGGCTCGTTGAATACTTTCGCCTACATGTCTTAGCATTTACTGACTGTGATACAGTATTGCTACAAAATTCCTTAATGCAGTATTTAAAGGGCATCTATAGTGGGAAAATTAACTTTTTTTTTCTTTCTTTCCATGTGTTCTATAATTCCCCACAACCCCCAGAGTGTCTTCACTTTTTTCAGATTCCCTCTCTGTCCTGAGATACACCAGTTAGAAGAATACTGATTGCATTCCTCTACTCCTACTTGGACTGTCAATCAAATCCCTGTGACTTGATCCCCCCTCCCTGCTCTGTAATAAACATAGAGATAACAGCATTAGCAGGGGGAGAAAGGTAGCTTTGATGGTAGATATAAGGCTGCACTTGACCCCCCTTCTTAATAGCTTTCACTGATTGATGATGGGTCACAAAGTGAGAGATCGTAAACTGTACTGTTCTCCTTTTCCGTGTCTCCAGGACAGCTTGCTTTCTATTGGCCACTGTGTGTGGGTGTGTTTTTCAGGATGTTGAACTTTTAACACCTACTGCACATAATAAGCTTGTCGGTTAGCTGGAGTTGAGACATAGAGGAGGTAACAGAGGGGAGGGGTAAGGGGGAGTGCTGCACAGAGATCTGACACCATGGTTAAACAGAGTCACTGACAGAGATAGGATTAAGGCAGCACAGAGTACATGAATTTAACTTTGCAAAGGGGCAATGTGTTTTTTTTACTATAGATGCCCTTTAAAATATATTATCCAATTGTTTTTGTGAAGTGGTCCAAGGGGCAATAATATAGTGGATAATGCACCCCCAACTGTAAATTATAAGGATATTAGAAGTCACAGAGGAGTTTGTGACCATTTAAAATAACGAGGCTGCAGGGACCTCTAATATCCCTTTAATTTACAGTTCGTGGTGCATTATTTATTATAACCTACCCCTTTGTGGCTTCTGGTTACCTTCTCCTCCTGGAACTCCCATAGAAATCCACTACAGGGGTAGGTTAAAAAAAAAAAAAAAAAAAAAAAAAAATACTGGCTGGTTCATCATAAGAAATGTTTAAGCATTGCTGATTATGTATAAGGGCAAAGGCACAGAAAGGTAGAACTGCATGTACCAAATACAATGAGCAATTCAATAGGACATTTTTTTTTTACTTAACTACATTTTATTGTTGGCAAATTTTTTGTGTATTCCTAGTTTCGAAATAAACTTGGATTTGATTTGGAATCGCCGGTTTCGGAAATCTGCAGAAGTTTTTAAACTAAAGTTACAAAAATTGCATTTGAAAATTCCAATCGAAAAAATTTAAATTGTGATTTCAGATTGCTCTTTATATCCCTTAGGAAGTTCCAAACCTTCTGGCTGCTGCAGGTATAGCCAAACCCGGCCCGAAGAATACCAATTGATTGATTGGTTGAAAATTTAAGCAGATATTTTGGCCCAATCAACTGCAGGATTAACAGTGATGGGGGGACAGGGGCGTGACAAGCAAAAGGGGGCATGACCGGAGAGGAGATTAGAGTTTACTCTTGGTTGCGGGAGTCTGGGATAGTCTCGTGGAAGTGCGGAAGAACATCCCAGAATGCGGGAGGGGTGGGATACCTGTAATAACCAGATAATATCAAGGGTCAGTTATAGATTGCCAAACTAGTTATTTATGTTAATGTTCCAGCTTTGCTAATTTGGGCTAGAATGGAGAAACAGTGGTAAAATCTCTTTTGTGTTTCTTATTTCTTTTGAGATTCTCTCCCCCTTTTAAAAAACCTTTCATCCAGCGAGTATTTTTGTTTGTTTGGTGGATACAAGGAGCACTATTATGATGTGCAGAGAAGTAAATGGTTTTTTTAGCCTTTAGTGCTAGGCCACACCACCGCCGCGGTTTAACGTGCGATCCGATCACTTGTTTAAAAGTGCACATCAGTGTTGACCTCCAGTTCGGAGGCCAAAAAGTTTTGAAACCAATTTTGTTGCATGCACCCCAATTGTGTGTGCGTCTTCGGTGCCTAATTTCCCCTTGGAAATGGTATCGCTAAATACATGGGCAATTTTATTTTCTCGCCCATGAACAGACTTTCATCCCCTGCGTCGCTTTAGAAAACAATACACCTAATGAAACTGCCATTTTCTATCATTTGAAAGCGAGATGGAGACAACATAAGATAAATACTGTACAATTTACCTGTATCGCATTACCCACAGATTAAATCAGTTTGAATGTGAAGGAGGTAAGAATTAACTTTCACCCCAGGGAGTCTATGAAGTGATTAAAATAAATGCGTTATTCTAGCGGATACACTGCTGCCTTCAGCACATGAATGAAATGTATTGAGCAGTCGGCTGTGTGGGTAGGAACAGTAAAATGATAGAAATCTCAATAGTTTTTCATTTTTGCAGAGTTTAGAAAATCCATCTGGTAAAAAAAAGTGACTAAAAATCCCGAATAATTCAAGTCTGTGAATGAAATTGTATTTTCGGGGCTGACACGTTAATAGAAAAACTACTGAGTAACGTAGAGACAAGGAACATTTGTTTTTTCAAAGTTTGTGGCCTTATTGCTGGCCAAGGTGGCCGTATACTACAAACCTACATCATGAGCTTCATGTGATGATCCAATAATTGCCCGACCCAATCATCCAGCAATCGATCTTATATTGATTGTCAACATGATCCAGCTGGAAAAACCGTCAGCAGGTTAAATTGCTGCCCCACTTGGAATTACAGTCGATTCGACATTTATCTCAGATCAAATGTCTAATCGATACAATGTCCAGGTAGTGTATGGCCAGCTTTAAGGTAAATCCTATTATCGTTAATGTGTATGAGCTTTTCCTGACCGACCATACTGCCGATGAACGGCGGAAAATTTCCGTCTGCCGTTATCAGCTCTCTTTACTTTAGTAAAGGGAGCCGATAGGATCGTACCATGTATGGCCGCACAACTGACCGAGAAGGTGGTGATTGTAGAACCTAGATTAAAGGTATCTATGTACTACGAAAGGTTATTGCGATCTTAATTACGATCTTAAACCGACCTTTACAGATATACAATGTTAATTGTATGTAGACGTACCTTAAATTATGTTCGACATTCAAATCGCTTGGTGATTAATGTCTAATGTTGTTTATTGTGAGGTTACATTACTTTACATTTAATCGGAACTTACTAAATACATCATTAGTGACTTTCAATTTGGCTATTACTGTATGGGACTACTGCTGTCCATTTAAGGGCAATTCAGTAATAGAAGTCAGTAATGGTCATCATTTTAACTCCCGGCTTATACTCAAGTCAATCATGTTTTCTTACTTTTTGAGGTAAAAATAGGTACCTCGGCTTATACACAGGTCGATTTATTTTTGAGTTTATACAGTAGTTGGATACAGAATAAGGATTACTTTTAGTCTTAAGGTAAGGATGAGCCATTGGGATGCATTTACCCTCTATTGCATTATTTACCCTGAGGAACATAAACAAATGGAAATTGACTGTTTTGATAAGAATTATAGGGGCATAATTTAGCGACACTGCGAGTTATGGTAATGTACGGCCACAACCGTACATTTACAACCGAATGTTCATTAATTAGCGAACGTTCACCGGTAGAATACCATGCAGTAGTAAACTAAAGCAATGGTGTTCTATGGAGATCGAAAATCTACACGTTATTGTAGATTTACTCTCGCTATCCGTAATTTACGATCATTTAGCTTAATTAACTAAGGTTAAAATGATCAGAAATTAACGATAGTTTTAACAATCTTTAAACTGATCGTTAAAGGGCATGTCCACCCTTATAAAAAAAATTTCCCCTATGATAGTATGCCTTCCCCCAGCCCAAACCGCTATAAAATAGTGCCCCGATCTTTACTTACCTTCCCTCTCTCCTCTGACGCCCGGCCTTCTGCTTGCAAGACACTGCAAGCAGGGGGCGGGACCGGCAGCCGCGTCCGTGATTGGCTGAGAGGCAGCCAATCACGGACGCGGCTGCTGGCTTCTCAGAATGCCGGGGGAGAGAGGGAAGGTAAGTAGAGTTCTGGGAACTTTCCTAAAAATGTTTTTTAGCGGTTGGGGCTGGGGGAAGAAATACTAAAATATGGCCAAGGGTTTCTATGGTATGGGAGGATCGCAAAATGGGAGGGAGGGGGAGAAGGGCTGCAGTGCGCATGCCAAACTTCTCCCGGAGGCGAGACAGGAGGCAGAGTCCTATATGGACTCTGCTATCCTCCTGGTGGGCAGTTTTTGGGACTTTGGGGGGGGGGGACTAAAGGAGAACCTTATGGAGCTGGAATGGGATGTCAGATTTTATTACACTACATGGTGGGGCCATTAGTGGGGGGGATTATAGTTTTGGGGGTGGGCATGCCCTTTAAAGGCACGGTATCGCGCCTTATGATTATGGCTCATAGCATGGGGAGTCCAACTGATCTCATACATGGGGTCTTAACTATAATACATGAAACTACCAGATACAATGCAAATTATCTAGAACCTTAAAATTGCTGTAAAGCTTAAAAATATCTACGTAATGGGTACATTTAACATACAGCTTCCATAAAATGTTAAAATGAAGCTGTATAGAGTTGCATAGTTACATGGTATAGAAGGTTAAATAAAAACATATGTCCATCTTTTCCAACATTTATATCCTACCCATAATGTCTGTATAACCGTTACATAGTAACATAGTATTGGAGGTTGTATAAAGACATACGTCCATCTAGTCCAACCTTTATACCCAACCCATAATGTTTGTATAACAGTTACATAGTAACATAGTATTGGAGGTTGTATAAAGGCATACATCCATCTAGTTCAACCTTTATAACCTACCCATAATGTCTGTATAACAGTTACATAGTAACATAGTATTGGAGGTTGTATAAAGACATATGTCCATCTAGTCCAACCTTTATACCCTACCCATATGTCCTGGTATACAGTTACATAGTAACATAGTTTGGAGGTTGTATAAAGACATCCGTCCATCTAGTCAACCTTTATACCCTACCCATAATGTCTGTATAACAGTTACATAGTAACATAGTATTGGAGGTTGTATAAAGACATACATACATTTAGTCCAACCTTTATACCCTACCCATAATGTCTGTATAACAGTTACACAGTAACATAGTATTGGAGGTTGTATAAAGACATACATCCATCTAGACCAACCTTTATACTCTAGCCCTAATGTCTGTATAACAGTTACATAGTAACATAGTATTGGAGGTTGTATAAAGACATACGTCCATCTAGTCCAACCTTTATACCCTACCCATAATGTCTGTATAACAGTTACATAGTAACATAGTATTGGAGGTTGTATAAAGACATACGTCCATCTAGTCCAACCTTTATACCCTACCCATAATGTCTGTATAACAGTTACATAGTAACATAGTATTGGAGGTTGTATAAAGACATACGCCATCTAGTCCAACCTTTATACCTACCCATAATGCTGTATAACAGTTACATAGTAACATGTATTGGAGGTTGTATAAAGACATACGTCCATCTAGTCCAACCTTTATACCCTACCCATAATGTCTGTATAACAGTTACATAGTAACATAGTATTGGAGGTTGTATAAAGACATAGGTCCATCTAGTCCAACTTTATACCCTACCCATATGTCTGTTAACAGTTACATAGTAACATAGTATTGGAGGTTGTATAAGACATATGTCCATCTAGTCCAACCTTTATACCCTACCCATAATGTCTGTATAACAGTTACATAGTAACATAGTTTGAGGTTGTTAAAGACATACGTCCATCTAGTCCAACCTTTATACCCTACCCAATGTCTGTATAACAGTTACATAGTAACAGTATTGGAGGTTATAAAGACATACGTCCATCTAGTCCAACCTTATACCCTCACCATAATGTCTGTATAACAGTTACATAGTAACATAGTATTGGAGGTTGAATGCCAAAATGCCTGCCTAACCAGTTATTAATAAATAGATTGTTAATGAGAGTCAAGGGCAGGATTTGAGATAGTATAGGAAATGCAGATTATCACCCTCCATGACATAATTACTTATTTCTTAGCTTCTGTGCTATTTTTTTCTGATCATAGCAAGCAACACTCCTCTTTCCCAAGTGAGGAATATTTGAGCCTAGTATATAAGTGACTATACCCCCAAAACATGGGCATCAGCTGTTCTGCAGAATAGTGACTTATGTTGTCACTGCTTTTACCTAAAAGGACCTCAAGACATTATATAGTCAAGCAACTTGTTTACTAACGCACCGAGGAAACGTTCACCACTACTCAATCTTTAGATGCGCTATATGATTCTACGGTTGAAAGATTTTATATATATATATATATATTCTATTGCTAGTGTAGTTCTGGCTGTCGAGTGTGTCATAGATTTTCCTATTAACGACAGTGCGTTTTCTTCCTTTAGAAAAACATTATCTTCAAAGACATTGCACAGACAATACAAATTGTAAGTCTAAATTTCTATAAATTTGCTAATGGATGAAATAGAGTTTCCCTGAATGAATAAATTCCGTTCCTAACCATCACACTAGAACCTTGAATGATTTTGCAGCGAAGACGATTCAGTTCTCGAATGTGTGTAAACTCTCTCATTGTAAAGCCACCACAAATAGTTTAGTTACAGTAGAGATTATCAGTTCTATACCTGCAACTAATATTCTTCTTTCAACTATATTCAGCTGTGCTTTCTGGTTAGAGGGATTGTGACCAGGCACCTGATTTTTGGCTCTTTTCGGCAGTACGCTTGAGTCTTTGGCTCTTTCCGGTGGTGTGCTTATGTCTTATGTTCCTTTTGTATGTTTGGCCATTTCTGATGGTGGATGCATGCAGGGTCTTTCTTTCTTCCCGCTTGTGCTGCACCGCTCAGAGCAGTGTTCTGATTGGCTAATCACTTTTCCTTTGTTTCTATTGGCTATTTTCTTTTTCAAACTCTCCTGTATTTGCTCCCTGGTTGCCTGGAATAGCATTTGGCTTACCTCTCTGCTATTGGTGTGTTTAATCTGTTAAAGGGTATGTCCACCCTTAAAAGTAGTTTTTAATATGATGTTCCCCCATGTCTGCCAGCCCCAACCGCATATATTTTATTTTCCAAAAGCCCCCCCCAAACTCTTACTTACCTCCCCTCGTTCCTCAGCCGCACTGCCGGCCCTCTGCTTGCGAGAATGCAAGCAGAGGGCCGGGACCGGCAGTCGCGTCTGTGATGGCTGAGCGGCAGCCAATCACGGACGCGGCTGCCGGTCAGTCAGTGCAGCGGAGGAAAGAGGAGAGGTAAGTAAGAGTTTGGGGACCTTTTAGAAAATAAAAAAATTGCGGTGGGGCTGGGGGACATGGGGGGGGAACATCATATTAAGGGGGTTTTATGTAGGGGGAGGGATAGTAGAAACGGGAGGGAGAGGGAGGGGGGAGAAGGGTGCAGTACGCATGACAAATATCTACCGGAGGCAAGGTAGCAGGCGAGCCCTGCTAGCCTCCTGGTGGACTGTTTTTGGGACTTTAGGGGGGGTCTACAGGAGAACCCTATGGAGCTGGGAGGGAGGTAAGGATTACCTAAACCTACATGGTGGGCCATTATGGGGGGATTATAGTTTTGGGGGTGGACATGCCCTTTAAGCTTTGTTGTTGCCAACTATGCATATTTTTTACCTCAATTTTTCTGTTTATGACTTCGCTTCTGCCAATCCCTTGGTACCTAGTTTGCTGATCTGTGTGTGACCCTTGGCTTGTTTCCTATTTTTTATCTGATCCTCTCATATTGTTTCCAGCCTGCACTTCTCTGCTTGATCCTGCTACTGTGCTCATTCCAACTTCTGGGTCTCTCAGGCCTCAGTCTCAAAACTAACAGGGTTATTCAATAAAAGTTCTTATCGTTTAAAATGGTGCTAATTTTGCCCCAACCAATCAGATGTTAGCTTTCAAATGTTAAATAAGATCTGATTGGTTGGGGCAAAATTTGCACCATTTTAAACGATAAGAACTTTTATTGAATAACCCTGTTTGTATTTTAATTCCTGGGGGCAACTGAGTCCAGCAAGGTGTCACCAGCGACCCAGCATACAGGGCATGTGGACCCCTCAAATGAAAAATAATATATTGGTAAATTTAACCCAAAACTACAATAATTTCAAAGCTAGCAGATGTAGGGCTAATCTGTTATGCAGCAAAATGATGCTTTTCCCTTCCCTCCGCCTTCAAACGTTGCCTCCTCCCCTTCAAGCTCTCCAAGCTTTTTTACAAGCTCACAGATGCTCAGTGGAGGCAGCTTGGGGAATAGCATTCAGTCATTGGCTGAATAACCCATGATTGACAACTGCTAACTGGAAGAACCAGGTAGAACCAAGTAGAAAAAGGGGTAACAGGATATTGGTCATTATTTTAGGTTAGTCTTCCATTTCTCAGATTTTTAAATATTGCAATTTGGAAGTTTGGGGAGGTAAATTACTAATGTAAAGTTTTCATTTGAGGGTGGACTTGCCCTATAATAATGGAAATCTTAAATAATTCTCTCATTTTGTATTCTGTGGCTTTCTATAGATTTATTAAAACATTTCTATTATTAAAGCTGTGCCTTTTATTAATTTTTGTGTGATTTTTGATGTCTCGTATGTATACATTCCCTCCCAAGGCTCGGCCTTGCTTACGATCGTGCTTGTGACCCGCTAGCGCCGATTTTCATGACACATGCGGTCTGCATATTTTTTCCATATTTCATGCATTCCCGTTGCAGACTAATGTGCGGATCACAGTGCAAATGGACGGTATCCTGCATGAAATGCGTTCGCATGCACGCGCACTTTCCACTCATGTTTCCGTCCAGCATTTTGTGGCCTCACAAATCCAGTGATCAGTGTTGGTGATAACATTGAGTGGCTCACAGATCCAGAGCTTACGGCTCGTACACACGTACAATCTTTGCACCGACCCACGCCCCCTGACCACAACGCACACCCGTGCGATAATCGCACATGTGTATGAGTTCCGCCATGCGGATCAAGGAACGACTTGTACACAAATATTCAGGAACTCTTACCCGTAATCCCGGGCGCCGAATGCCCCAGGCCTGTCGCAAAAGCCAGCAGTCCACAAACAAGTACGGAGCTTCGCATCGACCAGACACTCGCGGGATAGAAAGAGCAGGATTCAGTATGGTGAAACAAACAGCTTTATTCCTTGCCACCTGATTGGTTTCGGACCATGAGGTCCTTAATCATTAATGGCTATGACTAAGGACCTCATGTTTGTGGACTTTATTCTACAAAAGCCAAACACTAAGAGGTGCAATACCACAGCTCTACTTATATACTATTGTACAAGGTCAAGGTCAATTTCTAACAGATACATAGTATAGCTCCATGTATTGTGATCTGTGAGATATAGAAAGACTACAGGCTTTGTAACGACCAGTATCATGTAATGACTTCTTAAAAGATGGTCTAACCTGAAAACATCGGCATTGTGGGAAATTATTTATAATTCTGCAGGTTTCTGATTTGTTCTTTAATTCTGCTTAAGATATTAACCCAATGTTCTCCGCATGTCATCTGAAGCAGCTCTGATACATTCCAGATTATTATTTACCAAAAAATGTCCATACCTTCTGGATCATATGGGCCCTATATATCTAGACTGAAAACTCTAAGGACTGAGCTTGCATCCAGGTCATGGTATGTCTGTGGGATTCAGTTTGATTAAGTGGACTTAAGTGCGTCAATGTGCCCATTCAGCACAGTGAAAACTCAGGAAAGCATGTGTAAATACTCTTTGAGCTTTCACCACGCTGATGGCTACCAGGACTTAGCCTGCAGGGATCAGGAAGAATATCTTTAAGTTGCAGTTCTGGGGAATATAAGCATAATAGTTTTATGGTTTAGGGGGTTTCCCTGCACAAATCGAAATGATTGTTTTTGGGATGGACATGTCCTTTAATTGTATCAGCTTCAAGGTGTGTCAGCTATAAGATTATGTACCAGTGTTTGCTTTCTCTGCTGGCCAAACAAACATGGTATTGAAGAACCCCTTGGTTCAGAAATCTGAATGATCCGTCCAAATCGGGACTTCGGAGCACATTTTCGATTATTATTGAATGTTCGAGGCTATTTTTGATAGGGTTATCAAATGTTCAAGGCTATTTTAGAGAATTATCGAAAATAACCTCGAACATTCAATAATAATCGAAAATTCATTCCGTTTTTGGATTTTTGGATATTCAGGATTTTCCTGGGATCCGGGAATACGAAAACTGAACGAAACTGGTGAGTTTTGGCCATCTCTAATTGCAATCTTTAATTGCATATGACTGGTCCATGGTTTGTGAGGAAGTTTGGACAGGTTTCTTGTCCACTAAACACGCAATAAA
The DNA here is from genome assembly GCA_019447015.1 of Hymenochirus boettgeri. Lineage (NCBI taxonomy): Eukaryota > Metazoa > Chordata > Amphibia > Anura > Pipidae > Hymenochirus > Hymenochirus boettgeri. Next base: position 333,470,932 of record CM033470.1, read on the forward strand.
CACTAAATGCAATTTAATTGTATTCTTGGAAGAATTCTGCCTTGTAATAGAGGCTTTTTGTACATGTCCACCATCCTTAAGCCTTAAGGTTCGTACATACGTTAGATAATTACGAAAATACGAAAAAATAGCTTCAACGATCGTAAAACAAAACCAACGACCATTGACTATTGTCGGCTTTTTCCGACGATCAGCCTGGCGGATTTGTTCTGCCGATTGTTGTTATATGTGTACATGGTTATCGTTAGATTTCAACAAAAAAGTATATAAAGGCGCATGCGCCTTTATATACTTTTCAACGACCTTTCCTTATGTTTACGTTCTTTTTTTTATCTCTTTTTTTCTCATCTCTATCTCTATTGTTCATTCACAATAAGTTCCTGCTGAGGAGAACCATGATAGCTTAAAAACAATGCACGGTTGATAGGTCCCCTTTAAGATATAATGTAAGTTTGTACATTTAATTGGCTGAGAACATGTTTTCTGTCTTCCCATCTTCTTTAGGAAATCTGTAATTAACTGCTCTACGAGAGTCATTTCCTACAAATGCAAACACAAAACTTCGCTCTGAAATTTCCATTAACAATTGTACTTCTCTTTATAAGGCCTATCAACCTTAAAACAAAAACTGGTGACTTGTCAGTCTGAAACCCCCAACATCTATATTTATCAGTTTATTACAGTTTATTACATGTATTTGTTACCAGATATTTAATGATAAGTTCTATTACTTTCTGAAAAAGGTATCTGCCTCCTCTATCTGCTCAATGAGCTTTTAATTAGTTTGAACATGTGCAGAGGAGGCACCAGGGGAAACTGCAGTCAGTTCATTGGCTGTGATGACAGCTGTCACAGCCTTAATTGACTGCATGGAGGGAGTAGACAGCTTACTCAGGGGACAATAATTATCCTGAGATATCTCATTGCAAATTCATATAATAAGGTGGTAAAAATAGAATTTGGTGTTGGGGGCAGGAAACTGACAAGTTACTAGTTTTCCTTTAATGTAACAGTCGTTCACTTGGGAACTTCTATGATCATTCTTAGATTCTGTGGGACAAGTAGTTGCTGCAGACTAAGACATGTAGTGTGCTATTTCAAATGGATGTACCCAGGGTTAGGATCTAAATGCTAGGGATTGTACAAAATGTCCAGAAATAATACTTGGAACTACTACTGGGAGCTAATCTATAGGATTATAGCCTGACATCTCCTAGGCTCATCTCCATACGGAGGGGTCGAATTTGGTCCAATGGGGGCAGATCAAAAAAAGGAATCGCATTCACACAATAAAATGGAATTAAACACACGGTTCCAAATGTAATATCGTTAGTGTGTGTTAAAGGGCAACTATAGTGAAAAAAAAACTTTGTATACAATGTATAGATCACTTAGTATAAGCTGCCTTACTTTCATGTTTCTGTGTGGCTTCGTTTCTTCACACTGGCAAAAGTTTGTGCCAAGCTGTGTAGTCCCCCTCCCCTCTCTGTCTACTCCCCCTCAAGCAGTGACGGGCTGTATACAGAGTCCGAGCATTGTCAGTTGAAAGGACTTTAAATGAAGTGCTGACATCCTGTTGACCCCTCCCTTCCAGAGCTAGACTGCAAGCAGTCAAAGTGTGGGATAAAATAGCAATATGCTGAAGGGAGGGGCAGAGGGGGAGAGAGGAGGACAAGTGGTGCTGAGATTCTTTACAAGTAAGTTACTGAACTCTGCCTGTTCTCTAACTTTGCTAATTGTTATTTACTTTTTACCTAAAGTTCATATCTCTCCCCCTGCTTAGCTGAGATCATAATCACTGAAGAGAGTCAGTGTAACAGCAGCTTGTAGTGAGACCTTCACAAACACAGTGACACTGCTTGTTGTCCTGTTACATTTCAGTTGCTTTAGTCTATATATTTCATAGATTGCACTGTGTGTCTTGTTTGGTATATAGTCTGTATTACTGTATTATATATACTGTATTAGTGTTCCATTTGAGTCACTGGTTTTGTATGTATATAAGATTTGTTTTGGGGGGAGGGGCTGTTTTATAGTTGTTATGTCATATTGCTGGTTAATGGTTATTGATTGTGTTTAGCACTACAGCATTTGACTATATGTTGCACATGGTACATATAGTGGTGGTGAGAGAGTGTGTGACAGTACTGATGGGAGCTTTGGATTGTTGGGTGGGTGTGCCTTTGAGTGACAGATGAGGTGTAGCAGCTCCTACAAATCACAGCATATTCAAAGGCTTATATCTCGGGGACTATGTAGAATTTAAAGAAACTAAAGGTACCCTGGTGGATGGGATGACTTATAGGATACATTAGAAGAAATTAAAAAAAAACAATTTTCTCACTATAATTGCCCTTTAAACTCATAATTTTCCCTTAATGGCACTGACGCCTGATTCAATACAAAAACATTTGTTTTTGTGCTACTTAGCGTGAAGAGTACCGCATTATAAGAACCTGGAAGGAAGAGGAGTGGTGAAGGTAAGTATTACATCTTTATACGATAATCATAATAATGTGCGATAACTGGCAACTAAGGGGGCGATGCAATAACTTCTTCCGGCGCAGCTCACCTGCCCGAGTTCCCACAATGCAATAATCCCTGTGCGAGATTTTGTACATCGCAGCATCTCTTACATGTAAGTACTCCAGCCAACGCCTCCTATTCAATGGTGCAAGGTTTTGCTCTACATAGTAGGTGGTTTTGCATCTCCTGCACTACGTTATTTCTGAACATTCTCAGAAATGGCGCAGGCAACGCAGACTCACGCTAACCCGATCATACATCGGATACTGTGGGTTTTACACTGACTTGGACATTTTGTGCCCAATATTGCATTGCCCCCTAAATCGAGAAAATCGGTCCCTTGGGTGTATTGGAGATATTTTTATCGCTATTAAAACAGTCAATACAGAAAGTAGTCCATACCATTATACTGTAGCCTGTATAGAATCGCTTGTTCCCATATAATCAAAGGCTCATGTTTTAATGTTGCAATCAAATTAACTTTCATCTAAATGACAAGAAAGAAAGTGAATCGTGAGTAAAAGCAAAGAGGGGTCGACCTCGCAGATAACATGTAGAAAGCCAAAACAGCACAATGATCTATGACCCTTACACAAATTACAGATTAGTGAGCGAACAGGAGAAATTAGTCACTACGCTATTGTTAGAGGGGGTGTTGCAACTTTAAGAGATCGTGGGAAAAAAAATTGCAGTGTCTGAAATAATTCTAGAGAGAGAGAGAGATAGAGAGAGAAACACGGAAGGGGTTTTTTAATGTAAAATTCATTAGGCTTTTAAAATATTCAACAGGCAAACGTCAATGCAAGTTAGAAAAATACCGTAACCTGCCAAAAAATGGACCGTCTGTTATTTTCTTCCTAATTTCTTAATAAGAGCAAATACTCTTCACTTTCCACCCAGTTTAATGCCTTTAAATATTCTGTAGGCTGCGATGGGGGGTGGGTAAGGGGGGGACAACGAAGATAGAGAGAGGCTGCGAGAGTCATCTAGAATTCCCTGCTAATTGAAAATGTTGAGTAAAAGACCCCGTTCCGTAGGCTCGGAAGAGATTTGAAAGGTTTCATTCAGAGTCTCCAAGGCAAAGCGGTGCTTTTTTATTTATCTATTTTCTCCCGGTAGTCAGGAAAGCTTGAGAGATGAAGGCAATTTTTAACTGACAGTGAAACCGAAGCCTTTCTGCTAGCACATGCTCGCGATCGTTTGTGTACGGTTCCTGCTGATCAGAGGCACTGAATTGTCATCCATATGCTACCTGTTTATTGCAATGTTTTTTGCCTGTTACTGTGCTCTACGGACTAACGTTAAGGTAAGACAAGTAGAGAAATCACTTGGGGTTAAGGAAAAATGTCTTCCTTGCAGATTTAGTACTTTACAGTTGGAGGATGGAGAAGTGAGATTCCTCCCTTTAGGGTTTTAGGACTTTTTTCAGCCGACCAGTAAAAGTATCGATCTTGTTGCTTGTTCAGATCTAATGCCAGTTAGGGAGAATTGATTGTACAGAAATAAACGTTTACCATTAGGCCATGGGAGTAAGATATGTAAGGATTTGCTTTCCCGGCTGCTAAAAAAAAAAGAATTAAAAAAAAAAAATGATAAATATTTTCAATTCTGACATAATTAAGGCTGGTCATTTTATATAATTTTTTTTTAGAATTTGCTTTTTAAAAGGTAAACAAAATAGGATATAATTACTAAATAAATAACAGGGTAAAGATATAAAGTATCCTTTCTTTTACCCAATAACTATGAGGAAAAAAAATCAAAGCATTGGTAAAGCAATGGATTTTTTTTGAAGATCAGTGAAAGTCACTTGTGTTCCTCTGAGAACTGGAACACTGAACTAATGTTGTATGAGGATAAAGATGACATTGAACTGGGGAGTAGCACTTAGCAGCCAATCGAGTGATAGAACCTATGGGATTCCCATTGCATAATTCAGGTGGGTTGGTTACGAGCAGCCATGATAAGAGGCAAAGTCTTTATGAAACGGTTATATTTATTGGAGGTTGTATGTTATGTGTAGGGCCCTTTAAATACAGCTCTGCACGTAAACTTTTATATAGTTATGTACTAGCCATGTAAGACTACGTTCACACTAGCAGCACTATCACACAAACACACGGGGGAGGGGAAGCAGGGTGCGTTTGCCTTTTTATTCACATCAATCCAACAGAAATGAGCAGTGTACTGTACCTCAATCGACCGCATTAGTGGGAACTCCAGACTTGGCTCCCTATGCTAAATCAGTGTTGCATTTCGTGGAATGCATTTGCTCCAAAAATGCAGCATCTCTCCCCCTAGTTTTACTTATAGCTTTTAATATAGATCATATATTAGATGGATGCTATGTTATATACAAACAGAACCCAGGGCACTCACGGGACATCAACTAAATATGTGCGAACGCTCGATCAACGCGTTTATGCCATTGTCCCGTGAGTGCCCTGGGTTCTGTTTGTATAATCCGTCTGGCACCTGGGCGGAAGGTGTCTCTGTGTCTTATGGAGGAGTGCGCGAGGAGTCTGCAAATATAGATGTGTGTGTGTATATATATATATATATAACAAAAATGGCAGTAGTGTGCACACAGTGTTCCTCTTACTTAGTTTGCCTGGAGCTGCCGGTTTAGGATTCCAATACACAGCTATTTTTTTGCACCTTGCACTTGTTCAAAGTTAATTAAACTCGTTCACAAGACCTGTGGAGCGTTGGTCTCTATCTACGTTTTCTGCTATATATATATATATATATATATATATATATATATATAATATATGGGGATGCAATATATATGTGTTCAGCTTAGGATTATATAATTAGTGCTGTAATAACCGTATGTACTGATATTGACAATTTTGATGATGATCAACTTCTATGCTGAAACAGAAAACGCTGAGATATAGAAGGTTTGGAAATGACACAAGCGATATTGAGATCTCTCTCTAAAGAACCATGTGTTTGATTAGTTCCCTCCTACACAGCAAGATAGAGATGTATACACATGCAATCATCATCATGTGTATGGCAAGATTCATCTGTCTGCAATATGTGGTGGTAACTGCATACCCCATACACAAGGGTGGCAATAACGACCAATGGAAATCTTTGTCGGTCGACCTTAATGCCAGTGTTAGTTGGTATCATGTTGTCGGAATCGTGATTGGTCATTTACGGCCCTAACATCTTCCTGATATTAGGCAAATCCCATTGGATCAGAGGAGATTTGTATAAAGTCTTCATTCACACCCAGCAGGATCATCCAATCAATTTATCTTGCCTCCTTCTTGCTAATCTCTACCATTTTATATCCCTGTGTTTTAGGAAATTGATTGGATAAAAGGTCTATATATACGAGATGTGAATGAGAAGTCTTACGGTTTATAACATTCAAGGGTTCTTTTGAAGTTTACCTGCTTTCTACACTGGGATTGATTTGTCTTTACATTTATGATGCTCATTGAGCTTCACCATGACATATTCATGGCATAGCCCCAAAAGCTATACAGAAGAATAGTAGCAGTGCAGTATTTTGTGTTGCTGTCTCTTTAAGGGAGGCAGATTGTCTTAGTCTGAATTAAACTTTGAGCACAACAGGAGCAGTAGATCTCAAGATATTTCAATAGTTTTATAAAAAAATAAATGGATATTAAAATGTGTTTATTGCCATCACCCCAAACACTTAATATAAATTTCAACCCCCCCCCCAACTTTATGTATTTGTGTGAGGGGCTATGTTGGTAGACGCACAGTTTTTATAACTATTATTACTGGAGATTATTATTTGGATTGTATTTGTATTACTGAACTGGACTGAGAATTCTATTATAGCGACGAGGGATATTTACACCAAGCTGCAATAGCTCTGTGTAAATCTCCATTTGAAAATTCAATATGTGCTTTAACCCACTGCATGACTTAAAGTAGTCACACTGTTATATACGCAAAAGTTAGTGTCGTGCCAGCTGTGCGCGTTTCTTTTGCGATACTTGTGCAGCAGGTACAATGAAGGATTTAATATCAGTTAGCACAGCTTAAACTCCTTTAAAGGGCATGTTCACCCCTTAAACTAAAATTTAACCCACTACTGGCCCCACTGTGTAGTTTAAACAAAATCCTTACCTTCAATCTCTGCTCCTTATGGTTCTCCTGCAGTGCTTGACCAAATTCCAGGGAACTGAAGAGTTAGAGCTGTCTTCCTGTCCAAAGGTTTCCGCCTCCATGTCCTCTTAGAGGACATTTACGTACACAGTGGAGCCCATTCCCCCTCCCTTCTGATCCCTTCATGGCTGCCCTTCACCTATTGTAAAACATTTTTGATATAATGCAGGGCATGCCTTCCCACTCCCAGCCACTATGTTAGAATTCTAAAAAAAGAATGCAAACTCTACTTACAGCCCTTCGCTCCCGCGTCACTCTCCATTGATGGCAGACGCATCTGTGATTGGCTGCCTCTCAGCCAATCACAGCTGCATTTGGCATTCCGGCCCTGTTTGCTAGTTCTGACAAGCAGGGAGCCGTATCAGAGCGCCGCAGGAGCAAGGGACTGTAAGTAGAGTTCGGATTCTTTTTTAACCATCTAACATAGCGGTTAGAGATGCCCTATAAAAAATGCTGCTCCCCTGGATAAATGAGACTGCACATGTTTTATTCAACTTAATATCATTGTGTATGTGCTATATTTATTATGGAAGCGCTTGGTTATCTGTACTGCTTATTGAAACCCTGGAGCTAGTTATTTAAATTTGTGTTTGTATCACTGTTGTATCACTGTAAGCCTTATTTGCCCCCTCCATAATATACGGGATATTTTATGACACCATTGCCAAATATATTTACATATCGACAGAAACATTTGAACTTGTGTGTGTTTGTGTTATTTGTTTGGGTATGTGTACAGACCATTACCAGAGGTATTTGTATATGTGTAGGGAACTTTAAATGCAGGTATGTTTGGGGAGGTTATGTGGATATGTGTCACCCTTCCAGAATAAAAGGCATGACCCCCTATTGCTGTATTTTAAATGCAGGAAAACATTTTTAAAAGCAATCAAAGAGTTCAACTTTGCAGGGGAGGAGGGGAAATTCAGTAAAACAAAACTCTTATCAATAAAGTTCCTTCTTGTCCCTGAATAAAAGCAGCTGGGCTCATAACTGGCGTTACTCTGATTAGCATATAGTACTTTTTTTTTCTCATTGTCTGAAACTGCCATTTGTTTTAAAGAAAGAACATATTGATGAAACCTAATATACCGTAAAGGAATAGTTCACTATTCCTTTAAGGTTAAGGAGCTATACCTTACTTTCCGTTCTTCAATCAATTGACCAGGAGCCATTTACATGCGATCCTCTGCAGCAGCATTCAAAATTCCCGACCGCTTCCTGTTTTAGATTAACTATAGTGCGCATTATTGTGCATGCGCGCTATAGTTAATCTGATCCAGGAAGTGGTCAAGACCTGTCAGTGCTGCTACTGAAGATCGCGTGTAAGGCAAATATCTTCTATCTTCATCCGTGACTCTTGGTCAATTGATTATAAAACGGAAGGTAAGACATGGCTCCTTAACCTCAATCAATACATTAAAGGAAAAGTTCACTTTTCAAGTCAACTATTCCTTTAAGGTTTCCTAATATTTGAATTAGTTAAAACACATACAGTGGTTTCTACATACAGGAAAGTTGGGCTAAGACCATCTTCATTTGGATATTCTATTTAACGTAAGGGTAGCAGCTAAATTAGTAATTTTACAACTTCATATTTTATGTTGTACCTACTATAACTCACTACTATACTTTAAATACACATATTTATGCTCATATACATGCCAATACTAACTTATGACACACATAAATATACGAGTGTCCTATAACCCAAATTTATTGTAAGCTACTAAAAATGTAAGGCAAACTTTTCAATTATTTTATGGGATAGGAAGGATTTTAATTTGTAAGAAGGAATCTCAGTTTTCCCAAAAGCTTGCACTGTAATGTTATATGGTAATTAGTCTTTAACTTCTCGCTATACTTTGTTATTCTATTTGCTACTGAGATGTAGCTTAACTGCCTATTAATGGGCATTGAAGCTGATTTGTTGGTTTTGTAGCCAATAAATATTGCCAGCTAATGAAACCTCCATAAATGATTGCACACACAAGCAGAACCTGAGGCCCAACCGCTTAATCCCATATTAATCCCATATTAATCCCATATTAACCCTTTTGCATCCGTGTAGAAAGTGATTTATCAAACATATACAGCAGTACTACTTATGTAACTCCAGCGAATAAATGCTGCCAAACAGCTAATTGTACATTGCCCAAAAGGAATTGAGAGAGACAATATGGATTCACCTCTTTGGAATCCCTGTGTGTTATCTATTATACTAGCAAACCAAGCTACGTTACACGCATTCCACCGCACCCCAGATCCCCTGTACCCACCTGCTGCCAGCAGTTGGCTCCAGCCTCCGTGCATATTGACAGGTTTTAGTCTATAAAATTCTGTTTAGCACATTTCTTCGTAAAACTAGAAGATAACCACATGTAATTAAATATTACAATTAAATTACTATTTAAAATGATTTTATTTAAATATTTATTTAACGGTATTAGGCGTTTTACATAGAGCCTAATAATATTATATCGCTCACACCTCCAATTACCAAGGCAACAAAGAAATATATTTCAAGTCTTGCATCCCCTGATTTAATAGATAATTCCAAGCTTCTCTTTCATTTATTTCTGTTATTTTTATCATTGCTATTTTATCTTCAATAAATTGATCTACAGACTCAAAGACCTGTGTATTTTTTTTAAAATAATATTTTAGCCTCAAAATTATCAATCAAAATCATTATTGCATCATAAATATTAGTATTGTATCATAAATATTACTATTACATCATAAATCCATATTAAGCGGGCTGTATATTGTTATTAATAATAGTCGTATATTCGTATTAAGGGGGATGTATATTATTATTATTAGTACTAGTAGTATATCTACATTAAGGGGGCTGTATATTATTATTATTAGTAGTAGTAGTATATCCATATTAAGGGGGCTGTATATTATTATTATTAGTAGTAGTTGTAGTAGTAGTAGCAGTAGTAGTAGTATATCCATATTAAAGGGGGCTGTAAATTATTATTATTATTAGTAGTATATCCATATTAAGGGGGCTGTATATTATTATTATTAGTATATCCATATTACGGGGGCTATATATTATTATTGATAGTAGTAGTAGTATATCCATATTAAGGGGGCTGTATATTATTATTAGTAGTTGTAGTAGTAGCAGTATATTATTATTACTATAGTTATTATTAGTAGTAGTAGTATATCCATATTAAGGGGGCTGTATATTATTATTATTAGTAGTAGTATATCCATATTAAGTGGGCTGTAACTTATTATTATTTTTAGTAGTAGTAGTATATGCATATTAAGGGGTCTGTATATTATTATTACTTGTAGTAGTAGTAGTAGTATATCCACATTAAGGGGGCTGCTGTTTATTATTATTGTAATTATTCACTTAATTACTGAGAACCCCTTTGTAAAGAGACACATTGTTTAATCAGTTGTTCCTGGGCTATGATATGGGTAAAATGTGATTTCCTTTAAAAATTCCTAAAATGAAATGGCTTCTCAAATGAAATTTGTATTAGATAAATCACCCCAACCCCAAACAGTAATAATTAGATTAGCTTAGAAATGTTCTACACTCCTTCTCTCTGCCTCCTGGTTCTTCGGGCAGCAACCTTTTGAGACGGCAGAGGGGGGGAGTATAGCATTGTAGTGCACATCAGGTTAGTCTTACATCTCTCCACGTTGTAACTATTAAGGTTTTGGGGTTGGCGGGGGGGACACGGACTACTTAAATATAATTTTTCATTTGAGAGTCGGACTTACCCTTTAAGTTTAAAAACATGACTCATATGCACCGGAAATGTATGTACCTTATGAACTGATATTATCTCATGGGACAATGTTATCTGATTGCCTCAGTTGCTATTTCATACATACAGCTTATTTTCCAAGACCTTTTATTTCAAGAGAAGGTTCTATTAAGGACTCTTGATAACACACAATGGGGCTCGTTTACTAAGTGGAACAAACAGCTGATCCCAGAAGAGCTGAGTCTGAATGAAGTCTGTGTAGTTCTTAGAGTATCTGCTTTATCAGCTTAACAGCACCCAGATGCTTTCAGCAAAAACGCAGATACCACTTCACCCTGCACCTGGGTGCATTACTCCTCAATACATCAATTTGTTCCTTAGTTAAGGAAAGGTCATTTGTTTCTTGGACTTGGTTTGATCAGATGCATATTAAACTATCAAATATTTATTGGGACTGTGTGAGGACCCTGACAGCTGATGGTCGCCTCCGCTATGCTGAGGGCAACTTGTAGATTTTGTAAATCTACATAATGAAAGGCTGGAAAGTATTAAGGTCTTAAAGCAAAAGGTGGAAGCCCTTGTTACACAGTTGAGCTGATTTAAGAGGTTTCCATGATTATTTCATTGAAGGCAAACACCAACTGAGAAGATGAATGATCTGAAGAAGAAAATGGTGGATTACCTTGCTTTGCTTAAGTGCTGTTCAATGTTGCACACCTGAGACCTGCTCTAGTTCTAGAGTGGCCCATTTCTCCTGTAATACATAAGGAATGAAGTCTCAGAATGACTGATAGTAAATATATATTAGAATTTTATAATGTACTCGTGATTTTAAATATATCTCATAGCTTATTGGAGTAGACAGGGGGAGGAGCCAAACTAACTAGCTATTGGGTTTGCACTAGTTAGACTAAAGTTGCACTCACCGTGTCCAGTCTGCTCAGCTGCTCTTCCTGAGTCCGGACTAGCCTATTCCCAAAGGCCTGGCCTGGACACAACCAGGAAGCATTGCAGACCACTTATACTTCCCTTTGGGTGACATAATCCACTGGAATGGAAAGTTCACACAATGCAGTTGCTAGATGATTTTTTTGGAGAAGGCAAAAAAAAAAAAATTAAACTAAATCTGAAATAAAGAATCTGGTCAGGAAACCAAAATTAAGCTGCAGTTGTCCAAATGAAGGTCTGGGCATCCTTATTACAGGGGCTGAAACTGTCCTCTCTATAAGCTCAGACACAACTCTATGGTTTCTATTCTCATAATGAGAATAAAAGAGCAATTGCATTGCTATCCCTTGTCATTATTACTTTTAAGTCATATATAATAAAGACTTTAAAACATTCTCTAAAGATAATGGTTACTATGCCCCCTACCTGTCATTTAATGTATAATGCAGTAATTGAAGTTTTACCAATACTTGATATTGGTGACATTAAAAAAATTCTATACATCAAGGGCTTAAAAGCAGATTTCAGATATAAAGTATAATGTATTAAGTGTATTGCAGACAATAACGCAATGGGGTCATTTATATATAGTTGCTTATTTTACTTTTTTCCTGTCTAACCTTTAATCTGCTTGGGCCATTAACTTTAATAACAAGTGAGTGCTTTGCTTGTAAAGGTTCTCATTTATCCAGGTCATGGTATATCTGTAATATTCATTTATCCAGGTCATGGTCTATCTGTAATATTCATTCATCCAGGTCACGGTCTATCTGTAATATTCATTCATCCAGGTCATGGTATATCTGTAATATTCATTCATCCAGGTCATGGTATATCTGTAATATTCATTCATCCAGGTCACGGTATATCTGTAATATTCATTCATCCAGGTCACGGTATATCTGTAATATTCATTTATCCAGGTCATGGTATATCTGTAATATTCATTTATCCAGGTCATGGTATATCTGTAATATTCATCCATCCAGGTCATGGTATATCTGTAATATTTATTTATCCAGGTCATGGTATAGCTGTAATATTCATTCATCCAGGTCATGGTATATCTGTAATATTCATTCATCCAGGGCATGGTATATCTGTAATATCCATTCATCCAGGTCATGGTATATCTGTAATATCCATCCATCCAGGTCATAGTATATCTGTAATATTCATTCATCCAGGTCATGGTAAAACTGTAATATTCATCCATCCAGGTCATGGTATATCGGTAATATTCATTCATCCAGGTCATGGTATATCTGTAATAATCATCCATCCTGGTCATGGTATATCTGTAATACCGTATATACTTGAGTATAAGTCGAATTTTTCAGGCTTTAAAATTAGCCTGAAAACCTAACCTCGACTTATACTCGAGTCAAGTCCTAATTTAGATCCAAATTCTGCAATTACAGATAGTAACCAGTAGGTGGCGCTGTGTTAACCTGTATAGAAAGTTACAGGAGCTGATCTGCCTTTACACTTCCTGCTTCCTGTATTCTGCCTGCTGGACTGTCACTGGATGCTGTAAATCTGATGGGTCTCCTCAGTTTGGGGCAAAAAACCGCTGCTAGTTCAGTGCAAATGACAGCTTGAAACTACAACTCTCAGGTGACATTTTTAACTATTGGGGTCAGAGAATCCTTTACTATATGGGGGTCAGAGTTCCCTTTACTATATGGGGTTCAGAGGGCCCTTTACTATATGGGGTTCAGGAGAATTGTAAATGATGGTAAACTTAATTAAAAGTTTACTGAACCTTGCCACTCCATATGTTTAGAAACTGAAACTCCCAGCAACAAAGCATGCTGGGAGTTGTAATTTTCAAAACATCTGGAGTGCCAAAGAATTGGAGGTTACTGGTACTGGATTTGGCTATTAATGTATGGGATTCATGTATGGGAATTCTGCTGTCCATTTAAAGGGCAACTAAAGCCTAAAAACAACACAGAATCAGAAGGCAGTAGTGGTGATAATTTCTACCCTCGACTTATACTCGAGTCAATCAGTTTTTACAAATTTTTCAGGTAAAAATAGGTACCTCGACTTATACTCGGATCGACTTATACTCGAGTATATACGGTATTCATTCATCCAGGTCAACCTTTAATCTGCTTGGGCCATTAACTTTAATAACAAGTGAGTGCTTTGCTTGTAAAGGTTCTCATTTATCCAGGTCATGGTATATCTGTAATTCATTCATCCAGGTCATGGTATATCTGTAATATTCATTCATCCAGGTCATGGTAAAACTGTAATATTCATTCATCCAGGTCATGGTAAAACTGTAATATTCATTCATCCAGGTCATGGTATATCTGTAATATTCATCCATCCAGGTCATGGTATATCGGTAATATTCATTCATCCAGGTCATGGTATATCGGTAATATTCATTCATCCAGGTCATGGTATATCTGTAATATTCATTCATCCAGGGCATGGTATATCTGTAATATTCATTCATCCAGGTCATGGTATATCTGTAATATTCATCCATCCAGGTCATGGTATATCTGTAATATTCATTCATCCAGGTCATGGTATATCTGTAATATTCATCCATCCAGGTCATGGTATATCTGTAATATTCAGTCATCCAGGTCATGGTATATCTGTAATATTCAGTCATCCAGGTCATGGTATATCTGTAATATTTATTCATCCATGTCATGGTATATCTGTAATATTCATCCATCCAGGTCATGGTATATCTGTAATATTCATCCATCCAGGTCATGGTATATCAGTAATATTCATTCATCCAGGGCATGGTCTATCTGTAATATACATTCATCCAGGGCATGATCTATCTGTAATATTCATTCATCCAGGGCATGGTCTATCTGTAATATTCATTCATCCTGGTCATGGTCTATCTGTAATATTCATTCATCCAGGGCATGGTCTATCTGTAATATTCATTCATCCAGGGCATGGTCTATCTGTAATATTCATCCATCCAGGTCATGGTATATCTGTAATATTCATTCATCCAGGTCATGGTATATCTGTAATATTCATCCATCCAGGTCATGGTATAGCTGTAATATTCATCCATCCAGGGCATGGTCTATCTGTAATATTCATTCATCCAGGGCATGGTATATCTGTAATATTCATCCATCCAGGTCATGGTATATCTGTAATATTCATTCATCCAGGTCATGGTACATATATCTGTAATATTCATTTATCCTGGTCATGGTACATATATCTGTAATATTCATTTATCCAGGGCACGGTATATCTGTAATATTCATTCATCCAGGTCATGGTATATCTGTAATATTCATTTATCCTGGTCATGGTACATATATCTGTAATATTCATTTATCCTGGTCATGGTACATATATCTGTAATATTCATTTATCCAGGGCACGGTATATCTGTAATATTCATTCATCCAGGTCATGGTATATCTGTAATATTCATCCATCCAGGTCATGGTATATCTGTAATATTCATCCATCCAGGTCATGGTATATCTGTAATATTCATCCATCCAGGTCATGGTATATCTGTAATATTCATTCATCCAGGTCATGGTATATCTGTAATATTCATTCATCCAGGTCATGCTGTATGAAACCCTTTGCTATGCATTGCTTTTATCAGCAGTGAGCTGCCATTTTATGTTTTTTTACGGCCCTTCTTTTTCCCAGGATGCACCACTTTTTTGGACTGTTCCTAACATTCATTTCTAGTGATTGGCTGTTGGGTGGGTGGGTTAAACATGCTCATATCTCTACTGAGCAGCTGGATCAACCCATAATGGGCACTATTAGGGGTCCTGCAAACAGGAAGTCAGTACTTAAGAAGCATTTATTTAAACACAGAGAAATCGCTGGATGGTCATTGAAATGAGAAAATACTCCCCCTTAAACGTCCCCTTAATTTGCTCCAGAGCTATTATTGTCCTGTATTGATCAATGTTAATTATGGCAGGAAACTCCTTGCCAACCCTCATGGCGATGCAAATAGACTAAGGAAATGGCAGAAAGGAACCTAAATTGATTTGTTAATGTCATTCAGACTTGTTTGTGCTGCTTCAGACTCTCTCCAAACAGATAATCCTGCTGCTGAATAAATCAATGTAGTCTAGACGTATGTTGCTGTAGAATACTTATTAATGCAGATGATTAAAGTTAAAGACCAAAGGCATTAACCTTGTCGCTATTGAAGGAGTTCCTGTCACCACATAAAATTATACCAGGGAACCTCTCTGGTAATTATTCCATCTTAAGTGATTATTTTCCCTTCAGTTGACTAAGAGAGTGAATAATGTATCCAACCCTATATTAAAATATAAGGATATTAGAAGTCACCAAGGAGACCACATGGTATAATACACAAGTTTGAGTAAACCATGGGACACTTATGACATAGATAAACACCAATTATAGCAGAGCACTGTTTATATACAATACATATAATGACATAGGTTTAGTCACAGATCTTTGAGGTAAATTCTAATATATATATAAATATAGTTTATTGTAGGGGTACATTACCTATTATTAACTACAAGTCTGTTTTGCTGGTCATGTGGGTTGTTCAGATTACAAGGCCAGCTTTAAGTATATCTCCTTTGATAAAGAAGGAAATCTGTGTATTAAAAAAGAAGCAAAGAGAAGAAAACAAGTCTGTCCTTTCCAATTCTGTGGAACTTCAATGCCTTCTAACTGTATTGATATATTCTGTAAATTATCTTTATAATTACCAGGGGGGACCAACCTACCTTAAAAGAAAAATATACCGGCATCAAACCCCTCCAGGGTGGGAATCTAAATATTAAGGTCCTCATGTTTCCTGTGTAGTATATAGAAATGAAGTCTGTTTTGTAGTGCCAGTCTGGCTCCGCCCCCACATGTTGTCAATGGGATACAGTTCAGGAGGAGTCCTGGACTCCTACAAGGGGAGGTCACTAAGAGACAGTCTTTAACAGATTTGTTTGGGAGAACTATTCACATACATTGTACATAGCATATAGTATTCATAGCCATAGCTATGTTGAAGAGCAGGGTAAGGATCTACTAGTAATAGAATATACAGGGTTATTCAATAAAAGTTCTTATCGTTAAAAATGGTGCTAATTTTGCCCCAACCAATCAGATGTTAGCTTTCAAATGTTAAATAATATCTGATTGCTTGGGGCAAATCTTTTAAGGATAAGAACTTTTATTGAATAATATGTGTTTCCAAAGGGCATTTTTGAAGTTAAAGGACAATTATACTAGGTTCTCACCGCTAGGTCCCCACCCCTGGGGTCGCGTAATTTGCAGAATAGCAGCATGACACGCTGCTCCGCTAGGCTCTGCAACGAGCATGCCTTCCTATTGACCTCCTTGTGCAAGGAGAGGAGGGGGCGGAGCCTACCAGAGCAGCGTTGCACTAAGACTGTGCTTCAAGTTACGCGAACCCAGGGGGGAGGACCTAGCGGTTCAGGCCCTCACCCTGGGTAAAAGGTACTGACCTAAGAAGAGGAGCGGAGGGAAGGGGAGTATAATTGTCTATAATAAATATGAAATGAAATTGGTCCCATAACAAATCTGTTTTGCAAATTGGCCTTATGATGTTTTCATTGACATTATAATCATTCTTTGGGGACTGCAACATATTCAGTTGTCTGACAGTTGTTTATTTCAATGGGTGACTCATGTCTTATAGCTGGGAAATCCCTGGCTGATTTTTTTCTCTTTCTGACTATTTTTTTTGTAAGAAAACCACCTGACTGGTTAATGGACTATAATGTTTATCTAGTACGAGGGTGCTCAACACATGGCCCGAATGAGCAGTTCTGTGTCCCATGTGACAAGCCGAGTCATGACGGGAGCGATTCCTGAACCATGGTCATTAATTTATGATCATATCCGAGATGGTGAATGTTAAATGTTCCGTTACATTTTATTTCTACAGAATTTATTTATATTATTATATTTATTACTAATGCTACACACATTCGCTATTATTGGTCACTGATGTTGCTAAAGGAGAGCGAAGGGTTAAATCTAAAACTAAGTGACAATGAGGCGTTGACCCATCACAAATCTCAACATCTGGAACAGGGGTAGCGTATCTCAACAGGCCTGTGTCTGTGTGCAGCTGTTCACTAACCTATATTTCAAATGGTAAATGAATCGTACTGCTTGCCCTTTAACGATCTGTAAGGTTTCCTCTGGTTCTGTATATTTTATTACGTTAATATAGCATCCAAGCTATGTGTGTGAGGGGAATCAGGGAGTAGGAATATTTCCTACCTACCATATACCTGTTAAATGCATTAGGATCAGACATTAGGAAGAAATAGCTGGGGGATTAGCTTACCCTCGCGCTCTTTCCTCTGCGCTCTGCTGATGCAGTTATCACTCTGGGGCAAAATTAGCACCGTTTTTAACAATAAATACTTTTATTGAATCTCCCTGTAAGTTTTTTTTTCCATTTTACCCCATAGCGTGGGATTGGGATGTTACATCTCCCTGAGCATTTTCTACTATAGATTTCCTTTATCTTGACTGAACAAAGACTTTTTTCAGTACTTTTGTTGTCAAAATGCTCATTGTCAGTGCTAAATATTGCCAATAAAACTGATTTATGTTGATTTTACGATATACTGAGGGTTACTTACAGATCGATTTGCCCCAAAATTCATATTTACCAAAGGCAACGGATATTGAATAGGATTTTGACAATAAACAATAAGACCAGGTCCCAGAAAATTGTCGCAAAGTTGGTGCAAACTGAGGGCACATTTTAATAAACGTGCTATTTTGTGCATTCATAAATTCCACTTCATTAGCTACAATTTGGCACAAATTGCAAATTGGACATAAAATAGTTTTATTGCAATTGTGTCTCTTTGGCCTATCTGATACAGATATCTGTCTGACTGCACAGTCTCTGCATTTGAAAGAACTCCTATTTTACTCTAGGCGTACTATAGAACTAAATTGGATGTCCTTCCGAGCTCCCAAGCTAGATAAATGGAAAGACATCATTACTCAGGCAGTTCCTTTTATCAAATTGATTTCCCTAAATAGATAAATTCACCAGTATTAGGGGGCCATAGTACAGTTTAATCGGGGGAGCTGGTTAGAACTATTTCCCACACATCTGCTGATATTTCTTTTCTCTGCACTTGATAGGTCACTCACTGACTCATTCAGAGGCAACTCTAGCACCTGTTTACAGGGTAGCCCCTTTGAAATAAAAATATAACAAAAATGGTATAAAGGTGATACCTTTATTGGTCAACTAAGATAATCATAGCAAGGTATCACCTTTATATCACTTTTGTTATTTTTTTATTTCAAAAGGGTTACCCTGTAAACATTTTGACTGGCTAACAGGGTATATAACCTTTTCCTGCGTCTAGTATCCGTGTAACACTTCCAAGCGAACAAGTCGTAATTTTGCTATGGAGTTCCTACAGAACTGGTCACTTTTTCTATTTTGCCCTATTTATGCTGCTTTGTAACCAGTGTGATTTTAGGTTCCCCTTTTTACTGCCTTCTCTCATAAGTTTAAAGGGGAAGTTCAGTGCAAATACATATACTTTTCAGAAAAAAGAGCAGTATTTTTCCATCCCAATGACTTTAATCTGCCCATTCAGCATTGTGTCTGTGTATAAATAAATGCAACCGAAATACTGACTTCCTGTTTGCAGGACCCCTAGTAGAGACCGTTATGGTCTTGCCCTTGACCTAGTGCCTGGGTTGATTCAGTTGCTCAGTAGAGATCTGAGCATCTTTGACCCATCCAACAGCCAATCTGTAGAAATTACTGTTAGGAACATTCCAAGGATGTGGTGCATTCTGGGAAGAAGAAGGACCGTTAGAACCTGAAATGTCAGCTCACTAATGTCCACATCAGGGAACAGCAAAGGGTATGAAATCAACTGATGTTTCAAAATGGGAGAGAATATGTAGACTAAGTATAAAATAACTAAGTATGCATTACACAAACTAACAATTTAACAAATATTGATAATTTCCACTGAACTGTCCCTTTAAATGTTCTGGATGACTTTGGTTCTCCGGTCCTTCCGTCACCAATTAGATGATGTGCTCTGCAAGGAGCGCTCCTTCCTATTGGCCCCATCGTGAACCTGGAAGGGGCGATGGAAACTTTAATTATGTAAAGCGCCATAACTAATAAGAACGCAGGGGTGAAGACTTATCGGTTTAGTTCTTTTCCATGGAAAGAAGAGGATTGGGTGTAGGTGAGTATGATTGTTTTAAAGGATAACTAAAGCCTCAGAACAACATTGAATTAGAAGGAAGATCTAGTTATAAAGCAGTAATCAGTGTCTCACCTTTCATTTTAATATGGTTGTTGAGAAATGTAACTTTCTTACATGAGGTTTGTGTCTTATGCCCCAGTGTTCCAGTATCACACAGTGTGTTCACTGACCATTATGTTCTTTACACATGCTCAGTCCTAAGATACTGCAGGAACTTGTTATAGTTGGTCACACCCACTAGTAGCCTCTAGCCAATCCTTTTACAGGACAGATTAGGCAAGGGAGCATGTGACTGAGGTAAGGGGTGTGGCCAGTCACTGTACATACACACAGTTAAAGCATCCAGTTCTTCAAGTGGTAACATTTACTTTAATGTCATTTACTATATTGCTATTTTATAGTTTATTGGTGTTTTTGGAGGGTATATGTTCAAATTCTGGAGTGTAAAAATTTGGGTTGAGTTCTCCTTTAAGGTTTTTTATAATCCGATTCCTAATGTATGTTAAAGGGGAACTGCGGTCTCCAAACAAGTTAAGTTTAAATGAAAGGCCAGTTTCCTACCTTTAAAATGAGCCATAAACCACCTCTCTGCGTGCTCCACAGCCCAAGATATACAGAAATGACTGACCAGAAAGTTAATGGGTGGGAGGCTGACTTGTGACATTCCTAAGGCTTTTCCTGCACAGTGCCGCTGGCGAGCACAGCCTTAGACTCCCTCAGTGTGTGAGGGAGACAGGAATTCCCTCCTCCTCTCTGCTGTGTTAAGTCCTGACAGAAAAGGTAAAGGAATCTACAGCCCTTCTCTTTCACTGTGTGAAAACAGCCTTTTCAGGCAGATTTCTCACTCTGCCTGAAAAGGCTGATTCCACAGAGTTTTCTGTAGGGGGGGGGTCTGAGTAACCCATGGCACCAGCGAGTGGGTGGGGCTTAGGCACCCATGAGTGGGTGGGACCACAGCACCCGTGAGTGGGCGGGGCCATGACACTCATGAATGGGCGCGGCCACAGCACCAGTGAATGGGCGGGGCCACATGGGGCTGTAAGATAATGGGCCATGGGGGGCCTGCAACTGGAGGGACCATGGGGTCCATGAGTGGGAGGGACCAGGGGGGCTGCAATGGGGAGGAGGAGACACAGGACAGATTGACTGACAGTTTCAGAGCAGGAAGTGCAGGGGACCTGGTGATGCTGCTGCCATATCACACACAAAAATGTAAATATCTTCAAAACTATGTAAAATAAACAATGGAAATAAATTGCAAAAATTCTCAGGGTAGTAATTCCTATCAATTTACCTCAAGTTACCTAAAGTCATTTTTGGACCACAGTTCCCCATTAAGCAAGTCATGATGAAATATAGTACTTGCTGGGCTTTACTGTGCCTTTACTGTAAAAGACAGAAAATAAACTTTACCCTTGCAGGACATGCAAAAGTTCCCCCCCCCCCTTCCGATGCCATAATTGGCCTGTAATATGATGTCTCTTTAAAGAACAAGTCTAAACACAGCCTGTAGGTTTCCTAACATAGATGCTAATGTGAAGCCTGATCCACGTCCCAGAAGAAGCCCTGCATCAGATTGTGTTTATGCATACCGATTAGATTTACCCTCAGAAGTAGAGCTGTAAACATGCACCATATTTTCACTTACAGACTTTCGTAGGCTTTATGCTGTAACTAACACAAACTGCTCTTTCGTCGCTCATTTGTAAGGCCGGCGCTATAAATTATTGACGTAAATCTGATTTATGGTGATTACTGCACCAGTGCCAACTGTTCAGATTGTATCTACAGCCAATGTGGGTTTGTTTTAGTGCTGGGCTATAATGTCTCTCTGTTCCTGTCATTTTATCATTAAATTACAAAACCGAGTAATTGGAATGATTTCTGGTTTATTATTTAGAAAAACAAGATGCCACTTCTGCTTCCATCCAATCAAAGTTTATCTCCATCTAGAATGCGATTGGATTCTTGTTTTTCAAGGTCGTCTTGAACCTGTAAAGGGCATACTGTATCTCATCCGATCTGGATAGGATTAAACATTAGACTTTGTGTAAAGACTATATAAAGTTTTTATTTTTGTTGAGTAACGATGAATATCTTTGTTTAGAAAGAAACCTGTTTTGATATACAATATATTTGATAACAAATATTTCAAAATTTTTGAAACTGGGAGAATATTAGTAACTTGAAAATTCGGAAAATCTGTATTTGCGTTTGAAAATTCAAAAAATTTCGGTTCAATTAGGTAGGAATTTAATTTTCTGATAGATTCAGCAGAACCGCTGTAGAAACTAAACTCACCATTTTTGTTCATCCCAATTGTTGATGGACCAGTCAACCATTAAAGGGCATGTCCACCCCCAAAACTATAAACCCCCCCCCCCACTACTGGCCCCACCATGTAGTGTAGTTTAATACTTACCCCACATCCCAGCTCCATATGGTTCTCCTGTAGTCCCCCCCCAAAGTCCCAAAAACTGCCCACCAAGAGAATAGCAGAGTCCATATAGGACTCTGCCTCCTACCTGGCCCCCAGGAGAAGTTTGGCATGCGTACTGCAGCCCTTCTCCCCCTCCCTCTTCCTCACGATTAGGATTCACTCCCCCTAGTGTTAATCCCTTTTCACCAAAGATTCCCCGTCCCCCCAGCCCCAACCGCTCTATTTATTTTATTTGAAAGTGCCCCAAACTTTACTTACCTCCCCTCTTTCCTCCGCCGGAATGAACTCCCGGCAGCCACGTCCGTGATTGGCTGCCGCTCAGCCAATCACAGACGCGACTGCCGGTCCCGCCCCTCTGCTTGCATTTTCTCGCAAGCAGAGGGCCAGCAGCGCGGCGGATGAAAGGGGAGGTAAGTAAGGTTTGGGACATTTTCTAATAAAATAAATAGAGCGGTTGGGGCTGGGGGGACAGGGGGAATAACATATAAAAAATTATTTTCAAGGGTGGACATACCCTTTAAACCCAAAAATGTATTTTTCCCTAAACAAAATTATAATTATAAGGGAAACTTATACTCAAACTTGTATCTTTATTCAAGCCTGGCAAGGAAAGTTTGGTAGGCCGTACATGGGTCAATTACATTTAAGTTCTAATAGTTGCTTACCGTATATAAATATAGTTTAATTTGGGAGATCTTTACCTAATACCCCATTGTTTTAGGACACCTGCTGTGGCCCTTTGGTATAGGGCATCTGTTGTGGCCCTTTGGTATGTGGCACCTGCTACTTGTCATTATGGCAGTTCCAGATATTTCAGTACGCAACTTATGTATGGTTCCTAAGACTCTTTCTAATTCGGACAGACCTATTTTTCCCTTAATCCTTCATAGCCGAGATAATGTTTCCTGTTTGTGCCTTTCTAGACTTGCTTTGTATATTACATCATCAGCTGTGAAACGTCATGAAAGGTCAAACAAGTATTTAGTGTAGTGGTTCAGGTTTTCATAAACTCACCTGAAGTTTACCTTATTTTTTTTAAGTGTTATCTCCCCTTCAGTTCAGGTGATTCCCTGTGTTAAAATGACCTAAATTGTTATATTTGTAACTTTAAAAATGCTATGTCCAACATAAAAACAGATGGAATTGGAGGCATTGCTCCTCCTCTTCTTCCCAAGCTCCTCTGCAGCTGGTAACACCTCTTAGCCAGCCAAATACAGCCCTTTAGATGTGGAAGGGGCGGGGCATCCCCAGTTAAACAGGTGAACCAGCATTACGAGTGGATTGTTTTGGACTGTATTTACATTGTTAAAATTCAAATACCGGTATATATTGGTTTTAGGTCTATATTGGTTTAAGGTCTCCGTAATACCAGGAATACCCTTTATTTATAATTGTGTTATTAGTGATGTTTGATTGAAGGAAACTTTGTGACATAAACATTTACACTGGGTGAATATTTCTACTCTTGTCTTACGATGCAAAACTCCTGCCAGTCTCAGCCTGTGTCCATAAGGATGGCAGCATGGAAAGAAATTGGAAATAAATTGAAGCAAAACCACATAAATGATCTATTTCTTCCTACAGCCAGGGGATGATTGGTAACCTGTATCTCAGCAGCTTAAAAAGACACGTGGATGTAAAAACCTACAAATGGTGCCACGTGTGTCTTTAAGCAAGAAACGATGACAAAGGGGAGATGAGGGCAAGATTGTATTTGAGTTTTTTCATTGCAAAAAAAAGTAAATAATGCAAATGCTTAAAGTATGTCCACCTCCTACACAAACTTTTGGTATTAGGTTTCCTGCCCCCCAAAACCTCAACCTCACGAGGTTCTTAGATTTCAAAGCTGAAAGCCTTGGTTTCCTCTGCGCTCTCCTGCTTAGCTTCTGTGCCTTTTCCGTGCACGGAAGCTGCAGAAGGGGCCAGACTGGCAGCGGCGCCTGTGATTGGCTGAAATCTTAGAATTTTGTGAGGTTGAGGTTTTGGGGGGCAGTTACATAATACAAGTTTGTGTGGGGGGGTGGACATCCCATTTCCTTTAATTGAATGGGATTAAAACAGGATTCACTCCAGAACTTATTACTAAATGGGCAATAGGGAAATCCACATATTTACCTGTCATTAATATCTACATGTTGTAGGTTATGGTACAATAAGACAAACGGGGGATTTTAATGAGAACCATAAGAGCTAAAATTACCTTCCGCGATCTTTCGCCTAATCATTAGAAACTGTGCAAGATTAGGGCAAGAGTAGCTGAAAGTGCACGAAGATTATCTGAGTTTACAATGCAAGGCGTTCAGTAGGATTTAGAAAGGGAGACGGACGGGACCGAATCTTAAACCCAAATAAATATGTAACTATAATACTGAATTATTATTGTGAATCTAAACTCCCACTCCAAACTAGATCCTCACCTCTGGGTTCTTCGTAGGCTGAACTACTTACCTAAACATTCCTTTGTTGCTGCAATCCACTCCACCCCTCTCAGTCCATCGATAACGAGGCCACTTCCTATTGGCCTCATCACAAAGACGAATGGGGGACTGGAGTAGAAAAGAAAAAAAGGGGGTGAGGACCTAGCAATTTGGGTTTTTTAGGTCTTCACTCTGGGAATTATTATTGGGACTGAGTAGAGTAGCAGGGGGAGGGAAGCAGTGAGTTTAATTCTCCTTTAACGGTGGGGCAACACTACAATATGTAGTAGCATGGTGGAAACGCACAAAATTGTGCACGTTAACGCATGCATTTCCAGTGCGCTAGTGCACATTTTCGTGCACGTGCGATTCGGTTACGCAACCAGAGCGCATCCAAGTGCGCAAAAAGAAATTAGGAACGCATTAATGGATTGCATCGCTTTTTAACGCTCGATCGGATCGTTTATTAAAACGCGCTAGGGTGGCCTATCCCAAAATTCCGTGTGGTAATTGTGTCCCTTTTTCTCCCAACCGATATATTTACACACACATTTCTTTAGCAGTTAAACACTTTGCTTTCTGGGGTTTTATAATTCACTGTAGTTAATAATCCCCTTCTTTCCAGTGCCATAGGAAAACCAATACAATTAAATTCCATCAGCTCCAACTCATTAAGGATTCAATGTAATTAACAGACGTGGTTAGGGCCCGTCTATCGTCTAGGTGATTTTTTTTAGCTTAATGTTGTCTTATCAATGAAAACATCTCATTAAAACTGCTGACGGTGTTTGGAAACGACATATAGAATTGATTTTACAAAGTCACCAGATGGTCGCGTTATATAGAAAGATCTGTATTACCAATGGCGTTCATGCTTGGCTGTGACAGTTTGATAGAAGTTTAAGGTGGACGTCATGCTTGAAGGTTTACCAGGAGTAATTAAACCCTAAGGGATTTAAATGAAATATTGTATGACAAGGGGTCCCAGTAGAATAAGACGTGAAAATGGGTAGCACCTTAGTTAGGTTCTTTGATGTGACAAACTGCTGACATCTCAAACATTCCCACACCTCGATCTGAAAGCCAAGCCTCAGCGGCTGCTGATTATAGTGTCACATAGAGCCACTGGCTTTCCACAAGTAGCCAATTACTTTACACCTCTTGGTTATGGGGAAAGATAAGCTGTTGGCTCCTTCTACAGACCCAACTCTTTCCCATCCCAAGATACTCAATGTTGGGTAATGTCTCTTGTCTTTCATTCTCTCTATCTGGCACTTTATCTGGACAAGACAATTCACTTAGACCAAACACTTTATCTAGATTAGACACTTTATCTAGATTAGACACTTTATCTAGACCAGACAGACACTTTATCTAGACAAGACACTTAATTTAGAACAAACACTTTATTTAGACCAGACACTTTATCTAGACCAGACACATCACTAAGACCAAACACTTTATCTAGATTAAACACGTTATCTAGATTAAACACTTTGGGGGAGATTCAATATATGGATCTTCCATCTAAAACCCATGTTAACCCGAAAAAATTTCGGAATTTAGAGCACAGCGCCATTTCCAGCGCCATTTCCAAATGTTTTTGGAAACAGCGCTGTGCTAACTATCCAAAACCCCTGCCGTTAAGGTTTGCGCTACCTCGTAGCACAAAACTTAACGGTAAAGGTTTGGGAGCGTTAAGGTCGCGCTCCTTACCTTAGCCCGATCCTGCGATGCAATAACTGACGTAATCTCGTTTACGTCAGTTATTGTATCACGGGATCGGGCTAAGGTAAGTAATGCGGCGTGGGATATTGGATCTTCCCGTTTATTTAGACCAGACACTTTATCTAGACCAGACACTATCTAGACAGACACTATTTAGATTAGACACTTTATCTAGACCAGGCACTTCATTTAGAACAAACACTTTATCTAGATCACACACTTTATCTAGGTTAGACACTTTATCTAGACCAGGCACTTCATTTAGACCAAACATTTAGACCTTAATCTAGACCAGCCACTTTATTTAGACCAAACCATCTAGATTAGACATTTTATCTAGATCAGACACTTTATTTAGACCAGACACTTTATCTAGACCAGACACTTTGGCCTCATTTACCCCGACTCGCTGGGCAAATATATGGAGTTAAAGTCACGCTAACCGGATTGCTACCGGTCAGCGCGACTTTAGCTCCATATTATCGATGGATGCGTGGGTTATGAAAAAATCACCCACGCATCCGACGCTCGCGATTTATTATCGTGTTTGCACTAGGTTTAACGCACAATTTTAACGCCAGCAGATAGCTGGTGTTAAAATCCTGCAGTGGCTAAACCCTAGTGGGATATACCTACATTTGCAAGCGCGATATTAAATCGCAAACAGGACTTTTACCCAGAGCGGTAGCGGCTCTGGGTAAATGAGCCTGTTTATCTAGACCAGACACTTTATTTAGACCAAACACTTTAACTAGATTAGACACTTTATCTAGATTAGGCATTTTATCTAGACCAAACACTTTAGCTAGATAATACACTTTATCTAGACCAGGCACTTCATTTAGACCAGACACTTCATCTAGATTAGACACTTTCGGGGAGATTCAATAAAAGTTCTTATTGTTAAAAATTGCCCCAACCAATCAGATCTTATTTAACATTTAAAAGCTAACATCTTATTGGTTGGGACAAAATTAACACCATTTTTAATGATAACAGCTTTTATTGAATAACCCTGATCTAGACCAGACAAATTATATAAAGCTAAAGCTTTGTACACACTGCGCAACATTTCAGCTTGATTGATTGATAGTTCAGTGTATCAGTTGATCGGGACAAAATAATTGCATGGGTTTTTTGTCTGAATCGGACGAAAGGACAATCGGATACGTCTGAAAACCATGGACGCTCATGCGGTCCTCTACGGACTGCATGCTTGGTCCCGATGTACAGTTAGCAGCACCTTCTTTTGTTGCGACAGACAGTCCTTCGTCCTGGCCGACTGATCGGAAGTGCCAATCGGTCGGCCAGAACGAAGGATCTTAAGACTTCAAGGATTTTCCTCTTTGGTTTCCTCCTAACAAAATATAATAACTTCCAAAGCTTTCTCATTGTCGTAAAAGTAAGGATGCAAAGTATTCCTAGCCAGCAACAAACTAGCTGTCATTGGCCTGCAGATGTCCAGGTGACCTTTCGCTTTGGACAAACCAAACATTTTGTTTTCAAAAATATAGCATTAAATGTATAAATAAGTATATGGATATCATTAAAATTCTTAAAACACAAGGGACGAGGCCCTTCCCCCAGAGATGCTTCCTGTCCAAAACGTTGTCATGAGCCATTGTTTAAAGAGGGTAAAATATGAATATACGGTGACGGGAGAAAATAAAGGTTTGTACACACGTGCCAACCAGCAACGCACGATGTGTACAAAGGGCCGTTTCAGCCGACAATCAGCCCGTGTATGGGTATTTTTCATCCGAAACGGCCGTTCGTTTGGGGATCGTTGCCCAGTCCGCCAGGCGGATCTTCGAGCAAGTGCCCATACATGGGCCGACTCGGCTGAAACGGACGTTCGTACACATCGTGTGCCGCGGGTCGGCACCCACACCCAGAGGAAACCAAGAAGACACAAACTCTTTGCAGATGTGGCCAAATGTGGATTTGAGCCCAGTATTTGAACGCTGCTCCTACAAATACCAACTTCATATATTTCCCACTTTGTAGACGTGCTTTTTTTTGTTCCTTTCATAAAAGATTAAGCAGTGTCAATGGTATTTTCAGGTTTACTGCCCTGTAACAGAGAATGGTCCTTTACTTATTCGTTATTGATGTCTACACTGTTATTGTGTTAAACATAATTAAAATGACAAAGAAAGATGTTCGTGTCATTCAAACAAATCATCCTTTTTATTTTAATTAGTTTTCATCATCACAAAAAAATTAATTCCCCCCCCAAAACCTGGCGATTCTGCCGGTTTGCCATCCATTCCAAGTTCAGATGAATGAAATATAGTGCAAGTTCATTGGTAATTAAGAGCTAATGAGGTTTAGAATTAGTTATAATGAGAAACGTTTATCACACATTAACATCAAGCTTCTCCAGATGTTACTCCTCCGTAGATAGAGCCACTGACTGCACTGAATGTCCACGCCAGCTTACCTTCATTTAATAAATAAAAGGGTTAAGTCATTTATGTGCAATACACAACCGAGTCAAGAGTTTTTACCGTTGATCAAGTGAACCTCACTGAAAAGAGAAAGTATATGGAATACATAGCAAAACCCACTCTAAGCTTCCCGGACAGTAGGAATCTGTGCACCGTAGATTTCTATCTGCTGGCACACAACATTTTTAAGGATATGTACACTGAGAAATTGTTTTTTTTTAATTGTCCATTACTGGAAACTATAATTCTTCCCAACAATCACTATACCATTTATTTGTTGGTCTGTCCCCTATTTCTTTAGATATCCAGTCTGAAACATCTTACATTTCAGCTGTCAATCAAGTACCTTATTATCATAAACTCTTCTGTTATGTATAGTTTGGATTCTCCCAATGCTGCCTCATAGGGATTATTGAGCATGCTTGTCCTCACAGAGAGTCAGATAGTCTGGCGGTTGGCTGGGAAACTAAGGGATTGAGCTTGAGCAAAACAAGTACTGGATTGAAATCATGCAGTGACACAAACACATCAGAGTAAGTGCTGCTTAGATGTATTCATTCATAGATTTTCAGTGTACAATTTTTTTAATGTACAAGATTGTGGGAAAAGGGTAACGTTTTCTCCTTTCTAGATTATAGCTTAAGGTCTCAACAGACTTTGTCTAATCAAAAGAAGAAGAAAAAAGTTTAAAAAATAAAGTGAAGTTTACAAAACAAAATTAAGGGAACGTTCAAGATGGACTAAAATGATTAGAACAAAGCAAAGATACAGCATCACTTTTAATAAACGTCAGTGAGAAAAGGTGGGTGGGGGAAATGGGGATTCCTTGTGTTCGGCAGTAGTAGTAGAAGGCAACTGAGAAGTTGAAGTTTGGGAAATTTGCTGTGGGCGGGGACAAATTTGAAGAACGCTGTAGAATCAATAGGTTGTAGGGATGATGTTCGAGTTGTGAAAGGATTCCACTAAAGAGACTTGATGAGACACCGATCCCTGACAAACATATCGGCATTTATCGTTCGACTATGAATGGCCATTTTCTTCTCTATCGGCCTTGTTAGAAAAAACTTTAACTCACCAATACAATCGTATGATGCCATGATCATGCATTTAGTGTTGGTGTTTGTATAGGCCCCTTTAAATCTCATATTGTAAATAAGTTTAATGATGCCTGTGGAGTTATTGAACACTTGGCTATCTAGTAGAAGACATATGGCTATGGGAAATGTATCTGTCACTGTGAATTTGATATAGAAGTTAAACCCCTAGTGATCATTACAATTTCTATGTGGCAGTGGACTTCTAAATTCAAGCTATTCCCACATGTCCTCTGATCTATTGCTAGTAAGGCCAATCAATGAATTTATATAAAGGGATCATATGTCCATGCAAGTTCCTCTTTTCTAGTGGAACCCTCTCTTGTCTTGGTTGCTAGTTCTGCTCCTTTATTAACTAAACAGATTAGTTTTGTAATATAGATATGAAATAGCAAAAGATATACAGTACGGTATATTCATCAAGTGTAGAACTGAACTAATCAGAAAAATGGTGCTGAATGTTTAATACGATCCCAATATCACTTGGTCTCCTAACATACTGTCAAATGTTCGACGGAACGTTTGTCCCGCTGAGTAAGATTTAGCTTTTGGCAACTGTCAGTTATTTATTATCCAAGCTGTTTTGATCTTTTCCTTAGTTGAGTTATTTAATCCTTTACAGGGCGGACAAACAAGAGCGGATTTGTCTCGGTTTGTTTCCCAGAGCAGCAGAACACGTTAAATACGCGAAGGGTCTTTTAAACATATTTGTCTGGTGGATCTTAAGCAGAGTGTGTAGGAGAATAAGTCCAAATATAGAACTCACCCACTGTCCCTAAGAATTTCAGTGATGGGAATTTTAGTCATTCCTACATGTAGAGAATAGAAGGGAAAGTAAAATAGCTATAGGAAAACATTGGGCATTGCACTATTCATGTAAAATGTTCTTGTGATGGGTCCTTGTCTAGTAAAAATAACTATTGCTTGGTTCAAAGGTCCGGAAGAGTATGACTTTAAGGGGGCGATGCAATATTTTTTTCCGACGCAGCTTACCTGCCCGAGTTCCCGCGATGCAAAAATCCCTGTGCGAGATTTTGTACATCGCGGGATCTCTGCCAGGTAAGTGCGCCGGCTAACGCCTCCTATTCAGTGGTGTAAAGTTTCGCGCTACATGGTAGCGCAAAACTTTACTAAGGGCGGTTTTGCATCGCCTGCGCCACGCTATTTCCGAGCATTCTCGGAAATGGCGCAGGCAATGCAAACTCAGTGTAAAACCCACGGTAACCTGATGATACATCGGATTGCGTGGGTTTTACACTGACTTGGGCATTTTGCGCCCAATATTGCATCGCCCCCTAAATGACACAGCATGACAAGACTAAATCACCGCGATAGTTAGCATTTTCAGCACTGCATATTATCAATAAAATACAATTGAAAAGTTATTTTATTGTAAGTAGACTGCAGCCATAGTTAATTGAAGTGTGGGATCTCTTATTAATTCTTAAATTAAGGTGGGAATATTTCTTTAATACAAAAAAGCCATAATGACCTCTTACCTCCCGTTCTTCAGTAAATCTTACAGGAGAGGAGACACTTACCCACGGCCCCGCTCCAGTGATGACTTCACTGACAGTCTCCAACGCGTCCTTGCTCCTTCGCACTGTGTGCGCATGTGCGTACAGTGCAAAGGACTGGAGATGCGTCTGGGAATTCGCCGCTGTAGCGGGTCGGCGGGTAAGTGTCTCCTCCTCTCCTGTAAGATTTACTGAAGAACGGGAAGTAAGAGAGAGTGCATTTACCTCCTGTTCTTCAGTAAATCAGATAGAAACCAACTTTTTTGCTGGACATACCCTTTAAATGACAGTCAGAATACTATAGTAATAGTATCTTATATACAGTAAATCCTAATAGTGTTGCCTGGTTCCTTCCAATCAAAACCTTGTTGGACTCGGTTATTTCTCAGTGGGGCAATAACTTGATTCACCAACAGCACAAAGATCCTATTAGGTCCTGTGCAAGTAACATTTTTCAGACAATAGAAGGATTGTGGAAGCATTCCTTAGGCTAAATTAAAACTTTTTGATGGACATACCCTTTAATAGTCACTCCTTGTGACTTTGAACCGACAGTGGGTCTTGGTCAACTTGTAGACATCTATGGACAATTTAAACTTAATGAACTAGGAATGGAGAAGACTTACATTGGGAGGTTTGTGAAAGATCAAGTGACAGGCATTGATCCACTCTATGTGTACTTTACTGGTTATATACACGTTTTGTCAAAGGGTTTAGGGCCGAAACAAATAAAGTACAGATTATCGCACCAAGTGGATCCTTGCCTGTTACTTGATCTTTCCCAACTGTCCAGTTTATCCTGTTATGTTTCTAAGAACTATTAGAATATGTTCCTGGTGCAGAGCTACCTGCTACATTACCAGTCTCAGAGGAACCAAATATCCTACTATATTGGGATGTATAGAACCACTGGATTTATTGGGTCTACCTGATGCATAATGATGTTTGGAAAGGTCCCGACCTATCAACTTTACCTTTCAGTAAAACATCAAGAATCTTACAATTGCCACAGTAAATTGAATGAAACGTTTATATCCCAATATGAAGGCGAAACATTTTTCTTTGTATCATAAAGCTTGACCTCCCTTTCTGAAATTCCATACATGAATGCCTTTGAAACTATAAGTGTATATCTGTGTCTATATATATCGTTCACTTGTAGCCTGGCTTGATTTCTACTTGATGTCCTTTTCTTGTTAAGAGGATCCAACATTGCCCGGTTGGTAGTTTTATTAAATCTGTAATAATAATATATATCGTAAAGGAGATGGAAAGAGCAAAGTTATCATGATTCCTATAAATGCTCTCAGGGAGATGTAATAATGCTCGTTTTGGGGTGAAAGTCTGCATGTTGCATTATATAATATCAGGTTAGCGTGTGGTATTATAGTCATTTTACAAGGGCGGAGCTTTCTTTAAGCGTTTTTGGGGATAGCACAGCAAACCTGATTAAATTCAATATTAGTTAAATGGTGTAGCCAATTGGGAGGAAAAAGATCCTGAGATGCAGTAACTTCCGAAAAGTGCGTATTGCATTGTGGGATCTCGGACAGGTAAGTGAGAGACAGGTAAGGAGTGAGAGACAGGTAAGGAGTGAGAGACAGGTAAGGAGTGAGAGACAGGTAAGGAGTGTGAGACAGGTAAGGAGTGTGAGACAGGTAAGGAGTGTGAGAGAGGTAAGGAGTGTGAGAGAGGTAAGGAGTTGGAGAGTAAAGGTGTGAGAGAGGTAAGGAGTGTGAGGAGAGTAGGAGTGTGAGAGAGGTAAGGAGTGTGAGACAGGTAAGGAGTGTGAGAGAGGTAAGGAGTGTGAGAGAGGTAAGGAGTGTGAGAGAGGTAAGGAGTGTGAGAGAGGTAAGGAGTGTGAGAGGTAAGGAGTGTGAGACAGGTAAGGATCTGCGCTTTTACCTCTTTCTGTATATGTCTTGTCAGCTCTAAAAATGGTGTTTTCAACTTATTTTATTCCAAAGTTTGACAGATTTTTTGTCGGTGCTGAGGAAACCCATTAGATACTCATCGGGTTCTTTACTTAGCCAATTAAAAAAGAGAAACTAAGTGAGAATAACAGATGGCAAGAATTACACCATTAATACAAATAATCCTAAACATGCCTTTCTGTCACTGACTGAAGCAGGGAATTAAATCTGTGTACTGTTTACTGGTCAGTTTAAAAAAAAAAGCTGGATGAGTTACTGGTATTGATACATAAAGTAGAGTTGATCCAGGGAAATTTCCGATTGCCACTTGGAGTCAGGAAGGAATTTTTTCCCCTTCATAAATATGGTGGGTTTTTTGCCTTCCTCTGGATCAACAGTTAGGCAGGAAATGAGGATATTGCTGGATTCAGCAGAAGCCCCTACTACGGTAATGAATGAGCACAGAAAGCCCTGCTCACAGCGATATCGGCTTTTACACGCATACGCTGGAACTCTGACTTTGCGAACTTCTGACTTTTTCAGATTTTTCTTTGATGTTTCTAGAAATTCTAAATGTAAAAATCGTCAATGTTCAAAATTTCTAGATATCTTGAAAACAGGAAGTACATGAAGTTTCTGGTTCTGGACGTGTTTTTGGTTTTTTTTATATAAAGGTTTTTGGCATTGATACATTTTCCCCAGACCATTTCCTAGGTCCCGGAACCATTTACAGTAAGTTACCATCGCTATTTATACCTTAATTTTAGGCAGAACCTAAAAGATTTTTTTAACTCCCGTGGAGTTTAATGTGCAGATTTTTTTAATTTTTGGATTTTTTAAAAATCTGTGAATCTGCAAGCCGAACGGCTTTTAACCCTATGTTTACTGATAACCAAGACTGCAAATCTAAAAATAAATCTACCACTGGAGCACTGGTATGTTGGCTTAGTAACTTTGCATTCACAAACCATCAATGCTAAGAAAATATTGGGTTGTTTTTTGTGTAGAAATTCTTGATATTGAATGGGGATGTTTGACTCCCGTCCCTGATGTCATTTTGATTTTTCTTGACTTTCTTTGTTCTCATCAGGTTAAGTTTTCATCCTAATGAAAGATGAAACAGGCTGGTAAACAAGATGAGAAGTTAACAAGCTCGCCAGGGGTCCAGTGGGACCAATTATTGCATTTCTCTTCCCCTTGCGCACTGACACGTTAGAAAAAGGAAAAAACGTATTCTAAAAGTACATTGGTGTGTTTAATGCGCTCCAGTCGGTGACAATTAAACAGCAGAAATATATCTATTGTTTTAAAACAAACCCTCACAAATGTTCTGTCGCACGTTAATGAGAAAAAGAGGAAGGAATAAAGAAAGACCTTGTTAAAATGCTAAAGATATAATTCTAACGTGACCGCAAAGATTTCCCCTAAAATGCTTAAGTGCTGAAAGGATTTACAGAACAACGTCAGCTATTACTAAAGGCACAGAGGAATCTATAGCACAAGAAGAATAATGGGGGAGCACACTGGTCAGGTGAATGCAAGTGTATTTATTCAAACAACATACACAACGTTTCGGGATGCACTGTCCCTTCCTCAGGTACCAGAGGAATCTAGCACTGCCCGTACATTGCAGTATTAGATATTAAATAGCTTTGACGATCCATTATTGAATCTAATATCTAAAAGAAGATCTAATTTTGGAATTAATGTCAATCACAAAATGATCGCTTCAGGTGGTTTTCCTAACCTTGCAGGAATGCCGGGAGGTACTGTAAGTATTCTAATGAATGACCAGCATTTAGGAAAAACTAACAGACAACTTTCATTGAGAAGTAGAGATGGCCGAAACTGGTAAGTTTTGTTCTGTTTTCAGATTTACGGATCTCGGGAAAATCCCGAAGATCCGAAAATCCAAAAGCGGTACATACTTTCGGGACTTCGGAGTGCATTTTCCATGATTATCGAACGTTTGAGGCTATTTTCGATAAACGTCTAAAATAGCCTCTACGTTGGATAATCCTGGAAAATACGATCGAAAACTACTTTCGAGTTTCTGATTGTATTTTCGAACATTGGAGGCTGTCTTCAAGGATTGTCAAAAATAGCCTTGAATGTTTGAAAATGCACTCCGCAGTCGCCGAAATCCGAACGATCCTTCCAGTTTCGAATGGAACCTCCTTATTTCAGAACTGATGGGTTTCCGGGTCGGATTCGTGTCTGGCTCGGACCCGGATCCCATCTCTATTGAGAAGATGATAGCTAGGGAATGTAAACTGTAAACTGCTTTAACAGACATAATAAAATGGTATAACTATTCATAGATATATAGATAAAGAGGGATAACTATTCATAGAAGGGCTAACTATTCATAGATATATAGATAAAGAGGGATAACTATTCAGACACAAATGTGCCTAATAACATATATGTATAAGTTAACGTGATATGTAAAACACACTAGTAACTAAACATGACCCAAGTGAATATCCCTAAACATCCAATAAACCTGTGAAGTCAACTCACTGCGTCTCAAGGTTGGTTCACGTGCGGCTGCCCCAGACCCTTTTGCTTGGATTTTATTACAGAAAAAAAAGCTACAAATAGATGCCAAACAGTCACGGCTGGTAAAATCAAACAAGCTTTACTACATTGTCCTCTCCACACACTTTTAAAAGGAAAGACTATCAAAAAGATCCAGATGCGTTTCGTGAATCCTGCACTAAGTTATGGCTAATACCCCGAGGAAGGGGGCACTTTCCCCCAGAACGTTGTGTTTGATTGTTGGTTTGAAATAAAACACTGTGTCACTTTGGAGTGCGACATATGATGTCACTACTGGTATCTTTACTTCCCTTGGAAGTGGGAATCATCCCTTGAAGTCAGCACCCACTGTGTGCATAAGGACTATTTGTTCTCTAACCATAATGCCTGTCTAACAGTTACATAGGAACATAGGGCCATAGTTACAGCACCTTTAGTGATCATTAAACTGATTATTAATTTCTGATTGGTTTAGCAATCATTAATTAACAATCTTAAACTACCGACAATGTTCGTAAATCTATGATAATGCAATGGTAGATTTAGGATCCCCATAGAATACCATTGCGCTAGTTTACAACCGAACGTTTGTTAATTAATGAGCACTCAGTGTAAATGTACATTTACGCCCGCGGTCGTACATTATCGATAACATCTAGTATCGCTAAATTGCAATACTGCGCATTTACAAATAGGGCCCATAGTAAGATACGATTGGAGGTTGTATAAAGACATACGTCTATCTAGTCCAACTTTTATATATATCGTAACCTAGTATTGAAGGTTGTATAAAGACATTCATCCATCTAGTCCAACCTTTATACCCTACCCATAATGTCTGTATAATAGTTACATAGTAACTTAGTATTGGAGGTTGTATAAAGACATACGTCCATCTAGTCCAACCTTTATACCCTACCCATAATGTCTGTATAACAGTTACATAGTAACATAGTATTGGAGGTTGTATAAAGACATACGTCCATCTAGTATAACCTATATACCCTACCCATAATGTCTGTATAACAGTTACACAGTAACATAGTATTGGAGGTTGTATAAAGACATACATCCATCTAGTCCAACCTTAATAGCCTACCCATAATGTCTGTATAACAGTTACATAGTAACATAGTATTGGAGGTTGTATAAAGACATACGTCCATCTAGTCCAACCTTTATACCCTACCCATAACGTCTGTATAACAGTTACATAGTAACATAGTATTGGAGGTTGTATAAAGACATATGTCCATCTAGTCCAACCTTTATACCCTACCCATAATGTCTGTATAACAGTTACATAGTAACATAGTATTGGAGGTTTTATAAAGACATATGTCCATCTAGTCCAACCTTTATACCCTACCCATAATGTCTGTATAACAGTTACATAGTAACATAGTATTGTAGGTTGTATAAAGACATACGTCCATCTAGTCCAATTTTTATACTCTACCAAGTTATTCCTAATTACATCACTGTGTATAAACATCAGAGAAAAAATAGATTACCCAGTACTCTATAAAAAATAGTAATATTAGAAATGTATTATGTGATTTCAGGTGCTTAAACATGCTATCTACTCTACAATGAATTTAATGTGCAGTTTTTCCTCCCTATTTGAACTATAATAATTTAACATAATTTCACCGGGCAGAGTGATTTCTATTTAAAGCCTAAAGAATGGATCTGTAGCTCCGTCTTAGAACGATGACAGCGTTTGAAGGGGCAGAGTGGTGTTCAGTCGCCTTTGTGGAGAGGTAATTGCTATTTTGAGCAGTGGCAAACTGCTTTTTCCCTTGGGAAGTATCTATTTCTCTGTTATTTAGAGATATATACACTGTAATATTTTGTCCTGAGAGAGTTCAGATGAACAAGTGTATCACACTAGATACAAAAACACAGGTGTGAAAAAGAGAGAATTTTGGTAACCTAAGGCCTGGTAGACATGGGATGATTTGGGCTAGTCATTCCATTGGTAAGATATACAGATTCATGTATTTACGGTTGTCCTTGGTTTTATCTTTATAACCATTGTACAATGCTGCAGGTCCATCTAATTTAGGTTGGGTAGACTCCTACTTATTTGTCCCTCCCACCCCCAAGAAACAGAACCATTGTTGGCCAAACTGTTGTTTGAATTAATTGGAAAACAATAGATTCAAATGACAATATAGCACATTTGTAGGCAGCATTATTGTATAATAAAAGTTCTTATCATTTAAAATGGTGCTAATTTTCCCCCAACCAATCAGATGTTAGCTTTTAAATGTTAAATAAAATCTGATTGGTTGGGGCAAAATTAGCACCATTTTAATCGATAAGAACTTTTATTGAATCTCCCTGATAGTTTTGTTTCTTCTTGAAGAAACCATGCCCTTGTCTATTGCTTCTGTGGCCATATCCCCCAATAAAAACATTGACATAAAGCACACACACATTATAAATTAATTCCACTTGTTGCAAATTGTTTTGTTAGCATTTGTTAGCATTATGCAGCAACTGAGAGGCTTAGATTGCCTTAGTCCTGTTGTTACATGTAAGCAAAATTCCGCTCATGTAGTGCAGGGCCACCCAGACATGATTCTGTGGGTTGATCGTGAGAATATATTGCTGGTATAATCCTTATACATCCTGTTGAATAGAGGAAATACCTAGTATATTGCAGGAGCTAACTGAGTTAAGCAAGTACGATTACATGGTGCTCTTTGTCTGTTTGGAGTGTCCACTCAATTTGAATAAAACAATCTTTTATTGGAGACAGATTAACTGCAGCATGGTCCAGTATAGGGCAGAAAACAATGGAACTAGGCACACAGTCAGTGCCTTTTATGGCTAGCGCCACTTACTCACAGGATAGGTGGCATAATATACACAAGTCAGATGATGTAAATCACAAACGTACCACCCACTTAATGCATAAATATTTTGTCAACAAAACTGCCACAAAATCACCACTAGATCTTCTGTCAATGGCATAACTAGGAATCACTGGGCCCCCTGCAAAACTATGATGGGGCCGATATCCATGTTTCATCCACAGTGGTTTTCTGGGAAGAGGCTATATCTGTCATAGGAAAAATAAGATGGGGCCCCTTTGGATCCTGGGCCCCCCTTCAGTTGTTCCCCTGGTAATTACGTCCCTGTAACTGTCCAAATCTCTCAGGTAATGTTCTTGTTTAGAGGGGGAGGGGCTGTGCTGGGTCTTCCTGATTCTTCCCAAATTGTGTTCTGTGGTTTTGAGAAAATTAAAGGAGAACAATATAAAGTTTTTTCAAAAAACGTTATAATGATTAGCATTGATACTTTCTACCTCCCATTATAATTTCTGTGAGGTTTGGCAGCACAAAGAAATCTGTCTGCCAGGCTTTCTGAGTGCTTCAGCACTATCTTTAATGCAGGAAGGCTCAGGGCCATAACCTGGCAGATGAAAACTGTACGTGCTGTAGCTCCTAAAGAATCAATATTAGGAGGTGGGAAGAATCAATTTAATTTCCCTGCCCCAGGTATTTTTTAAAGTTATTTTTTATGGTATAGTTGTCCTTTTATATTTAGAGATTTCAGAGAGTTGGAAAAAAAGGAGAAATGCCCCTGTGGGGAATCAGCATAACAATTGTTTTTTTTTTTCTTTTTTTCCTTAAGTTGTCCTTAAAATGACTGGCTATATTTTTCTCCTGTCACAAATTTAGCAGTAATTCAGAAACTCTGCCACCTGGGGAGGTTCTTTGAATTCTCATTAAATTATTTCGGAAATAACTTTATTGCATGAAAGCAAAAAATGGCAAATTACTTTATTAATTAGTTTTATCACCCCATAGTAGGAGCCTGCGGTTTCCATAGTTATAGTTTAGGGATGAACAATAAACATTGTAATTGTAAGCAAATTAGTCCCTAACTATGTGTCATAACACAAGATGATAAATCAAATCACAGTGTGGTATTGATATACAGATATTGTTACTCAGTACTCCCCAGCGTAAAAGCTTAAAACACAACGAACTAAACGTAGTATAACAAAATAGAAACAAGGTGGACTGCACTCCAAAATTGAACGTTTATTTCAAGCCAAACATCAAACGGTAATACAACGTTTCGAGGGTAACACCCCCTTCATCAGGTGATGAAGGGGGTGTTACCCTCGAAACGTTTATTACCGTTTGATGTTTGGCTTGAAATAAACGTTCAATTTTGGAGTGCAGTCCACCTTGTTTCTATTTTGATTTCCTAGTTCCCTGTGAAGTAGGGATATTGGACTTTTTGCACCCACAGGGGGATAAGTGTGCATATGGACTATTTCTGATATAAACGTAGTATAAACATAAACAAATTGGAATCATATGCAACAATTCTCAAAAGGAGAAATAAATGATCATAAAAGAGGACCTGTGTTCTCCATTAGAGATAGCCGAATTCACCGAAATCCGGTTCCCTTGCAGATTCACAAATTTTCGAAAAAAATTTGAAATCTGCAAGCTTCATGCACTTCCTATTTTCCACTTCCACGCAGAAAAAATGTGTAAAATCAGCATCAGAACTAGGTTGGGGTCCATCTCTAGTCTCCATACAAGTGCCCTCAATACAAGGGCCTTTGCAAAGAACTCATATCTTTTCTACATGCCTAGGTTGATATATCTAGCTGCTGGAAATCCAAAGTTACAAGCATGCAAATGTAATTTCCTGGTTTGCTGCTCTGCTGTGACAGAAACATCACTTCTCACACCCTAAAAAAGCTAATAACAGACCTGCATTTTGTGTGCTTTCCTCTGACTGTTTTTAGTTTTTATTATTATTTTATTATTATTATGGATTTATATAGTGCCAACATCTTCTGTAGCACTTTACATGGATGCATTCACATTCAGGCCCTGCCACAAAGAGTTTACAATCTAATAACAATCAGTAAGTTTTTATGATTGTGTGGGAAACCGGAGTGCCCAGAGGAAACCCACGCAAGCACTTGCAGATGTGTACAATTTTGGGCATAGGGCTTATGGTTCAGCTGATGATGTAGCAGTATGTTAAGCGCTATATGCATTTTCCCTCTGTTCTAGCTGTAGGATTCAAGTGAGCATGCTCAAGCCACTGGCAAAGAAGCAAAGAAATGGATGCTGGTAATTTCACTGCTCACAGTGTTAGCAGGAAGCACCACCGAGTATACTGCTGTAACTCTGAGTATATTGCAACTAGCTACAAGCATGATTATGGAGTCATTTTAATGGTAGAAGTATGGAATGGGGACTATAATCTATATACCATAATGTGATCTCCTGGGATCCAATTATTTTGAATGATAACATCACCCAAAAAAACATTTTCCTACCTTTAAGTCACTTTTAAAATAATAGCTATTTCAGTGCAAATGGGACTCTCGTTAGGTAGTGTTTATGAACGTCGAAGTGTTTTGAAAGTAAGTTAACATGGAGTCATTTATCACAGTGTTGGAGAACAATGCTATCAAGATTTTCTCACAAGCGCAAGGATCTGTCACCTTAAGAACAAGAAAATAAATTAGCCAAAGAAATAGATATCGCTTTATTTTAGCTCCTTATTATCATATAGCCACTGTTTATCAGATGCATGAAATTGATTGAGGTGAATACTGGTGTCTCGGAGATATTATTCTGAATATAGAAAAATAATAGATTTTTTTCTCCCACTTGCATTTTGTTAAAGAAAACAAAGATATGCTGAATATTGATGGAAACTCTTTTAGACGGAAAAATCTATGAGCCAGTAATTTTTCGTGATTTCAGTGAAATATTTATTGTGTGTTTCAGAGGAAATCAATTTAAAGTTAAACTTGTGAAAAATGACAAAAAAATATTTTTTCCTGAAATAAGGTTTGGTAAGGAATATCTGACATGTTATTTCTTCGGTATTGGAATATGGACAGGAAAGCGTTCTAAACTAAATGTTGGTATTACATCACAGTTAAAGGGTATGTAAACTGAAAAAATAACTTTGCTGCATGCCTTTAATCCAGTACTTGTTTTGCTTAGGTTCAGTATCCTCCCTTCCACTCTTGACTGACACCTCCTATCACACACAGCTCAATTTGAAATTTCCTCTGTATTTCTGGGAAACTACTCACCTTTAGTTACACGGGTTCCATCTTCCATTCGCACATGTAGAATTTTACTCTTCCCAAACCCACATGACAAAAAACACAACTAAATTTCAGTCTGCCACATTTCCTTAACAAAATGATATCCTGCATACATTAGAGGATGCTCATATAAACCAGCTTGATCCACTTAGGGCTGTGCTCTCATCCCATACAATGTATCTACAACAGAAGAAGCTCCCTCATGTTAGGAAACACTTTTTTTTCCATTATAGTGAGAGCATGGGTTAATTTCTTACCATGCCTACATTGGATTTAAAGGACAACAACACCCGAAAAAACAACATCTCCCCCATTACATGTCCACACTTGTAGCAGCTGAAATCGCTTACTCTCATTTACAACCGTGCTGCACTCCCTTAGATATCACACAGCAAAGATGAGTGCTAACAGCCTGCCTCCTAGACGGCCCGGGGCCATCGTTAACATATCACTTGTCATTGTTTGGTGGGAATGTCACCTCTCTCCACCTCCACTGCCAGTCAAACAAACTTGAAATGTCCTGTTGCTAGAATACAGCCTACATAACCTAGCTAATCAAGGGTGGGTGGAGGAGTGTTTTCTTGCATGCTAGCTCTGAGTGACAGTTAGAGGCAGACAGAATCGTTACGCCCCCTTCACAGCAGGGCTAATTGAAGGCTAATTGAAGACAGAGAGAGGCTCGAAATCATGGGAAAAATGTATAGGTAGGGCTGCATACCTTTACTCTTTCTAAAGCAGTTTTAAAAAAAATGCATTAAGGCAATACAGTTATCCTTTAAGGAAAACCGATGGGGGATTGTAATGTGACATCTCTAATCACCCCCAGAATTCTTTTATTTCTTTTATTGAAAACTCTATCTGTGCCTAGAACACATAACATACTATCTGTGGCACTTATGTCATTCTGAAAGAACAATGCAAGTGAGGAAGGTTTGTGTTGAACAAGGGCAACTCCCATGATGGCATTCTGATGATGTCATTCTGAAAGAACAATGCAACATAGGAAGGTTTGTGCTGAACAAAGGCAACTCCCACGGTGGCATTCTGATGATGTCATTCTGAAAGAACAATGCAACAGAGGAAGGTTTGTGCTGAACAAGGGCAGCTCCCATGATGGCATTCTGATGATGTCATTCTGAAAGAACAATGCTACAGAGGAAGGTTTGTGCTTACCATTAACAAGGGCAACTCCCATGATGGCATTGCTGAGACTCACAGTGATTGAATAGTGTCTATTTACAACAGTCCCCTGGGATCATTGCTATATTTCGATTGGTTCAGAATAACATTGCAAAGTTTTAATTGGCTCCTCTTATATGAATGATTTCCTTTGCACATTCTTGCTGTGGCTAAAAATGCAAAACTAGTGGATGCTGGGAATAAAAATCCACAGACCCTCAACTACTCAGCTATCCATTGTACAGGGTTGGATTATAGGGAGGGCAAATGGGGCAATTAACCTGGGCTCCCACCACCAGACTTTTAAAACAGGGCTGCCTGCTCACCTACCTGCCTGGAATAAACAGTGAACCAGCCACAATCCACCTTCCAGTGATGGCCTTATAGAGTTAATACTGCTTCTGTGTAACAAATCCTTTCTCCCATGATGCATCTTGGTGCAGCCAATCACCTGCCAGGATTAATTCCTCCTCCTGTGATTGGCCACTAGGCGGGAGTTTCAAACTCCCTCTCTCTCCTATCATTTTACACAGGAGGAGGAAGTTTTCCTGGCAGGTGATTGGCTGCACCCAGAGGCATCATGGAGGAAAGGCTTTGTAAGGACAGCAGCATTGACCCTTAATGTGGATTGTGGCCCATGAACATCTAACCCTATTAACCCATTAGCAGCCAATAGGGAGCAGAGAGATGGACCTACCTAACACATGTGGCTCAGGTAAGTGCTGTCTGTCCTGTTGTCTGGTGGGTATAGATTCCCTATTGTATGTTACATTGGGGGACACATGGAGACGTCCGTCCGGCTCTGTACTTTATATATATATATCATCACTGTCGCTATATCATTATCTGATAAATAATAATGAATTTATTACGTATATTAATTCACTAGGGGTGTGTAGTGTGTGTAAGGTGATGTTTCTTTAATTATTATAATGTTAAAGGTGGATTGCTGACCCTAGATAAGGAGAACAAGGTGCAGCCAATTAGAAGGAGACAAACAAAATGGTTAGGTAAAGCCGGGGGCATATTCTACTGAATGTACCTTAACTATTCACTGACTGGTTTATAGTATGATTATATTACATTGTTATATGCTATATTGTTCTTACTATACCACCTTTAACATTAGGTTTGCAAAAGTAGTTGATGACACCAGGGTGCCAGATTTGCTGATCAGCCCTAAGTGCCCAGTCCGACACTGTCGGTACATACATTCTTTTTGGCTAGCCTGGCGGTAAAGGGGAGAAGGAGGACGGGCAGTAAGTAAACAGACTACTAGATTGTTAATCATTCCCCCACCAGTTTTAGATAATTATTATTGTGGATTTATATAGCGCCAACATTTTCCGTAGCGCTTTACAATTACATGTATACCTATCAGTATGTCTTTACGATAATGGGGGAAACCGGAG
The DNA here is from genome assembly GCA_019447015.1 of Hymenochirus boettgeri. Lineage (NCBI taxonomy): Eukaryota > Metazoa > Chordata > Amphibia > Anura > Pipidae > Hymenochirus > Hymenochirus boettgeri. Next base: position 333,515,356 of record CM033470.1, read on the forward strand.
GAAACCCACACAAGCACGGGGAGAACATACAAACTCCTTGCAGATGTGTCCAAGGGTGGATTCGAACTCAGGACTTCAGCGCTGCAAGGCTTTAGTGCTAGATTATGACCAGACAATTCAACTTTCTGAGTTTGCCAGCAATTTCCCCAGCCTCAAATTGCTTTCCATTAGCTATGAATAAGATCAGTGGTAACGAGGATCCCACCTCAATATCGAGACTTGTCAGACGTGCGTAATTCTCCTCTCTGTCTGGCCTTTATCCAGTGTGCGTGCATTCACTTGGTCACTGGCTGGCTCTGCTGGATGATGCAGAAAGAAAGAGGTTGAATTGCTGATCTTTCCCTTTAAGACGGTTATCTGGGTTTTTTCATTGCGTTCCGGAAAAAATTAGTGCCAGCTGCTTCTCGAAAAAATGCAGCGCTCATGGGAACACTTTCACCGGTAAACCTTTACATTACTATTCTTGCAATGCAGATGTATTCAAACACAGTTGCTAAATGCTAATAAAGCATACAAAAAAAAATGCTTGTTTGGATGTTGCCATATTCCTCGGACACATCTGCCATTACCCTATAATTACAAGACAGATGTTCGATTCCTACATATACATTTTATGAAGCTAATTTGTTTCTTGTTAAAGCTGAAAGCTTTGCGTGTTCGCTTTTTTTCTGCTGTGATAAGATAATAAGATGAGTTTTCTTTTACACATCTTTGTGTAAAAGTAAAAGTCTTCCATAGAAGATCCATCCCTGCTCAACCCTCAAAATGTATTTACAGTATCAATGTTATTGCTTTAGTTAAACCATAGATTGTTTCCCAGTTATGGGGTCAATGACACACAGGGAGTAACTACGTTTCTGTGGTAAAGAATCATTTTGATAAAACAAAACTCCATATGGTCTATTGTTCGGGTAACTTTCTAGGAATATAAAGCAGAACAAAAATATCAACTTTCTCTAAGTCACAAGAAGGAAGGATAGGACTGTGTAGGGGAGACCGTTCTCTATATAGCAGAAAGCCCATCAGTGAAGAATATCACCAGAAGAGAGGATAGGACTGTGTAAGGGAGACCGTTCTCTATATAGCAGAAAGCCCATCAGTGAAGAATATCACAAGAAGAGGGGATAGGACTGTGTAAGGGAGACTCTTCTCTATATGGCAGAAAGCCCATCAGTGAAGAATATCACCAGAAGGAAGGATAGGACTGTGTAGGGGAGACCGTTCTCTATATAGCAGAAAGCCCATCAGTGAAGAATATCACCAGAAGAGAGGATAGGACTGTGTAGGGGAGATCGTTCTTTATATAACAGAAAGCCCATCAGTTAAGAATATTGTTATAAACTAACTTTGGCCAATGTTAAAATATGTCATGTTTCGATATATAAAATACAATGGGCCACCATATGGACAAAAATTAGTTGTCCATATTAGCCAGCGACATTTCCTTGTAATAGACCAGCAAGGTAACTCCGATATAATAGTAGCTCAAGGGGCATGAAAGAATTAAAAGCAAATGGTGAAAACATATGCAAAGGGACAGAAGAAAAGTACAGTACACTGGATATTGAAAATATACAATGAAGACAATAAATTACTGTAACTAAAACAAAAATGTGAGTGAGGCTGACAGACCTATTTAGAGAGATAATACCTTCCTGTGAAATTGCTTTGCTCTAAAGAATCACGTTTGCAGGACATTAGGTGTCCCTGATCAAGCACATGGCCAATTTCACTGCTGGGTTGTTACTGCAGATAAGGTCAGGAAGAACCAATTGCTTCTTAAACTTTAGCAGAACATCATTATAGTCCAGCCAATGATTGTATTAGTGCGGATATCTGCTGCCATCTAGCTGATCATTTTTGGAAAGATCTTAGAAACAAAACCTGCAATGCTTCAAATAGCCGTCTACTCATTATTAAATCATTTTACAATCTTTTGTTTATATGTGTTATTTTCTGTGCCAAAGACACACTGTATGGGAATTCAAATTAACAGGGAATTACAGTATACAAAACATTTCTCACATAGAACTCTCCTATGTTTTTTGGTCTACAGAAAGGCAAAATACTAACAGAAAAAAAATAAAAGACTGGGTTCTAAGAAAACCTTAAGTGTTATGTCAAAACTAGTACTGAGTAGGGCCATAGGTGCTATGTCAAAGATAGTACCGAGTAGGGCCATAGGTGTGATGTTCAAGCTAGTACTGAGTAGGGGGCCATAGGTGCTATGTCAAGATAGTACCGAGTAGGGCCATAGGTGTGATGTTCAAGCTAGTACTGAGTAGGGCCATGGGTGTGATGTCAACACTAGTACTGAGTAGGGCCATAGGTGTGTGTCAAAGCTAGTGCTGAGTAGGGCCATAGGTGTGATGTTAAAGCTAGGACTGGGTAGGGCCATGGGTGTGATGTCAACACTAGTACTGAGTAGGGCCATAGGTGTGTGTCAAAGCTAGTACTGAGTAGGGACATAGGTGTGCTCATAGGGACATAGGTGCACGGTGGCTCAGTGGTTAGCACTGATGCCTTTCAGCACTGAAGTCCTGAGTTCGAGTCCAACCTTGGACACATCTGCAAGGAGTTTATATGTTCTCCCCGCTTGCGTGGGTTTCCTCCGGGCACTCCAGTTTCCCCCACAATCATAAAGACATACTGATAGGTTGTATGTGTCAAATAAATGTGCTTAGATTGTAAGCTCTTCGGGACAGGGGCCGATGTGAATGTATACATGTAATTGTAAAGTACTATGGAAGATGTTAGCGGTATATAAATCCACAATAATAATAATAGGTGTGATGTCAAAGCTAGTACAGAGTAAGGAGCTAGGTGTGATGTCAAAGCTAGTACTGAGTAAGGACGTAGGTGTGATGCCCTTTAAAGGGCATGTCCACCCCATTTGAAAAAATTCTCTCCCACCCCCAATCGCTATAGTTCAGTACCGGCCCTCAACTTGCATGAAACTGAACTGCAAGCAGGGGGCCGGACTGGCAGCTGTGTCCTCTCAGCCAATCACGGACGCGGCTTCCGGCTGTACAGAACGCCGGGGGAAACAGGCAATGTAAGTAGAGATCGGTAGAGTTTTTCTGCAAATAACTAGTTGATTGGGGGTGGGTGAGGGAGCCCTACACTACAGAAAAGGCATTTGAAGATGGGGAGGGAGAGAGTAATGGGAGGGAGGGGGAGGGCTTCTCTGCGCATGACCAAATTCTCCCGGAGGAGAGACAGGAGGCAGAGACCATTTGGGACTCGGCCAGGCTCCTGGTCTTTACTTTTTGGGACTTTGAAGAGCCATTGCAGGGCAGCCATTTGGATCAGGGATGTAAGGTAAGGATTTTTCTACACTACACAGTGGGGCTAGTAGTGGGTTAAAATGTAGGTCTGTGGGGAGGTCATGCCCTTTAAGCACATTTTAGACTTGGGTTACTCCATCTCTTAGGAACCCATCCTGATACACAGCACCATAACTTAGCAGGAGGGTTTCCCATTAGATAACCCTCTTAATTAATAAACCTGTATGTTAGCTTGTATATTAGCTCAGTACTGCTCACTTCAGTCATGGTTTTTTTTTTTTTAAATAACTAAGATCCATCAAATTATTCATCCAACATAAATGGTGGTAAATGAATTGATCGCCCCTTTCTATAAGCACTTGTTTTCTTTCCTCCATCACAGTGATAGTTTTGTCCAAGCCACGTCTTTTACTCGTAATGAAAAATACATCAAATTTGTTTCACCTCTCACTTCATTGACTTGAGACTGCGTCTCCCCCTATCAGACTGTCAATCGCACAATTGCTTAAAGGGAATTTCCAAGAAGTCGAATGTTTTCAGTGATTTCCTAGAAACAGCCTTGGGAACCACCGGAATATTAACAATGTCTGTCAATGCACTTGTCTACTATAGGAAAAGTGAAAGGCAATCACATTGCTATTAAAGGGAATAGGGTTATACAGATTGCTTAATGATCCTTAATACTATATATTAAAAGTTAATAGGCATTTTGTAAAATGGTGGATGGTGCCTTAAAGCACTAAAGGGAAAACAAACAAAAAAATGCTTTTTGGTGCATGGCTGACCTTGAATGGATATAACCAGCAGAGTACTCGGAATTTTAATGGGCTTAGTCATTTTTCAAAGGGGCAATCACTCGATTCACCAACAGATGGCAGCACAAAAGTGGGCGTGGTGGGGGAGGAGATTAGAGACTCCTCTGCATGCGGGAGTCTGGGGTGGTCTTGCGGGAGTGTGGGAGACCACCCCAGAATGCGGAAGAATCCCGCGAGTTGCGGAAGGGGTGGGATACCTGCAATAGATTTATAGACCTATATAGGTTATAATGAAATAATGAGCAGTCTAAATCATAAATTGTCTTTAATTGCAAATCAACTACATTTATTGTGACAATAAACACAGTAAATTTCCATTCGATTACAATCAGTGCAGCCCTAAAAATGACATTACTACTGGAGGGCTGTAACACTGGAGGATTTGTGAACTGGAGGGCTCACTGTAACACTGAGCACTGAGTGACATTGACATGTCTGTATAAAGCAGGTAAATAAATCACAATCATGGACACTAAGCTAGCTGTAGTTCTTGCCCTGTGTGTCTCTTCTGAAGTTCAGCTCAGACCGCCCCTCTAAAGATATAAATCTCTGCCTTTGTGTAGGTTTCTCACTCTATTTTATTTAATTGGCTAGTGAGAATTGGGGCATTTGATTGGCCATTTGTGCCCAATGCAATCTGCTCGTCGATTTACTGGCTGCAAAGGTGTGTTGCATATCTCAGGTTAGATTGTGAGTTGGGCAATCACTCGATTTACCACTAGGTGGCAGCACACAGGCATCCCCCCATAACTTATACATGAATGAAATGAAAAGTTGTAAAGTACCCTATCAGGGTTATTCAATAAAAGTTCTTATTGTTAAAAATGGTGCTAATTTTGCCCCAACCAATCAGATGTTATCTTTCAAATGTTAAATAAGATTTGATTGGCTGGGACAAAATTAGCACCATTTTAAACGATAAGAACTTTTATTGAATCTTCCTGAATGTTTTTTATTCCCGGGTCTTCAAACTTATGTATACCAAGTCTCATCAAAATTGTCCCAGCCATTCTGAAGTATTTCTGGAACATACATAATATATACATATAGATTGAAGTTTTGTTTTTTTTTTCAATGGACAGAAGCATTTAAAAGATAATTAAAGTCTCATTATAAACTGCCCCATTAAGATGCAGCTAGTCCCCTAATGCTCTTCACTGTGTTTACCATATTGTGTGTCTGCAGATCATAGATACTAATAAATGGGGGAACATATATAATTTAATTAATTAGCAGACTTTTTAGTTTTACGTTCTTAGACTTAAGGTTTGTGCAACCTCCAATACTATGTTACTATGTAATGGTTATACAGACATTATCGGTGGGGTATAAAGTTTTATCTATATGGACGTATGTCTTTATACAACCTCCAATACGATGTTAATATGAAACTGTTAAACGAGTGAGGTTGTATAAAGACATACGTCCATCTAGTCCAACCTTTATACCCTACCCATAATGTCTGTATAACAGTTACATAGTATTGGAGGTTGTATAAAGACATACGTCCATCTAGCAAACCTTTATACCCTACATAATGTCTGTATAACAGTTACATAACACATAGTATTGGAGGTTGTATGAAGACATACGTCCATCTATCCAAACTTTATACCCTACCCATAATTCTGTATAACAGTTAAATAGTAACATAGTATTGGAGGTTGTATAAAACATACGTCCATCTAGTCCAACTTTATACCCTACCCATAATGTCTGTATAAACAGTTAACTAGTAACATAGTATTGGAGGTTGTATAAGACATACAGTCCATCTATCCAACCTTTATACCCTACCCATAAGTCTGTTATAACAGTTACATAGAACATAGTATGGAGGTTGTATAAAGACATACGTCCATCTATCCAACCTTTATACCCTAACCATAATGTCTGTTTAACAGTTACAAGTAACATAGTATTGGAGGTTGTAAAAGACATACGTCCATCTAGTCCAACCTTTATACCCTACCCATAATGTCTGTTTAACAGTTACATAGAAAATAGTATTGGAAGTTGTATAAAGAAACACGTCCATTAATCCAACCTTTATACCCTACCATAAGTCTGTATACAGTTACATAGAACATAGTATTGGAGGTTGTATAAGACATACAGTCCATCTAATCAACCTTTATACCCTACCCATAATTCTGTATAAACAGGTACATAGTAACATAGTATTGGAGGTTGTATAAAGACATACGTCCATCTAGTCCAACCTTTATACCCTACCCATAATGTCGTTATAACCGTTACATAGTAACATAGTATTGGAGGTTGTATAAAGACATACGTCCATCTAGTCCAACCTTTATACCCTACCCATAATGTCTGGATAACAGTTACATAGCAACATAGTATGGAGGTTGTATGAAGACATACGTCCATCTAATCCAACCTTATACCTACCCATAATGTTGTATAACAGTTACATAGCAACATAGTATTGGAGGTTGTATAAAGACATAGTCCATGTATCCAACCTTTATACCCTACCCATAATGTTGTATAACAGTTACACAGTAACATAGTATTGGAGGTTGTATAAAGACATACGTCCATCTAGTCCAACCTTTATACCCTACCCATAATGTCTGTCTTACAGTTACATAGTAACTAGTATTGGAGAGTTGTATAAAGACATACGTCCATCTAATCCAACCTTTATACCCTACGCCATAATGTCTGTTTAACAGTTACTAGCACATAGTATTGGAGGGTGTATGAAGACAAACGTCAATCTAATCCAACCTTTATACCCTACCCATAATGTCTGTATAACAGTTACATAGTATTGGAGGTTGTATAAAGACATACGTCCATCTATTCCAACCTTTAATACCCTACCATAATGTCTGTATACAGTTACATACAACATAGTATTGGAGGTTGTATAAGACATACGTCCATCTAGATCCAACCTTTATACCTACCCATAATGTCTGTATAACAGTTCATAGTAACATAGTATTGGAGGTTGTATAAAGACATACGTCCATCTAGTCCAACCTTTATACCCTACCCATAATGTCTGTATAACAGTACATAGTAACATAGTATGGAGGTTGTATAAGACATACGTCCATCTAATCCAACCTTATATACCCTACCCATAATGTCTGTATAACAGTTACATAGCACATAGTATTGGAGGTTGTATAAAGACATACGTCCATCTAGTCCAACCTTTATACCCTACCCATAATGTCTGTTTAACAGTTACACAGTAACATAGTATTGGAGGTTGTATAAGACATACGTCCATCTTCCAACCTTATACCCTACCCATAAGTCTGTTACAGTTACATAGTAACATAGTATTGGATTGTATAAAGACATACGTCCATCTAATCCAACCTTTATACCCTACCTACCCATAATGTCTGTATAACAGTTACATAGAACATAGTATGGAGGTTGTTATAAGACATACGTCCATCTAATCCAACCTTTATACCCTACCCATATATCTGTATAACGTTACATAGTAACATAGTATGGAGGTTGTATAAAGACATACGTCCATCTAGTCCAACCTTTATACCCTACCCATAATGCTGTATACAGTTACATAGTACATAGTATTGGAGGTTGTATAAGACATACGTCCATCTAGTCCAACCTTTATACCCTACCCATAATGTCTGTATAACAGTTACATAGCAACATGTATTGGAGGTTGTATAAAGACATACGTCCATCTATCCAACCTTTATACCCTACCCATAATGTCTGTATAACAGTTCATAGCAACATAGTATTGGAGGTTGTATAAAGACATACGTCCATGTAGTCCACCTTTATACCCTACCCATAATGTCTGTTTAACAGTTACAAGTAACATAGTATTGGAGGTTGTATAAAGACATACGTCCATCTAGTCCAACCTTTATACCTACCCATAAGTCTGTTTACAGTTACATAGTAACATAGTATTGGAGGTTGTATAAAGACATACGTCCATCTATCCAACCTTTATACCCTACCATAATGTCTGTATAACAGTTACATAGAACATAGTATTGGAGTTGTTTATGAAGACATACGTCCACTATCCAACCTTTAACCCTACCCATATTCTGTATACAGTTACATATAACATAGTATTGGAGGTTGTTAAGAACCGATGTTCCATCTAGTCCAACCTTTATACCCTACCCATAATGTCTGTCTTACAGTTACATAGTAACATAGTATTGGAAGTTGTATAAAGACATACGTCCATCTAATCCAACCTTTATACCCTACGCATAATGTCTGTATAACAGTTACATAGCAACATAGTATTGGAGGTTGTATAAAGACATACGTCCATCTAATCCAACCTTTATACCCTACCCATAATGTCTGTATAACAGTTACATAGTAACATAGTATTGGAAGTTGTATAAAGACATACGTCCATCTAATCCAACCTTTATACCCTACGCATAATGTCTGTATAACAGTTACATAACAACATAGTATTGGAGGTTGTATGAAGACATACGTCCATCTAATCCAACCTTTATACCCTACCCATAATATCTGTATAACAGTTACATAGTAACATAGTATTGGAGGTTGTATAAAGACATATGTCCATCTAGTCCAACCTTTATACCCTACCCATAATGTCTGTATAACAGTTACATAGTAACATAGTATTGGAGGTTGTATAAAGACATACGTCCATCTAGTCCAACCTTTATACCCTACCCATAATGTCTGTATAACAGTTACATGGTAACATAATATTGGAAGTTGATTTAAGACATATAGTCCAATCTTTTTAGCCTACTCATGATAACTACTAATTAAACTTCTAAAAAAAAGACTTACTTTAGTGGCACTGTCTGTGTCTACAATATGTAATATAGAGCTGTTTGGGAATACTAAAAAAAGTATGCATTTTCAAGTGGTAGATCCTACATGTTAATTTGATTAACCCAACCTGAAATAAAGGGAGGCTATGTGGTCCAATAGATCGATCCTCTGCGATGCCAATGGTGGTAGTTTGTTTCCATCATGAAGAACCCTTTCAGCCCCATATATCTTGACAATACAGTAGAATCAGACAAGATTTGCCATAAATCTTTAATGTGTATGGCCAGCTATAAATAATTGGTTTCCATTCTATAGATCTGTTTTTATCTGTTCAATGTCATCTTGAAAATAGCAGTAACAGCCGGGAGAAAGAAATTCCGGCGGTAAATAGACTGATTACGCATATGAATGGCCTTTATTTGGAATCGGGAAAGCCTAGTTCAGATCTTAGTCTGTGTCAGCTAATTTATTTTCCTGTACTGCAGGCACCAACAGAAAGCTTGGAATATGTGCAGTGACTCACTGTGTATACAAATTCTCTGGTCGCTCTGATTAGATTTATCTAACCTGCACCATGTTAAAAATGATTCATTTTATCCGATTTTAGTACCACAAGGATGATGACCTTGACTAAAAGATGATGGATGAGAACTGCTGCTAAAATTTTTTGCACATAGGTTAAGTTCTGTTTATTGGCTTATGTGATAGAGAACCAGATAGTGGATTGGAAGGAGAAGCACCATTTATCACATGACTTCGCCGTGTTTATGTAGTCTGTGGAATTCTAAAGGCAAAGAGTTCTAGCTTATACATTTAAACTTGACTAGCCTGGAAAGCGCTGCTCTAACTAAAACCTTGCAAAAACTACACCTGTGTGATAAATCAGTATAGACTTTTATTAAAGTAGTATACTACTATTACTAATACTCTCACTTACAAAGTAACTTTTTGGACAGCACACCTTGTTCTCCCTGGATAAAAACACATTAAGCATCCTTCAGCCAGTGGCACAGGAAAGGGGAGGAGTTAGAAGTGATGCTGGACTTCAAACGACTTTTATGCAGATTTTTAATTTCTCTGGGGGAATTTTTAGTGACCAGGAAAATGGTAAAGTTTAAGAACTAGGATACATCTTGATTATAGAAAAAAAATATTTTGCCTTCAATGCAGTAAGAAAAGGGGAGAGTTTGTTAGAACTTTTTTGAACTGGCTGGTTTAAACCTAAAGTTCTGTACCTAAACCTAATCCGCAGATGATTTACTTTCATCTAGCGATCTAATATATCTGATATAAATTCTCTTCTACTTACATCAAAGCAAACATCTTTCTGACCACTTTTATAATTAATGTTTTTACATTTATTTGTAAGGAAGGGGCAGTTGCTTATCAGAGATAAACAAAAGTGGCAATTTTTGTTACAACAGCGATTCTGCGGAACCAATTGGAAGTTCCAAAAAACTGATTTGAACCCAACTGTAGAATTATTTGAGTTCCTAATCGCAATTTTTAATTTTCTACTATTTGAATTTCAAAAACTTCTGTTGGGTTCGCGTATTTTTAGTCCTGCCAGTTCCGAATCGAAACCAGATTCATTTTAAAACCGGGGCTCTGGAAAATCTGAATTTGTAACTAAACTATAATTTCCAGCGTTTTACCTGGGAGACGATTCAGTTCAGCTGGAGAAGCTCAACTCATGGATGATATTAGGAATTCAATTATTACAATAACAGAGCAGAAATGAACACTTGTATCTGTGCGTTTATAGGATGTGACCTTCAACTGCCCTTTATTCAAGGACCAGTGATTCACTTTCACACACATGGCTGATCAGTTTCATACTTTATTCCACACTCTGCACCTTTTGTTGTGTTTAAACCATTTTGTTAAGGTATCAAGTTGGTTATTTAACCATATTCATTCAAGTGTCTTTTCAATGAAAAGCAATTTGAAAAAACTTTCAACTCTGATAGCACTTGAAAATACTAATTAGTCTAACCCAAGAGGAATCCAGTGTTACACCTATAGGACACTTGACTATTTCTCACACCTTACTGTGTAACATAGTAACATAGTAATTAAGGTTGAATAAAGACATAAGTCCATCAAGTCCAACCTATTCATTCACCCTCTTTTTTTTTTAGCCCCATGGTGTCTAGATTCGCCCACCATGATACCTGGAAACCCCCAATAGGTCTGCCTGTCCATTCACCAATCAAAAAAGAGAAAGCTGGGAAAATGCAGATAGAGAGGTAAAAAAGGCAAGACTAAGGCAACTTACTGTAACTAAAAAAAAAGAAAAGTCCTGAGATGGAATTAAAAAACAGAACCATTGGGCCTCATAGCAGAATGTTGGATGTGGCTGTGTTCCTAACCTTCGAGAAGAAAACCTTAACTAACCCCCTCCCCATGTTTTCTAAAACCTTGTTCCAGAAGTAACCTGAAAAAAAGAGTGTAAAATAGAATTATTATACACTAGCAGCCAATTATGGCTACACATACGCAGACACAAGCCCAAACACTTACCCACCCTCCCTCAGCCCAGAACTACAGTACGGGAGCCTTGGAAGCGGCAATTCATTATGTAAGACCCAGGGGTAGGGACACTATACTATTAAATGAGGAGGGGGTGACTTTACAGGGGTTAATTGCCCTTTAAATGCACTTAAACAAAACTTGTTTTTCACCATTTTTCACCATTGTTTGTGTTTAATTCTAGTAATTTGACTAAATAGTGACCACCCTGCTAAGTAAATATTCACACTTTTGTGCAGGAAAGGAACAGGAACCCCAGGTACTATTACTTATTTCACAACTCTTAACTCAAGCAGCAACCAGACCAATATCCTGACATGTAGGAAGTTCAATGTAGTTCCAACAAGGGGACAAGCACAGACACATTTTTGCATTATTTATTGCATCAGCCCCAATGATTTGCAATTCAGACCACCAGAGCCACAACTGCAGTAATAGAATGGATACAACCCCCCACTTCACAGATTTCATAATTAATTCAGTCTCTTTAACAAACAACAAAATATGTGTATAAAGACCAGTAACTGTACTTGTGGTTTACTAGATGCTTTACCCACTGGTAAGTCTACCGTGTTTTTTATTAGTATTTGGCCCTGGTAAGAATTTCATATTGAACGCGAGAATGTTCTGTTGGGCTAGAGGCAGTGCAAGTCCTTTAAATGTTTAATGATCGCACTACAGGCTGGTTCTGTTTTTTTCCAACATAAAGGATGTTTAGATACAAACAAAACAAACCAAAAAGGAGCAATACTGCAGGAATCTACTGAACAGCGAACTGCACCTAATAAAGCAATAAGAGGCTTTTCTGAAAATTAATCTACAACGCATTTCGCACATTGCACTTACGGAGAATGTAAATGAGTTGGTAATGTGAACGGTCCTCGTTCTGTGCAGATCAGCTTCTTAAATGGCTGAGAGCTGAATAAGAATGGCTTTATTTACTGTGGCTAGGAATACATCTGAATGTATTATGGGCTAACACTATGAAACATTCCGTGGGGTATTTGATGAAATAGATTTGTTTTTTTTTTAAGCCGTTTGATCTAAATGATAACCTTGTGCTATTGTCTTTGTCTTTATTATTATTTCTTATTGGCATTGTTACTTTAGGTGTAGAAAGGTCTGTCCCAATAAATAACAAAATCATTAAATATATACAGAGAGATTCAATAAAAGTTCTTATCGTTTAAAATGGTGCTAATTTTGCCTCAACCAATCAGATCTTATTTAACATTTAAAAGCTGATTGGTTGGGGCAAAATTAGCGCCATTTTAAACAATAAGAACTTTTATTGATTATCCCCAATAGTTCTCTAGGATTGACCAATCTTCATATATTTCAGTAAAGTTAGCCATACACGGGCGGATGTTTTTCCGATTGGATTTCTGATCAACCGCCATAATCGGAAATTCGATCGGAAGAACCGGTCAAAGTTCCCCTTGAAATCTGCGGGTGATACGGACTTAAATGTGATCGTTGGAAAAATTTCCACCTGGCCCAATCTTTGTTTTTCCAATAAAATGCTCAATATTGTGGAGTGCTTGATCGGAAAAATCACACGATCAGAATTTAGAGCGATTCGATCAAACTTTTAAAAAATCGATCCCGTTTCTTTACAGGCTTCTGCCATGTTGTCTACAAATGTTCTCGGCCATCCAGGTCATTGAAAGTCAAATCAATGAGACTGAGCCATACAATCTGTATCCTGCCCATACATGCACATGTATTTCTGCCTAAATGGGTTTTGGACAATTACTAATTCCTGATGTCTTGCCCTGCCAATATATGATATAAGGTGAATGATAGATCAGCAGTGGTTCTGCCATCAGAGGAAGGAAGTAGGAGTTTTGATTGTGTCTCAGACAGGTTGGCAGCAGAGCAGTGTTTGATGTTAATACCAGAAGTTGTCCAACATTGTCAGATACCATTTGCCATTGGAAGCAGAAATGATACAGTAGCATCTTCACAAAGTCATCGTAATAAGGATTAAAGGACTATGTGTGGGATTGTGGGACTGACCCCCAGAATTCCAAACCACAAGATTATAAGGTCCTGAATCCAGATCCACCACTGGTCTGTTCAAATGAGTTAATTTGGGTTTTTTGAAGGCAAATGCTTCATTCTTGTTCTTGTGGCTCTGATAAAGGAGAACTAAACGTAGAGAACAATAATGCAGTGAATCTTACCTTCCATAACATTTTTGATTTAGTTGTCTTTTTATTGTCCAAGCTGAGGTCCAGTCTATTACAGAATTGATCATGGTTTGACGATGGAAGTCTTTCAGGGTGATGTAACACCAGCCGACAGCGCCCAAAATACAGTTAAACCCACGCTTCCTGATCAGGTAATATCGGATAAGCGTTTAACTGGTACTTTGCAGGACCTGAAACAAAACACAGAACGGTACTTTTTGCACTACTTTGCAAACTAAAATCTTCTAAATGGTGGCGTTATACCGGTGATCATTACCAGGAACTCGCTAAATGATTACTGCATCGTGGGAACCCGTAAGGTAAGGGCAGCATCGAGGTAAGTATGGCACCTCCCCATTATGTTTAATTAATTGGTAGGTACGATTGATTGACTAACCAAACGTTACAGGGATGATGCAATAAGAGGTGCAAACATTTGCCCATGATACTAATATGCAGCAACCAATCAGATATTACCTAATTGCAGTAACACAGCAACAAGCTAACATCTGATTAGTTGCTGAAAATTAATAGCAAAGTCAAACTTTTATTGCATCAGCCCTTCCATTCCTTGTGCTGATTTGCCTGTTTACATCCATTGACTTTTAAACTCCACCCCTTCCCTCCTATTAATAAGGTGCCCAGCGTAAGGACTGCTTGGGGGATCACAATAGTTCATACACACTTGCGATTGCGGAGGCCGACCCGCGGCGTGTATGAGCGCCTGTTTCTCCCAACAATCGTTCCGTGTATGGGCACTTTTTCGCCCAACGCTAAAGTTCGGTCAGGGTTTGTTATTGATCTGCCCGGCAGATCGTGCAACGAGCCCCAAACGAACATGTGTTTTGGCCAACAAAGTGTTTATGAGCCTTTCCAAGCTGAATGGTACAGTAGGTAAGTATTACTCCTTAACTATTACAATCTGGGGGTGAGGCCCAAGCAGTTTAAGTCCCCAACCTGAACTACCTTAATAAAGGGGAAGGGAGGGTTTGGGCGCTGGGGTTGTCTTTAACTGGTTGGTATTATATGATCTGATAAGTGCTTACTGTTAAAAATGGTGCTAATATTGCCCTAACCTATTAGATGTTAGCTTTCAAATGTTAAATAATATCTGATTGGTTGGGGGGTAACATTAGCACCATTTTTAACAATAAGAACTTTTATTGAATCCTTCTTGCCTCTATATCAGCAGTTCTTGATCTTAGAGTAATATTATTTGAAGTCAGCAGTTTTGATCCATATTATACTGGCAAATGTAGCGTAGCCTGTAACTGTATTTCACAACTACGAAGAAAATCGTCTATAAAATAACAAACTGATGAAGGGTTTTCGTGATCCAAACTAGAAAACAATAAACAAATCCAACATCCAAAACTGCATAAACAATTCAATCTGCTTGTTGAAGAAAACTGACCTTTAATTAGCTCTTATTCAAAGAACAGGAATACAATTTCATAGAGGCATGCCTGATTACTTCATTGCTATGCACCACATCAATATTCAATTTCCATACTTCCCCCACACTGAATGGTTTTGTGATGTTTGTAAATCAAAATATTAGCAACAGCTGAATAGACTGCACTTTTATACCAAGGAGTAAGGCCAAACTATACCGGACAGTAATGGTTGTGATTGGCCACACTATACCGGACAGTAATGCTTGTGAATGGCCACTGGGACACCCAGTTAAGTGGAAGATGACAACCAAATATGTTACAGCTCAGAGTTCATCCCTCCATCAGAACCAGAACACTGATTTCAGTTCAGTTTTTGGTAACAACATCACAAATGATCCTGTCCACTCGTGGGTGCTGTGGGCCACTCAGACCCCCCTACAGAAACTCTGTGGCAACAGCCTTTTCAGGCAGAGTGAGAACAGAGTGAGAACAGAGTGAGAACTCTGTTTTCACATAATGGGAAAAGAAGGGCTGTAGATTCCCTTGTTTTTTACATTTATAAACCCATTTAAGGCTAATCTACGGCATTTTGAGCAATTGGTTCCATTACATACAAAAGTTTATTATAGTTCACTGTAGTTCACATTAGATCACGTTGGCCATGTTTTGACAGTGTTTTTGAATGACAGTGATCATTCATTTCCAATGTCTTTTTAGGAACATTTTGCACTTCCTATAAAGTTATTAAAGGAATATTTTTACCATACACAACCTATGCTTATCTTTAGGGCAGTGAATTTGTCAACTTTGACTACAGGGTAGGTAGACCCTTGTTCCACTCCCCATTCACAGAGCCAGTTATCCAGGTGTCTATTACAGTCTATTGTCTATTACTGTGCTTTCTAAAGAATTTCCTGCATTCCTCTGTTCCGCACACGGGAGTAAATTTAGTGCGGTTTCCATGGTATAGTTTCTACAGTCACAGCAAGCAACCACCATCATTAAAACTGAATCAGTCGCTCACCTGAAGGTAACTATAACACAGTATTACTAGTCTAGTACCTAGCATTTCACATCAATGAATGGAAGAAAATCACAAAAACACAACAAAAATATGTTTGGAAAAACACAAGAAAAACACCATCTGAAAGACAATCCAACCTGTTGAGACACGTTCTCCCCACATTCATTACATGGAACCCTACTGTACTTTAAATACAATTTACCACATCACTGACCCTTCTTAATAAATTGTAAATGGGTGGGGATGTGACTAAGCACGTAAAGTTACACCATAAAGCTTTAGCACGGGGATGTTAAAATTCCAGGCCTTCAGACGTTTGAATACTATGATTCCCAGCATTCCCGGAGTAACGTAGGAGTTGTAGATTTCAAGTTCAACCATAACCGGGGGCTGAATTTATTCACACACTTGCCATTTTGCTATCAATGCCATAAAAAAACTTTTGGTCAAAAAAGCTTCTATGTATTTACCGCCATGATTCTGGCCAGTCATATTGTTGCCCTCTAAGATGATTGAAAGCTGAGGACGAATAAATCGATCTATTTTGTTAATTTCAAAGGATAAATAAAGCATCTAATAACAGAGCACTTGAATTAAAAACATGTAGCTGTGTCTAATCTCCCATTTTGCGTAAGTTGATAACAAATTTACCCTATTAGCATATTGGTCAGTGTCCAGCAAACTCACGTCCACTATATACGCCTCTAGCCAATCCTGTTACAGACCAGTACAAGCATGTGACTGATACCAAGCAATATTTTGGTCAACCACAAAATTTTACCCAGAATTACCAAAATGACAGATATACATATATATTGGTATATTTGGTAATGGTTGTCCAACCACAACTTCATAGATGCTGGTAGAAAAGATCGGTGGTAGTTGGCCCAGTTACCTAGTATAACTGGAGGACTGTTTGTATCTCTCATATCCCAAGCTTTGCCACAATTCTACTGGAGACTGCACAAGACCCTTCTGTTATTTATATAAAATACATAAGTAATGGATCGGGCTTGATTATTACCATCTGCCTCATTAATAATACATCACAAAACTAATATGGGCCAAAACCAGGGACCAAGGGGGAAAAAATGGCGTCCCTGAACGGGATAAATAATTAAATACATTTGCGTTTCGACAGAATCATCAAAGATAAATTATGCAAAGTTCAAATACTAAAACAAAATAATGTAATAATATTACCTTTAATCATTGTGGTTATGGAAAGGCAGTAGTTTTTCATTTTAAATTAGACACTTACATAACGGGAAAGTGGAGAACTTATAAAAGGTCTCGTAATCAAATCTTTTCTTTTTGTTAAGGTTCGTACACACGTTAGATAATTTTCGTACGATACAGCCGACAAAGGTTCAGCGACTATATCGTTTAATATTCATAATCGTTAAGTGTTTTGAAGGACAAATCTTTTTTGTACACCACAGCCCTTGTCTTATTGAATCAGTGTGGGGTTGAAGTGAGGTCTCTAAGCCTTAAATGTCACTAGGGGAGCCAAAGTATTAAATCAAATATCGTCACAGACGCGCACGCTCTAATAAATTTGAAACCTCTCTAATGCATAACCTGCTCGGAATTAAAAGAAAGCTTTCAGGTCTCGTTCAAGTGCTTCCTTCCCTACCGATACTTCATTAAAACGAAAGAACATTCTGTAACATTAGAAACGTTGGTTCCGGGATTCTAAGAGCAAACCACAAGTAGAACAATTCAAGGTCAATATGGCATCTGCTATATTATTATGATTAATCTTGCAATAACTAGTAGATGTGCATTTTGGGTATTATACAGCTGGGAGGCTGTGTAGACCAGACCCAGGGAATGCAACTTTAGTTATGTAGAATATATCCTCACCCTGGGTACCTTAATGGGGGAGAGGAGGAGGGATGGGCTGGAGTTAGAACACCACCTATGGAAAGACACGGTACTAGGGATTCTGCTTTCTGTGTTTCTCTAGATTGGCCAAAGCAAGTAAAATCACATTTATTAGCAGTGTCGGACTGAACTGTTGGGGCCTACCAGGAAATCTGAGACCAGGGCCCACCAGAACAAGTTGCAGGGCCCATTACATTTCATATCTCTATTATCACTCATTACATATCCATCTTAGGCTGGGTGCACATGGAGGAAACCTTCATCCTGACCAACGGTTCGACACTTGCGACTAGTCATCTAGGACAAAGCACTGACAGTCGCAGCAAAAAGAGCCATGGCCAACAGCTGTGACCCGAGCGTAAGGTCCATAGAGGACCGAAGTTCGCCATGGTCTTCCCGACCCGTCTGTTTCGGACGAACAAACATCGACGTCAGTTCGCTCGCCTGAAGAAACCATCCAACATATCGGGCAGAGTGACTGAAGATTGGATGGTGTGTGCACCTTTACTCCTACTGGCTCCTATTGTTTTATTAATTACATTTCTTCTGTCCCTTTGCTAAAATTGAAATCCAAGCCTGTTTTCTCTGCTTTCTTGGGTGAATAGTCATTGGGTCCGGGGGTCCCCTCTAACCCTGTGGGCTAGTCTGACACCATTTATAAGGAATGTCCTGAACACAGTAAATCAGGTCTTCCTAATGTACAGTACGATAAAAAAACAGCCATAGACCTAAGGCAGAAATGTCCTTTGGATTAATCTAATTTGGCTGCTATTGCCCCCTACACCTTTCCTTACCTCCATACAGAAGACTATACTGCCCCCTACATGTGCTTTCCCTTTCTACCAGAAGGCATTACTGGAACCTCATTAGCATGTGATGTGTAATAAAATGTTCAAACTTGCCACCCAATTGATTCCTATAGAGCGAGGCCATGATATCAGTAATATGAACGAAACAGGCAAATTTATTCCCACCAGTGGTTCCCCGGAACGTGTCTAAATTCTGTGAGATGTTGACACATTAACCAACTGAAACCCAATTGACCTAATTGAATCGGATTGTTAGAATGTTCAACATCAAATTTCACACACTAAATCTCCTAATTCAACACACCGATGAATTTCAATGCGGATTTTCCACCCTTCCATATTCCGAAAGTTCCTCTGGATCTGCAAATCTTCGAAACACCAGTTCCGACTTAAAAACAGGTTTGGTTCGAATCCGGGACTCATGGGCAGCTATTTGGTTATAAAAGATGCACCAGTAGTTACCCAAACCCCTATCTCAGCCAACAATATGGCGCATCTATGACTGGGGAATGGGGCCCGTAACACTTTCATTTATATACAATGACGTGCCACAATTTGGCTAGTAATGACGGAGTTAACGTTACCTCCATTCCATAGTTGGTAGGACATATGTCTTGGTAATGGTCTCCGATATCGAAATCTCTATTAGGGCTGAGCTACACGGACCCATTTTTTCACATGCTAAAGTTCACACTGCGAGTATTGCAGAACAGTGCAGGTTAATGTGGGTGCCGTATTACATGCACTGCAATCCAGTATTGGAGCTCTTATGTTCACCAAATCTTTTTGGATAGCATGCGATGGAACACAGACAATTACGTTGATTGCAGTGCAAATGGATGGTAACTGACATTACTGTCTGGTTTAGTGTGGCCAATCACAGCATTACTGTCCGGTATAGTGTGGCCAATCACGAGCATTACTGTCTGGTATAGTGTGGCCAATCACGAGCATTACTGTCTGGTATAGTGTGGCCAATCACAAGCATTACTGTCTGGTATAGTGTGGCCAATCACAAGCATTACTGTCTGGTATAGTGTGGCCAATCACGAGCATTACTGTCCGGTATAGTGTGGCCAATCACGAGCATTACTGTCCGGTATAGTGTGGCCAATCACAAGCATTACTGTCTGGTAGTGTGGCCAATCACAAGCATTACTGTCTGGTATAGTGTGGTCAATCACGAGCATTACTGCCGGTATAGTGTGGCCAATCACGAGCATTACTGTCTGGTATAGTGTGGCCAATCACAAGCATTACTGTCTGGTATAGTGTGGCCAATCACAAGCATTACTGTCTGGATAGTGTGGCCAATCACGAGCATTACTGTCCGTATAGTGTGGCCAATCACAAGCATTACTGTCCGGTATAGTGTGGCCAATCACAACCATTACTGTCTGGTTTAGTGTGGCCTTTTCACGAGCATTACTGTACAGTATAGTGTGCCATTCACAAGCATTACTTTCTGGTATAGTGTGGCCTTTTCACGAGCATTACTGTACGGTATCGTGTGGCCATTCACAAGCATTACTGTCCGGTATAGTGTGGCCAATCACAAGCATTACTGTCTGGTATAGTGTGGCCTTTTCACGAGCATTACTGTACGGTATAGTGTGGCCATTTACAAGCATTACTGTCTGGTATAGTGGGGCCATTCACAAGCATTACTGTCTGGTATAGTGTGGCCATTCACAAGCATTACTGTCTGGTATAGTGTGGCCATTCACAAGCATTACTGCTTCTGTATAGTGTGGCCTTTTCACGAGCATTACTGTACGGTATAGTGTGGCCTTTCACGAGCATTACTGTACGGTAAGTGTGGCTATTCACAAGCATTACTGTCCGGTATAGTGTGGCCAATCACAAGCATTACTGTCTGGTATAGTGTGGCCTTTTCACGAGCATTACTGTCCGGTATAGTGCGATCGAAGAAACCGGTCAAAGTTCCCTTGAAATCTGCGGGTGATACGGACTTAAATGTGATCGTTGGAAAAAATTTCCACCTGGCCCAATCTTGTTTTTCCAATAAAATGCTCAATATTGTGGAGTGCTTGATCGGAAAAATCACACGATCAGAATTTAGAGCGATTCGATCAAACTTTTAAAAAATCGATCCCGTTTCTTTACAGGCTTCTGCCATGTTGTCTACAAATGTTCTCGGCCATCCAGGTCATTGAAAGTCAAATCAATGAGACTGAGCCATACAATCTGTATCCTGCCCATACATGCACATATGTATTCTGCCTAAATGGGTTTTGGACAATTACTAATTCCTGATGTCTTGCCTGCCAATATATGATATAAGGTGAATGATAGATCAGCAGTGGTTCTGCCATCAGAGGAAGGAAGTAGGAGTTTTTTGTGTCTCAGACAGGTTGGCAGCAGAGCAGTGTTTGATGTTAATACCAGAAGTTGTCCAAACATTGTCAGATACCATTTGCCATTGGAAGCAGAAATGATACAGTAGCATCTTCACAAAGTCATCGTAATAAGGATTAAAGGACATGTGTGGGATTGTGGGACTGACCCCCAGAATTCCAAACACAAGATTATAAGGTCCTGAATCCAGATCCACCACTGGTCTGTTCAAATGAGTTAATTTGGGTTTTTTGAAGGCAAATGCTTCATTCTTGTTCTGTGTGGCTCTGATAAAGGAGAACTAAACGTAGAGAACAATAATGCAGTGAATCTTACCTTCCATAACATTTTTGATTTAGTTGTCTTTTTATGTCCAAGCTGAGGTCCAGTCTATTACAGAATTGATCATGGTTTGACGATGGAAGTCTTTCAGGGTGATGTAACACCAGCCGACAGCGCCCAAAATACAGTTAAACCCACGCTTCCTGATCGGTAATATCGGATAAGCGTTTAACGGTACTTTGCAGGACCTGAAACAAAACACAGAACGGTACTTTTTGCACTACTTTGCAAACTAAAATCTTCTAAATGGTGGGTTATACCGGTGATCATTACCGGAACTCGCAAATGATTACTGCATCGTGGGAACCCGTAAGGTAAGGGCAGCATCGAGGTAAGTATGGCACCTCCCCATTATGTTTAATTAATTGGTAGGTACGATTGATTGACTAACCAAACGTTACAGGGATGATGCAATAAGAGGTGCAAACATTTGCCCATGATACTAAATGCAGCAACCAATCAGATATTACTAATTGCAGTAACACAGCAACAAGCTAACATCTGATTAGTTGCTGAAAATTAATAGCAAAGTCAAACTTTTATTGCATCAGCCCTTCCATTCCTTGTGCTGATTTGCTGTTTATCCATTGACTTTTAAACTCCACCCTTCCCTCCTATTAATAAGGTGCCCAGCGTAAGGACTGCTTGGGGGATCACAATAGTTCATACACACTTGCGATTGCGGAGGCCGACCCGCGGCGTGTATGAGCGCTGTTTTCCAACAATCGTTCCGTGTATGGGCACTTTTTCGCCCAACGCTAAAGTTCGGTCAGGGTTTGTTATTGATCTGCCCGGCAGATCGTGCAACGAGCCCCAAACGAACATGTGTTTTGGCCAACAAAGTGGTTAGAGCTTTCCAAGCTGAATGTACAGTAGGTAAGTATTACTCCTTAACTATACAATCTGGGGGTGAGGCCCAAGCAGTTTAAGTCCCCAACCTGAACTACCTTAATAAAGGGGAAGGGAGGGTTTGGGCGCTGGGGTTGTCTTTAAAAGGTTGGTATATATGATTGATAAGTGCTTACTGTTAAAAATGGTGCTAATATTGCCCTAACCTATTAGATGTTAGCTTTCAATGTTAAATAATATTTGATTGGTTGGGGGGTAACATAGCACCATTTTTAACAATAAGAACTTTTATTGAATCCTTTTGCCTCTATATCAGCAGTTCTTGATCTTAGAGTAAATTATTGAAGTCAGCAGTTTTGATCCATATTATACTGGCAAATGTAGCGTAGCCTGTAACTGTATTTCACAACTACGAAGAAAAAACGTCTATAAAAATACAAACTGATGAAGGGTTTTCGTGATCCAAACTAGAAAAAATAAACAAATCCAACATCCAAAACTGCATAACAAATTCAATCTGCTTGTTGAAGAAAAACTGACCTTTAATTAGCTCTTATTCAAAGAACAGGAATACAATTTCAAGAGGCATGCTGATTACTTCATTGCTATGCACCACACATCAATATTCAATTTCCATACTTCCCCCACAATGAATGGTTTTGTGAGGTTTGTAAATCAAAATATTAGCAACAGCTGAATAGACTGCACTTTTATACCAAGGAGTAAGGCCAAACTATACCGGACAGTAATGGTGTGATTGGCCACAGACAGTAATGCTCGTGATTGGCCACACTATACCGGACAGTAATGCTTGTGATTGGCCACACTAAACCAGACAGTAATGCTCATGTTACCATCCATTTGCACTGCAATCAACGTAATTGTCTGTGTTCCATCGCATGCTATCCAAAAAGATTTGGTGAACATAAGAGCTCCAATACTGGATTGCAGTGCATGTAATACGGCCACCCACATTAACCTGCACTGTTCTGCAATACTCGCAGTGTGAACTTTAGCATGTGAAAAAATGTGTCCGTGTAGCCTAGCCCTAATAGAGATTCTCGATATCGGAGACCATTACCAAGCCACTATGTCCTACCAACTATGGAATGGAGGTAACGTTAACTCCGTCATTACTAGCCAAATTGTGGCACGTCATTGTATATAAATGAAAGTGTTACGGGCCCCATTCCCCAGTCATAGATGCGCCAATATTGTTGGCTGAGATAGGGGTTTGGGTAACTACTGGTGCATCTTTTATAACCAAATAGCTGCCCATGAGTCCCGGATTCGAACCAAACCTGTTTTTAAGTCGGAACTGCGTGTTTCGAAGATTTGCAGATCCAGAGGAACTTTCGGAATATGGAAGGGTGGAAAATCCGCATTGAAATTCATCGTGTGTTGAATTAGGAGATTTAGTGTTGAAATTTGATGTTGAACATTCTAACAATCCGATTCAATTAGGTCAATTGGGTTTCAGTTGGTTAATGTGTCAACATTCCACAGAATTTAGACACGTTCCGGGGAACCACTGGTGGGAATAAATTTGCCTGTTTCGTTCATATTTACTGATCATCTATGGCCTCGCTCTATAGGAATCAATTGGGTGGCAAGTTTGAACATTTTTATTACACATCACATGCTAATGAGGTTCCAGTAATTGCCTTCTGGTAGAAAGGGAAAAGCACATGTAGGGGGCAGTATAGTCTTCTGTATGGAGGTAAGGAAAGGTGTAGGGGGCAATAGCAGCCAAATTAGATTAATCCAAAGGACATTTCTGCCTTAGGTCTATGGCTGTTTTTTTATCGTACTGTACATTAGGAAGACCTGATTTACTGTGTTCAGGACATTCCTTATAAATGGTGTCAGACTAGCCCACAGGGTTAGAGGGGATCCCCCGGACCCAATGACTATTCACCCAAGAAAGCAGAGAAAACAGGCTCTGGATTTCAATTTTAGCAAAGGGACAGTAAGAAATGTAATTTAATAAACAATAGGAGCCAGTAGGAGTAAAGCTGTGCACACACCATCCAATCTTCAGTCACTCTGCCCGATATGTTGGATGGTTTCTTCAGGCGAGCGCAACTGACGTCCGACTGTTTGTTCGTCCGAAACAGACGGGTCGGGAAGACCATGGCTGAACTTCGGTCCTCTATGGACCTTACGCTCGGTCACAGCTGTTGGCCATGGCTCTTTTTGCTGCGACTGTCAGTGCTTTGTCCTAGATGACTAGTCGCAAGTGTCGAACCGTTGGTCAGGATGAAGGTTCCCTCCATGTGCACCCAGCCTAAGATGGATATGTAAATGAGTGATAATAGAGATATGAAATGTAAGTTGGGCCCTGCAACTTGTTCTGGTGGGCCCCTGGTCTCAGATTTCCTGGTAGGCCCCAACAGTTCAGTCCGACACTGCTAATAAATGTGATTTTACTTGCTTTGCTGCCAATCTAGAGAAACACAGAAAGCAGAATCCCTAGTACCGTGTCTTTCCATAGGTGGTGTTTCTAACTCCAGCCCATCCCTCCTCCCTCTCCCCCATTAAGGTACCCAGGGTGAGGATATATTCTACATAACTAAAGTTGCATTCCCTGGGTCTGGTCTACACAGCCTCCCAGCTGTATAATACCCAAAATGCACATCTACTAGTTATTGCACAGATTAATCATAATAATATAGCAGATGCCATATTGACCTTGAATTGTTCTACTTGTGGTTTTGCTCTTAGAATCCCGGAACCAACGTTTCTAATGTTACAGAATGTTCTTTCGTTTTTAATGAAGTATCGGTAGGGAAGGAAGCACTTGAACGAGACCTGAAAGCTTTCTTTTAATTCCGAGCAGGTTATGCATTAGAGAGGTTTCAAATTATATTAGAGCGTGCGCGTCTGTGACGATAATTTGATTTAATACTTTGGCTCCCCTAGTGACATTTAAGGCTTAGAGACCTCACTTCAACCCCACACTGATTCAATAAGACAAGGGCTGTGGTGTACAATAAAGATTTGTCCTTCAAAACACTTAACGATTATGAATATTAACGATATAGTCGCTGAACCTTTGTCGGCTGTATCGTACGAAAATTATCTAACGTGTGTACGAACCTTAACAAAAAGAAAAGATTCTGATTACGAGACCTTTTATAAGTTCTCCACTTTCCCGTTATGCTAAGTGTCTAATTTAAAATGAAAACTACTGCCTCTTCCATAACCACAATGATTAAAGGTAATATTATTACATTATTTTGCTTTTTAGTATTTGAACTTTGCATAATTTATCTTTGATGATTCTGTCGAAACGCAAATGTATTTAATTATTTATCCCGTTCAGGGACGCCATTTTTTCCCCCTTGGTCCCTGGTTTTGGCCCATATTAGTTTTGTGATGTATTATTAATGAGGCAGATGGTAATAATCAAGCCCGATCCATTACTTATGTATTTTTATATAAATAACAGAAGGGTCTTGTGCAGTCTCCAGTAGGAATTGTGGCAAAGCTTGGGATATGAGAGATACAAACAGTCCTCCAGTTATACTAGGTAAACCTGGGCCAACTACCACCTGATCTTTTCTACCAGCATCTATGAAGTTGTGGTTGGACAACCATTACCAATATATCCAATATATATGTATATCTGTCATTTTGGTAATTCTGGGTAAAATTTTGCTGGTTGACCAAAATATTGCTTGGTATCAGTCACATGCTTGTACTGGTCTGTAACAGGATTGGCTAGAGGCGTATATAGTGGACGTGAGTTTGCTGGACACCTGACCAATATGCTAATAGGGTAAATTTGTTATCAACTTACGCAAAATGGGAGATTAGACACAGCTACATGTTTTTAATTCAAGTGCTCTGTTATTAGATGCTTTATTTATCCTTTGAAATTAACAAAATAGATCGATTTATTCGTCCTCAGCTTTCAATCATCTTAGAGGGCAACAATATGACTGGCCAGATATCATGGCGGTAAATATCATAGAAGCTTTTTTGACCAAAAGTTTTTTTTATGGCATTGATAGCAAAATGGCAAGTGTGTGAATAAATTCCAGCCCCCGGTTATGGTTGAACTTGAAATCTACAACTCCTAACGTTCATCCCGGGAATGCTGGGAATCATAGTATTCAAACGTCTGAAGGCCTGGAATTTTAACATCCCCGTGCTAAAGCTTTATGGTGTAACTTTACGTGCTTAGTCAATCCAACCCATTTACATTTATTAAGACAAGGGCAGTGATGTGGTAAATTGTATTTAAAGTACAGTAGGGTTCCATGTAAATGAATGTGGGAGAACGTGTCATCACAGAGGTTGGATTTGTCTTTCAGATGGTAGTTTTTCTTGTGTTTTTCCAAACATTATTTTTGTTGTG
This sequence comes from Hymenochirus boettgeri, assembly GCA_019447015.1. Classification (NCBI taxonomy): domain Eukaryota; kingdom Metazoa; phylum Chordata; class Amphibia; order Anura; family Pipidae; genus Hymenochirus; species Hymenochirus boettgeri. The sequence continues at coordinate 333,542,020 of CM033470.1, forward strand.
TTTTTGTGATTTTCTTCCCATTCATTGATGTGAAATGCTAGATTACTAGACTAGTAATACTGTGTTATAGTTACCTTCAGGTGAGCGACTGATTCATGTTTTAATGATGGTGGTTGCTTGCTGTGACTGTAGAAACTATTACCATGGAAACCGCACTAAATTTACTCCCGTGCTGCGGAATCCAGAGGAATGCAGGAAATTCTTTAGAAAGCACAGTAATAGACAATAGACTGTAATAGACACCTGGATAACTGGCTCTGTGAATGGGGAGTGGATACAAGGGTCTACCTACCCTGTAGTCAAAGTTGACAAATTCACTGCCCTAAAGATAAGCATAGGTTGTGTATGGTAAAAATATTCCTTTAATAACTTTATAGGAAGTGCAAAATGTTCCTAAAAAGACATTGGAAATGAATGATCACTGTCATTCAAAACACTGTCAAAACATGGCCAACGTGATCTAATGTGAACTACAGTGAACTATAATAAACTTTTGTATGTAATGGAACCAATTGCTCAAAATGCCGTAGATTAGCCTTAAATGGGTTTATAAATGTAAAAACAAGGGAATCTACAGCCCTTCTTTCCCATTATGTGAAAACAGAGTTCTCACTCTGTTCTCACTCTGTTCTCACTCTGCCTGAAAAGGCTGTTGCCACAGAGTTTTCTGTAGGGGGGTCTGAGTGGCCCACAGCACCCACGAGTGGACAGGATCATTTGTGATGTGTTTACACAAAAACTGAACTGAAATCAGTGTTCTGTGTCTGATGGAGGGATGAACTCTGAGCTGTAACATATTTGGTTGTCATCTTCCACTTAACTGGGTGTTCCCAGCTAAGGTGAATTATGGGACCTACAGTTTAATTTCATAAATCACCCAGCATCCACAGCAAAGCGAGAGGTGAGACACAGCTTGTTGTATCTTTGTGAATATGCTCTTTCTATTAGACCAATGTTGTCTGGAGACTTTAGTTCCCCTTTAAGCCATAAAAACATGTTTAGCCTAAACTTCTCATTTAAAGCAAATTATAAAAGAAGAAACCTGCAGAGCCCCATGTTCTACAATTTCTTACCTAGTTACTGTATCTCTATTTAGATATGTCCTGGTGCAGAGGTTACCATGTTTTTATGGATTTTTACCCTCTAGCCTAGTAACCATGCATTCATTACTGTATAATGAGCCAGAAAGCAAGCACTGAACCAAGCTTTGCTGGAGGAACAGGTGGAGTTTAACAGGGACTGTATCATCTTCAATTTAAATTAGAACGAAAGGGTTAAATAAACGTTCTCCTGTGTGCTGTACCCAGGGATTAGGGTACAACAGGATAGATCAACTGTTTAGCCCTTTAGTTTTCCATTAAGGTGAGAAATTACTGTACAATGGAGACTCAGCAAGTTTAAATGAATTCTTGTCTGTTTAATTTTGCAGTATTGTAGCTTCTAAAGAGCGTATCACTGACCCAGATACACAGTTGGACATGCTCATTGAATTCTCTACTTCCCCCTTCCTCTATCATTCTATGAAGCTGTCAGGTATCTACTGAGTGACCTGCTATTGACCTCTCTGTAATCCAAGAGCAGTGAGAAAATCATAGCGTTACTCAATAGGAATGCTTTTTTCGGTTTAGTTCTCCATTTAATGGTTATTATTTTACCAGCAGATATTTCATAAAAGGAATAATATAGTAACATAAGACAGATATTGGGAAGAAATGCAAAATGTATTTAAATAAAAATACGTTTTGTGCTAAAAATAAAATAAACCTTTTCGTAGAGTCTTAAAGGAGAATTGTACTATTCCACAACCCCACCCCCATTTTGAAGTTCTGTAATACTATGTCCTCACCTTGTGTGTATGTATGTATATATATATATATATATATACACACACAGGGAGATTCAATAAAAGATCTTCAGGGAGATTCAATAAAAGTTCTTATCGTTTAAAATGGTGCTAATTTTGCCCCAACCAATCAGATGTCGGCTTTCAAATGCTAAATAAGATCTGATTGGTTGGGGCAAAATTAGCACCATTTTAAACGATAAGAACTTTTATTGAATCTCCCTGTTAGGAAAAATAGTCCAGTGCACTCACAGGCCTTTGCACTCAGTAAACGCCTGGGTGCTACTGTAAAACACGGTAGATAAGGAAATAGATGAAGGTCTTGGACTATAAGATGTTTATTGAACACAAATAGATCTGTATCACCTACGCGTTTCAGCCATCTTCAGGGTAGATTTCAGTGCAGGTTTTGTGAAAACACATTACAACCCTAATGACTGCCACATCAAAGATGGCCAAAACACGTAGGTGATATAGACCTACTTGTGTTTAAGAACCATCTTATAGTTCAAGACCTTGGAGTGCTCTGTTCATCTGTTTCCTCTGTATATATCTGTGACCTTATCTTTGAGGTTGGCACATTTGTGGTTCCAAACATTACACAGTGCTCCTCCCATTTATCTAATCCCCCCTTTTTATAACGGTAATTAATACTCTACAGTGCCTCCAAATTAATGTTAAAACTATGCCTGAGGTTCTGAGTTTTCATACGGGGATCCTCATGCAAATTCTAGTCCATCTGAATTATTCACGATGCTAAAATATCTTGTTTGGCGAACAAGGATGCTCGTTAGCTCAGTCCAATAAGTTTTTCTTTTCCTGTAAAAGAAATGTAAAAGCAATTTAAAATCGAGATTGCCTGGTGCTCGCTCAACCGTTCAAGCCCAAGGCTATGTGGTTTGATTTTTTTTCATTTAATAATGCAAGTTCAGTGCATAGTAAGCAGAAGTCAGGACCTTAACACTTCCAGACATGCATATACACAATCAATCATTACATCCATCTCTAGCAACTGCTGTGAGCTAATCTATATGTGTGTAATGATTCATAGGACTAGTCCTACAATCCTTTCACCATGTAAGAAACAGTATTAAAATGATATTTCATGGCATTGATTACGGGTCCTTGAACGTCCACGTGCGATCGATACGTAGACTGGTGTTGAGTAGGGAATATTTTTTCTGGATTTTCTCACCTTTTAAACCAGTTCAGTGAAAGTTACTTTTTTCACAAGCCAATAAGCTGAACGATTAACCCATATAATAAAGTAGGTCGTCTATGCAATGACTTATTTCTGCACCCGGAAAGGGCTACATAATACTTTTTCCTCTACAAGTCTTTTTAAATCATCATCCACTTCCTGAGCAGTTAAACATCCCTATGGCATAATAGGAAGTTTTGCAATTTTTGCAATTAAAATTCCACCCTTTTATTATTGTTTTTTTTTGTGCAAAGTTTGCTGAAAGAGGCTGTGCCCTGGGCAGACACCGGACAGCTCACTTGGCTCAGCCATGATCCGCCCAGAACATGCCCATGTTCACCCGTCGGGTCCCGTGGGCCGCATCTTTTTCTGAACAGAATGCGGGCATCACTGCCTTAAGGTGGGTACACATACTAAAGATCTTTAAAAGACAGGTATCCCACCCCTCCCGGGAGTCGCCCTGATTTTGGGATGGTTTCACCTTCCGGTCACACCCATAGTGACGTCACATCAGTCTGTCACGTACCCTTCTCCCCACCCTGCCCGGAAGATTCGGCAGGGTGGGATGTCTGAAATTGCATTTCAGAATATTTTTGCAGATTAGTTTCATTATTTTTTTTACATAGTTTTGAAGATATTTATATTTTTATGTGTGATATGGTAGCAGCATCACCAGATCTCCTGCACTTCCTGCTTCCTGCTCTGAAACCATGTGACAAACCCTTTTCCCTCTGTCTCCCACCTCCTAACTTTCTGATCAGTGATTTCTTCATATCTTGGGCTGTGCATCATGTAGAGAGGTGGTTGATGGCTCATTTTAAAGGTAGGAAACTGACCTTTATTTAAAATCAACTTGATTGGAGACTACAGTTACCCTTTAAAAACAAGACATCCATCTCAGACACAATTCATTCTATGCCTATGTCATTAATACATCCTGGCAACATACTTGAACTAATTAGACTCTTATCTGATATCTGGAACAATTTGATAAAAACGTAAGAGGCCCAGCTGATTTGATCATAACATTAAAATGTCATGAATCCCAATTGACATTCCCATCAGTTTAAGTGCTGTACAGATGCAGATATAGGGGGAACTAGTTTTTATTTTGTATATACCGTATAATTGTATTTTGTGTATATATAAATGTAGGGTTTTATTTATATAGAAGGCCCCAACTATCCTGATTATGCAGGACAGGCCTCTTTAAACGGTGGGCACGAACAGAGTGGGGTACAGGCAGACCCTGCTCCTCCATCTGTGTCTCTTCTGTGCTGCTGTTTCGCCAATTTACAATTTAGAATTTCTGCATATGTTAGCTTATTACTCTTAGTTAGGACACAACCGTTTATATAGAGCCCTAGCATAATCTGACCAATGGGAAGACTCGCTTCAAAGTGCATATTCCAATTGGTCAAGCCCTGGGCAGACGCAAAAGAGGAAGGGTGAACCGTTCTAATGATTAGAACTTTAGAGGAAGGCTGATGGTAATCTAAGGTATAATTGGTTATTAGGAGTAGGAGAAGTATCGTGTGTATAAAGTCTTTTAAAAAAACAGTTAAAATGAAAAGTACTTGGACAGGGAAATCGGACTGGTAATCCCTACCTCCCAATATTGTTTCTGTGAGGAGCACCAGCCCAAAGAAAACTTATGCTGCCAGTCTTCCTCCTGGCTTCAACACTATAGTAATAGTAGGTTACTGTAAATGACACAGAGACCTGGCGAATGGTCTGGGGATCCCGTAAATAGAACCAAAACTTATTTTAAAACAATCTTTCCTCTCGATCGGACTGTTTTCGAGTTACCAAAATCGATCATTACTTTTGAGGATTCGATTTTCGACATCCGTCTACTTTCGCTTTTCGATAATCGTCTACTTCCGATTTTCTATTTTTTGATAATTATCTACTTTCAATTTTTGATAATCTTCTACTTTTGATTTTCAATAAAAATAGAAAATTCTAAAAAATCCAGGTTCCGTGAAATCCGAGAGTTCTGAGAGTTTTGTTGGGACTTCGATTCGATTTGAAACTGGGTTCTATTCGAACCCACATTACATCTCTATCCAAGACTAACCTGGCAAATGAAAACTGTTACAGGGTTATTCAATAAAAGCTCGTATAGTTAAAAATGGTGATAATTTTGCCCCAACCAATCAGATGTTAGCTTTCAAATGGTAAATAATATCTGATTGGTTGGGGCAAAATTATCACCATTTTTAACGATAAGAACATTTATTGAATCTCCCTGTTACTGCTGTAGCTCCTAAACGAAACAAGATTGTGAGGTAGGAATAATCAATCCTAGCTACCTGCCCCAGGTACTTTAAATTTTTAAAAATTAAATTTTTAGAGTATAATTGTCCTTTAAGATGCTTGTGAAGGTTCTCATTCATCCAGGTCATGGTATATCTGTTGTATTCAATTAGATCAACTGGACTTGAAATGTAGTTCTTGAAGACGTTTCGCTAGTCATCCGACTGGCTTTCTCAATTCAGAATGACTTGTACAAGAATCTGTGGCAATTATGTACCCTGGAAAATCCCAATTAGCATATCACAGCCAGGTGTTAAGGGTGTGATTAGATAGTGGCTAAGAGGTGTTATAGGAACGCCCAGAGTAAGGTGTTAAAACAGCATTGTACATGTTCTTCCTCCTGTCTTGCTTTTCCCCTTCACTGTTGGTACACGAATACCAACAGTGAAGGGGAAAAGCAAGACAGGAGGAAGAACATGGTCATCCCATATGTAGCAGGGGTCTCCGAGAAATTAAGAAGAATTTTCAAAAAACATCGTATCCCTGTCTGCTTTAAACCGAACAACACACTGAGGCAGCAATTGGTACATCCGAAAGACCCAATACCAAAACACAAGAAAAGCGACATCATATATGCAGTGCAGTGCAGTGAAGAATGCTCTGATTTGTATGTGGGGGAGACCAAACAGCAACTGCATCAACGTATGGCCCAGCACAGAAGGGCCAATTCCTCGGGTCAGGACTCAGCCGTGTATCTGCATCTTAAGGATAAAGGACATACCTTTGAAGATTGTAATGTTAACATACTGGCGAAGGAACGTGACTGGTTCAAGAGAGGTGTTAAGGAGGCCATTTATGTGAAAATAAAGAAACCAAGCCTAAATAGAGGTGGGGGTTCGACACCAACTGTCTGCCATGTACAATGCTGTTTTGACACCTTACTCTGGGCGTTCCTATAACACCTCTTAGCCGCTATCCAATCCCGCCCTTAACACCTGGCTGTGATATGCTAATTGGGATTTTCCAGGGTACATAATTGCCACAGATTCTTGTACAGGTCATTCTGAATTGAGAAAGCCAGTCGGATGACTAGCGAAACGTCTTCAAGAACTACATTTCAAGTCCAGTTGATCTAATTGAATACAACAGATATGTCCTTTAAGATGTTTATTTTTTTTTTTTAGTACAAGTCTCGAAAATATTGTAAATTTTAAAGGACAGGACCTAAGGACAGATGTCTGACCCATCAAATTTAGTTCTACTAGTGTGTGTGCCCTATTAGGATCAATTTTATCTGCAGAAATTACTAATGAGCTTTAGATGTGGAAATTGGTGGAATTTTGGGGTTTGGTGACAACATTTTGTCAGTGTGAATGGTGAAATTTCAGAGTTTGAAATGGGTAATTTTGTTACGGACATCTACATTATCGCTTGTGTTAGACTTTGTGATTGGTTTGTAGAGCGACTGTCTAAATCGAAGTAAATAATTAAAAAAAAAATGTAAACATTGTTTGTAATGAACTAATCTAATCTTCTATTTTTTTAACCTTTTTACCATTGGGGAAACCTTGAAACAATTTCCACATCTCAGGGAATCCCTGCAGAAAACGATGATTACCTATTACATAATCACTGATGTAGTTCCACGCTTCAATATGCTGATTCTATAGCGCACCGTTATCCTGGAGAACTTAAAGGCGCAGGGCTATTTATGAAATTAATGTTGTATTCATTGCTACGTGCAAGCTACATAAATTGATTAAAATCATCTGGTAATGAAATGAAAAGCTGATTTATTCATTTCGAACCAAAAAAAAAGAAGGTACACACACACTATAATGTCGGATTCAGCATATTTGTTTTCAGATCCGGAACAATACAATCATTAATAAATGACCGGGCATTCTGTGCTTGTAAGGAAATACATTATTCATTTCTACTGCAGATGAGATTTCACACTGAGTTTAAATGGAAACAAATGTGTAATTTAAAGGGATGTTTATTGACAAATTGTAAATGTAGAGAATAAACCTTGGCTTGATTCTGTTGTCTTGCTGACCAGGAAACTCTTCTTTAGATTATTTAAAGTGGAAGTTTAGCACAAATATGTGGGATTTTCAAGGGTGGGGGGGGAATTTTCTTTTGCCCCTCCAGTGATTTCTCATAAATAAATGCTTGCAAAGTATGCAGGACCCCAAATAGTGTTGATTGGTGGTTTTGGGATTATTTAGATGCTCATTAGACATCTGAGCATGTTTGTCCTATCCAACATCCAATGAGTAGAATTTACTGTAAGAAACATTCCAAGGAAGTGGTGCATCTTGGGAAGAATGACCTGAACAGAACCTAAAAGGTGAAATATGAGTAATTAGCTTAAAAAAAAAAAAAAAAAATTCCGGTCTAAAAAAAAAATTCTGTCAAGAGTGTTTGCCATTTTTTCATAATTTGCAGCAAGTTACAAACTCAATTGTAATGTAGATTGTCAACTTTTATCCCGATCTAAGAAAATGTCCCTTGGTCAGAAAATATTTTTGGTACATATAATAATGTTGATCACTGGTTGCAATTTATAATGTGTACAATGCGCCATTTTATATACATTGTGTGTTTTTTACTTTCACGCCTGATGAAGAGTCCTCAAGCGTTTCAAAAGCTTCAGCCTGCTGAGTTAGCAATAAAACGTATCCCTTTAACTGTTCTGTTTTGGCTTTTATGGCTCCGGTTTAATCCTGATCTAGATTTTTGTGTTAATTTAATGCCAGCTGTTAAATTTGTGAAATTGAATCGCTTGCAGAGGCTGTGTGGGTGTCCCAACGGTAACACAAACCCTACACAAAAGGAAAATATTAAATCCCCCACTACATTTCTGTGGTAAAATACTTACTTGATTTGAATGCTAACTAGAGCTTGTTAGTATTAAGATCGCGAAGTGTAGAGTACGCATTTAGCAAAAAGTGATCTCCATTATGCAACAAAATGGATGACGTGGCAAGAAAATTCTAGAAAGGAAGGCCATGTTTTTTTCTGCCTTTTTTTTTTTTTTTTTTAAATGAAAAGCGTCTGGAAAACTCAGTGTTAAGTATTGAAAAAATGTTAATTTTTTTAAGTAAGCAATAATTTATTGGCACGTGATTAGCAAGATACGCAATCATACACATGGGCTCCTTTTGTTGCTTTTTCGAATTTGCCAAAATTCTGAAAACCTTTGAAAATTCAAAAACAAACTCATAGAAGTCAATGGGAAAAAATAATCCAAATAATCCAATAAGAATTTTAGGGTTACCGAAATCAATCGGCGTATTTGAGAGTTACAAAATTGTAAATTCTTACTTCGAGGGTTACCGAAACCGACTTGCATATTTGATGGTTACCGAAATCGAAAATTCTGAATTTGTGGGTTATTGAAATCGATAGCCGTATTCAAGGGTTACTGTATTTTCCCTAATAATCGAATTTACGATAACAAATTTGAAATTCCTAAAAATTTGAGTTTCTAAAGTTCGGAAAGTTTTGTTGGAACTTTGAAACTCTTTGATTCTATAAAAATACATCTCTACATAATAGATTATAATAGGCTATTGTGACTAACAATAAACTAGGTGTAATGTAACAGCCAGAAGTGAATACAATTGGGTTCTATTTGCCTAGAATAGAGTTTGGCATTGCAACATTGTAACACATTGTATCTCATCCAATCAGGCTGGTGAGAGGTTGGGCAACCAGAATCAGTTTCCAGTTCATATCTGTAATAAATCTGCTAAGGTTATTTTATGTATCTGTTTATTTCCTGAAAGCTTAATGGTTTAATTTGTTCCTCCGAACCTTCTGAGCTATCGACCGGTTTGTCTGTTTGCTCTATAAACAAAATTTGCTTGCAGCGGGGAATAAGACTCTCTGACCACTAACAATCTGTCAATCCTAAAACTACAATGTCCATTCATGCTCCTTTGATATTTGTAGCTCACTGGGGGATTCTAGCCGAATGCGATAAACAAGAGCATTTAAAAAGAAGTAAAATTTTACTTTTTCTTTGCTTTAGTTACCCTTTAATTTTTCTCCCTTAAAGGACAACTGTTGTCTCTAAACAAGTAAGGGTTCAATAAAAGCCTTTTGATCATACCTTTAAAATGAACCCTGGAACAGATCCCTAGGTAAATCTTGTGTTGACAGAGGAGTTTACAGAGGAGAGCTAGGCTGTTGTTTGATAGTTAAAGTCGCGATAACTGATTCAGTTTCTTCTTTTGCGCCGGCTGCACGGGTATCGAAAAAGACACGCACCCATCACAAGAAAATTTATGCTGTTAGTAAATCTCTTTTGTGATCGCTAACCCCATATTAAATACAGGTTGGAAGATTTACCAGGAGCAATTGCGGCCCTGGGTAAATCTCCCTGGTGATGTTATATTGCTGAAAAGTTTTATCTATTTTATAGCTCCCACCAGCTTGTAACTGTCAATTTTTCTGTCTGTGCAGGTACTTCCTGTTTTCCCCAGCATTAAAGGGAAAGTTCAGTGGAAAATATCATTATCTTTAAAATTCTTAGTTTATATGGCACATACCTAGTTATTCTACCTATTTTCTTCCATTTTGAAAAATCAGTTGAATTTATACCCCTTGCTACTCCCTGCAGTTTACATTAGTGAGCTGACATTTTTGAGGTTCTGTAATGTTCTTTCTTCCCAGAATGCACTCTACCTTGGAATGTTCCTAACAGTAATTTTCTACTGATTGGCTGTTGGATGGGTCAAACATGCTCAGGTCTCTGCTGAGCAACTGAATCAACCCAGGCGCTGGGTCAAGGGCAAGATCATAACGGTCTCTATTAGGGAGTCCTGCAAACAGGAAGTCAGTATTTTGGAAGCATTTATTTATACACAGACACAATGCTGAATGGGCAGGTTAAGGTCATTAGGATGGAAAATACTGCTCTTTTTTCTTAAATGTACTGTATATGAATTTGATATGCCCGTTTCAGTCTTAAGTGGTTCAAAGTTAAGTGGTTGAAGGCGTTCCTCCCAACATTTAGAAATGACAATGAGGGACAAGTTGCGGCATGCATGGAATTTGTTGGCCATGCCCACTTTTATAAAGCCACTCCCACTTTGTTCAGGTTACACCTATTTTAAAGACCACTATTCCCATTTTACCATGTTGCCTGTGACATGAAATGTATGATGTGATTAAGATAGCAGAAACAGACTAATAAACAGAAGGCTCTGGCTAATGAACTGAAGGACACTGGTTAATGAACTGGAGGGCTGACAAAGCTTTTAAATGAACTGGAGGGCTGTCAACACTCTATGTGAATGGTTTCTCCCTGCACTCCTTATATATATATTAAACCTGTGAGGTGCAGGCTCTCCCACGCTACCAACCACCAGTAGCTTCTGGGGATATTCAGGATATATAAGTACGGCAAGTCGCACACATTCAGGTTATATGATTGTGACAAGCCGTGTGAACAACGTTTCGGGTCTCCCCCTTCAGATGCATCAGGATGAAACAGGGAGCCGTGCCGGTGGATCGGGGATTTGTAAGGTGAACATCTAACACTGGGGGCATCCCTTCTAAATGTAAGTATAGTGTAAATGGGGTTCCATACATTGCTCTGATTTCAGTTTCCTTTAAAGTGCTGCCCAGACAGTCAGACAAAGTAATAAACAGAATATGCTTTGCTGCTTCTATTACTATAACAGTCTGGGCAGAACTTTGTAGGAAGCCAGAACACATTATGTAAAATATAAAACATACCTTTACCCCCAAACAGAAAGTGGATCCTCATGAATGTCCCTCTGAACCTGTTACTAACCCTTCCCCCACTTCACTCCTCTTCGGCCGATATTAAAGCAGGGGAGATCCCTGTCTGTAAGGTAATGGCTTCCAGTATGAATAAAGTTTATTTTAAAAAAAATGGAACTTCCATTTAAAAAAAAAAACAAAACTTTATTCATACCCGACACTGCCGGTTAGGGACACTTAGAAATCCGGGACATAGATGGACATTTGGGACATTCAAGTTGCGGTCCGGGACAGTGGGACACAGGTGGAAATCTGTGAATGCCCCGGACAATCTGGGACAGTTGGGAGGTATGCCGGAGTGAAGTAGAGGAGCTGAGGGTCAGGTAATGTCACTCAATCTACTGGAAACAGGAAGTTTGAACATTACCCAAAATATCATATCTCACAGGCTGCAGCCAGACATGTGATCCAGTGCTCATTTTAAAGGAAAGACTGTGGGCTTTTGTTTCAACCTATCTTGTTCATAGACCACAGTTGCCCTTTAAGATACTTCAAGCTGAACTCCCCATGATTACCTAAAATGCAAGGTCCTTACCCCTGGAGCGATATCTTTGTTTGAATACTTATCTTAAAGGTGCCCTCGCTGCTCCACCTCCCTCCTCAGCTGCCAGTTCATCTGATGCCCTGTCAACATGAGGATACATTTCTTAAAGAGCGTTACCAGTCATTAGTTGGAATAGCAGCTTTTGAGGCCAAATTGGATGATGAGGACATCTAGAAATTAGGTCTAACTGCCAGCTTTACCCCAATAGAACAACTTAAAGGAGGGGGGTGTTTTCTTCACTTTCATTCTCCTTTAAGACACACACAGGGAGATTCAATAAAAGTTCTTATTGTTAAAAATGGTGCTAATTTTGCTCCAACCAATCAGATGTTATTTAACATTCAAAGGCTAACATCTGATTGGTTGGGGCAAATTTAGCACCATATTTAACAATAAACACTTTTATTGAATCTCCCTGACAGTGTTTTATAAATAAGATATTTCTAGGGAGATGTACTGAGGCATTAGTGCCATTTCCGGTCTTTAGCCCACGATTACTGATGTACTCATTGTTATTGTGTCTTTAAGACTGGATTTGCAGTGGTTGTGCCTCTTTGAAAAAAAGAATGGGTATATGGGTTTGGGATATAATTTGCTTGGATTTATGGGATTGATTGTCCTTTAGGGTACCGCTCCATAATTTATGATTTTGGAGGTTTTGCACGTTATTGCATGTGCCTCTGTATTTTATTTGAATTGAGTTAAATGACAACGCATGGGATGCCTACCAAAAATTGTGATTGCATGCAGTGTAAAAACCATGAGATGCACAAAGGGGATTCGATACAAAATAGGGATTGTGCACATTTTGCGCATTGTGGGGCCTCCCTATTAAAAACAACTTACTGTCATTCTTGCATTAAGCTGAACTGACCATTCAGGTGTTTTTAAACTGCAGCAGGCCAATAAAAAGAGAAGAGATGATTGATTGGTATGGACAAATATGGTAAAATTTTATCCATTTGACTGTATAAACCCTATAGCCCTATAATAACAAAGGTTATCAGGCTTATGTAATAAGATGGGCAAATGTTTGTCCTTGCTTAACCTATAAAAACCAATTGCATGTTTTCCTGACATTTTAACGATAGTTGACTTGTAAAAAGCTTACTGCTGATTGGTCGATAAGGGATAATAGCAATGAGTGAACTTTTCACTGCCCGTTATTACCTAAACTATCATTGTCATTACAGCACATACGGGCCCGTCTCCCTCTTAAACAGGTGTTTTACCCAATTAAACGAGATAATTAGTGTTAATTAATCTGTGATAACCACACGCTGCTTATAAAGAGTTCTTTATGAATTATTAAAAAAAAACTATTCCAAGACCAGCTGTTTCGGCTACAATGAAGCAATATGGGCCTAATGTTCAATAGAATATGGTGATGTGTGTATTGGGTCACCACTATTACAGAGGCCATTGAAATGACAATTCATAACGTCAGGCAGATCCCTGTTTAGTGGGTGGCAGGCACTGATTGGTCTCTATGGAATCTTTCTGCACTTAGCAGTGATGTCTAAACACCTGGAGTGCCAAGGTTCAACATCATTGCTCTATAGGAATATTCACAGATAAATGATGCTTATGTAAAATATGGTAGAAGGCTGAGAGAGAGAGGGTTATTAAGGGAGATATGTGTGGATAAATAGATAGACAGACACACAGATAGATAGATAGATAGATTAGAAAGAATGAGAGAGACCCACATAGAGAGACAGAGAGGGGGGGGTTTAGAGAGATGATATACGTGTGTGGATAGAGAGAGACATAAATAGAGAAAGATAGACAGACAGAGGAGATTAGATAGATAGACAGACACACATATATATATATATGATCCTATAGATAGACAGATAGATAAATGATCGGATAGATAAATGATCATAGATATAGATTTACAGACAGCTAGATAGATAGATGATCAGATAGATAGACAGACACACAGATAGATATATATGATCATATAGATAGACAGATATAGATAATCATATATATAGATGGATTTACAGACAGACATGTAGATAGATGATCAGATAGATATAGATGATCATATAGATAGATAGATGACAGATAGATACAGATGATCAGATGGATAATTAGATAGACAGATATGTTCAAATAAATAGATAGACATAGATGATCAGATAGCGATAGATAATTTGATAGATATGATCAAATAGATAGACAGTCACAGATAGTTAGTTAAATAGATAGTTGATAGATAGATAAATAGATAGTTGATAGATAGTCAAATAGATAGTTGATAGATAATTAGATAGTTAATAGAGAACTACATAGATATATATTTAAATATATAGTTGTAGACATAGATGAGAAAGATATAGATAATTAGATATGATCAAATAGACAGTCACAGATTGATAGATAGATGATAAACAGATAGATAGATAATAGATGATAGATAGATAGATAGATAGATAGATAGTTAAATAGATAGTTGATAGACATAGATGAGAAAGATATAGATAATTAGATATGATCAAATAGACAGTCACACATAGATAGATAGATACAGTAGATAGATATATAGATAGATAGATAGATAGTTGATAGAAAGATAGATGATAGAGAGATAGATAAAGAGGAGAAAGATAGATAGTTGATAGAGAGAGAGATAGATAATAGATAGATAGATACAGTAGATAGATAGTTTATAGAGAGGAGATAGATAGTCGATAGATAGATAGATAGATAGATACAGTAGATAGATAGTTGATAGAGAGATAGATAGTTGATAGATAGATACAGTAGATAGATAGATAGATAGATAGATAGTTGATAGAGACATAGATAGATATATAGATAGATAGTTGATAGAGAGAGAGATAGATAGTTGATAGAGGGACTGTATCATCTTCAATTTAAATTAGAACGAAAAGGGGTTAAATAAACGTTCTCCTGTGTGCTGTACCCAGGGATTAGGGTACAACAGGAAGATCAACTGTTTAGCCCTTTAGTTTTCCATTAAGGTGAGAAATTACTGTACAATGGAGACTCAGCAAGTTTAAATGAATTCTTGTCTGTTTAATTTTGCAGTATTGTAGCTTCTAAAGAGCGTATCACTGACCCAGATACACAGTTGGACATGCTCATTGAATTCTCTACTTCCCCTTCCTCTATCATTCTATGAAGCTGTCAGGTATCTACTGAGTGACCTGCTATTGACCTCTCTGTAATCCAAGAGCAGTGAGAAAATCATAGCGTTACTCAATAGGAATGCTTTTTTCGGTTTAGTTCTCCATTTAATGGTTATTATTTTACCAGCAGATTTCATAAAAGGAATAATATAGTAACATAAGACAGATATTGGGAAGAAATGCAAAATGTATTTAAATAAAATACGTTTTGTGCTAAAATAAATAAACCTTTGTTTAGTAGAGTCTTAAAGGAGAATTGTACTATTCCACAACCCCACCCCCATTTGAAGTTCTGTAATACTATGTCCTCACCTTGTGTGTATGTATGTATATATATATATATATATAAACACACACAGGAGATTCAATAAAAGATCTTCGGGAGATTCAATAAAAGTTCTTATCGTTTAAAATGGTGCTAATTTTGCCCCAAACAATCAGATCTTATTTAGCATTTGAAAGCTAACATCTGATTGGTTGGGGCAAAATTAGCACTATTTTTAACAATAAGCAGGGTATTCAATAAAAGTTCTTATCGTTTAAAATGGTGCTAATTTGCCCCAACCAATCAGATGTCGGCTTTCAAATGCTAAATAAGATCTGATTGGTTGGCAAAATTAGCACCATTTTAAACGATAAGAACTTTTATTGAATCTCCCTGTTAGGAAAAATAGTCAGTGCACTCACAGGCCTTTGCACTCAGTAAACGCCTGGGTGCTACGTAAAACACGGTAGATAAGGAAATAGATGAAGGTCTTGGACTATAAGATGTTATTGAACACAAATAGATCTGTATCACCTACGCGTTTCAGCCATCTTCAGGGTAGATTTCAGTGCAGGTTTTGTGAAAACACATTACAACCCTAATGACTGCCACATCAAAGATGGCCAAAACACGTAGGTGGATATAGACTACTTGGTTTAAGAACCATCTTATAGTTCAAGACCTGGAGTGCTTGTCATCTGTTTCCTCTGATATATCTGTGACCTTATCTTTGAGGTTGGCACATTTGTGGTTCCAAAAAATTACACAGTGCTCCTCCCATTTATCTAATCCCCCCTTTTTATAACGGTAATTAATACTCTACAGTGCCTCCAAATTAATGTTAAAACTATGCCTGAGGTTCTGAGTTTTCATACGGGGATCCTCATGCAAATTCAGTCCATCTGAATTATTCACGATGCTAAAATATTTGTTTGGCGAACAAGGATGCTCGTTAGTCAGTCCAATAAGTTTTTCTTTCCTGTAAAGAAATGTAAAAGCAATTTAAATCGAGATTGCTGGTGCTCGCTCAACCGTTCAAGCCAAGGCTATGTGGTTTGATTTTTTTTCATTTAATAATGCCAGTTCAGTGCATAGTAGCAGAAGTCAGGACCTTAAACACTTCCAGACATGCATATCACAATCATCATTAAATCCATCTCTAGCAACTGCTGTGAGCTAACTCATATGTGTGTAATGATTCAAGGACTAGTCTACAATCTTCACCATGTAAGAAACAGTATTAAAATGATATTTCATGGATTGATTACGGGTCCTTGAACGTCACGTGCGATCGATACGTAGACTGGTGTTGAGTAGGGAATATTTTTTCTGGATTTTCTCACCTTTAAACCAGTTCAGTGGAAGTTACTTTTTTCACAAGCCATAAGCTGAACAGATTAACCCATATAATAAGTAGGTGTCTATGCAATGACTTATTTTCTGCACCCGGAAAGGGCTACATAATACTTTTCTCTTACAAGTCTTTTAAATCATCATCCACTTTGAGCAGTTAAAAATCCCTATGGCATAATAGGAAGTTTTGCCATTTTTGCAATTAAAATTCCACCCTTTTATTATTGTTTTTTTTTGTGCAAAGTTTGCTGAAAGAGGCTGTGCCCGGGCAGACAACGGACAGCTCACTTGGCTCAGCCATGATCCGCCCAGAACATGCCCATGTTCACCCGTCGGGTCCCGTGGGCCGCATCTTTTTCTGAACAGAATGCGGGCATCATGCCTTAAGGTGGGTACACATACTAAAGATCTTTAAAAGACAGGTATCCCACCCCTCCCGGGAGTCGCCCCTGATTTTGGGATGGTTTCACCTTCCGGTCACACCCATAGTGACGTCACATCAGTCTGCACGTACCCTTCTCCCCACCCTGCCCGGAAGATTCGGCAGGGTGGTGGATGCTGAATTGCATTTCAGAATATTTTTGCAGATTAGTTTCATTATTTTTTTTACATAGTTTTGAAGATATTTATATTTTTTATGTGTGATAGGTAGCAGCATCACCAGATCTCCTGCACTTCCTGCTTCCTGCTCTGAAACCATGTGACAAACCCTTTTCCCTCTGTCTCCCACCTCCTAACTTTCTGATCAGTGATTTCTTCATATCTTGGGCTGTGCATCATGTAGAGAGGTGGTTGATGGCTCATTTTAAAGGTAGGAAACTGACCTTTATTTAAATCAACTTGATTGGAGACTAAAGTTACCCTTTAAAACAAGACATCCATCTCAGACACAATTCATTCTATGCCTAGTCATTAATACATCCTGGCAACATACTTGAACTAATTAGACTCTTATTTGATATTTGGAACAATTTGATAAAAACGTAAGAGGCCAGTGATTTGATCATAACATTAAAATGTCATGAATCCCATTGACATTCCCATCAGTTTAAGTGCTGTACAGATGCAGATATAGGGGGAACTAGTTTTTATTTGTATATACCGTATAATTGTATTTTGTGTATATATAAATGTAGGGTTTTATTTATATAGAAGGCCCCACTATCCTGATTATGCAGGACAGGCCTCTTAAACGGTGGGCACGAACAGAGTGGGGTACCGGCAGACCCTGCTCCTCCATCTGTGTCTCTTCTGTGCTGCTGTTTCGCCAATTTACAATTTAGAATTTCTGCATTGTTAGCTTATTACTCTTAGTTAGGACACAACCGTTATATAGAGCCTAGCATAATCTGACCAATGGGAAAGCTCGCTTCAAAGTGCATATTCCATTGGTCAAGCCCTGGGCAGACGCAAAAGAGGAAGGGACCGTTCTAATGATTTGACTTTAGAGGAAGGCTGATGGTAATCTAAGGTATAATTGGTTATTAGGAGTAGGAGAAGTATCGTGTGTATAAAGTCTTTTAAAAAAACAGTTTAAAATGAAAAGTACTTGGACAGGGAAATCGGACTGGTAATCCCTACCTCCCAATATTGTTTTCTGTGAGGAGCACCAGCCCAAAGAAAACTTATGCTGCCAGTCTTCCTCTGGCTTCAACACTATAGTAATAGTAGGTTACTGTAAATGACACAGAGACCTGCGAATGGTCGGGATCCCGTAAATAGAACCAAAACTTATTTTAAAACAATCTTTCCTCTCGATCGGACTGTTTTCGAGTTACCAAAATCGATCATTACTTTTGAGGATTCGATTTTCGAAATCCGTCTACTTTCGCTTTTCGATAATCGTCTACTTCCGATTTTCTATTTTTGATAATATATACTTTCAATTTTTGATAATCTTCTACTTTGATTTTCAATAAAAATAGAAAATTCTAAAAAATCCAGGTTCGTGAAATGAAATCCGAGAGTCTTGAGAGTTTTGTTGGGACTTCGATTCGATTTGAACGGGTTCTATTCGAACCCACATTACATCTCTATCCAGACTAACCTGGCAAATGAAAACTGTTACAGGGTTATTCATAAAGCTCGTATAGTTAAAAATGGTGATAATTTGCCCCAACCAATCAGATGTTAGCTTTCAAATGGTAAATAATATCTGATTGGTTGGGGCAAAAATTATCACCATTTTTAACGATAAGAACAATTGAATCTCCCTGTTACTGCTGTAGCTCCTAAACGAAACAAGATTGTGGAGGTAGGAATAATCAATCTAGCTACCTGCCCCAGGTACTTTAAATTTTAAAAATTAAATTTTAGAGTATAATTGTCCTTTAGATGCTTGTGAAGGTCTCATTCATCCAGGTCATGGTATAATCTGTTGTATTCAATTAGATCAACTGGACTTGAAATGTAGTTTTGAAGACGTTTCGTCTAGTCATCCGACTGGCTTTCTCAATTCAGAATGACTTGTACAAGAATCTGTGGCAATTATGTACCCTGGAAAATCCCAATTAGCCTATCACAGCCCGGTGTTAAGGGTTTGGTGATTAGATAGTGGCTAAGAGGGTGTTATAGGAACGCCCAGGTAAGGTGTTAAAACAGCATTGTACATGTTCTTCCTCCTGTCTGCTTTTCCCCTTCACTGTTGGTACACGAATACCAACAGTGAAGGGAAAAGCAAGACAGGAGGAAGAACATGGTCATCCCATGTAGCAGGGGTCTCCGAGAAATTAAGAAGAATTTCAAAAACACTCGTATCCCTGTCTGCTTTAAACCGAACAACACACTGAGGGCAGCAATTGGTACATCCGAAAGACACCAATACCAAAACACAAGAAAAGCGACATCATATATGCAGTGCCGTGCAGTGAAGAATGCTCTGATTTGTATGGGGGGGAGACCAAACAGCAACTGCATCAACGTAGGCCCGCACGAAGGGCCAATCCTCGGGTCAGGACTCAGCCGTGTATCTGCATCTTAAGAGATAAAGGAAATACCTTTGAAGATTGTAATGGTAACATACTGGCGAAAGGAACGTGACTGGTTCAAGAGAGGTGTTAAGGAGGCCATTTATGTGAAAATAAGAAACCAAGCCTAAATAGAGGTGGGGGTTCGACACAATGTCTGCCATGTACAATGCTGTTTTACACCTTACTCTGGGCGTTCCTATAACACCTCTTAGCCGCTATCCAATCCCGCCCTTAACACCTGGCTGTGATATGCTAATTGGGATTTTCCAGGGTACATAATTGCCACGAATTCTTGTACAGGTCATTCTGAATTGAGAAAGCGCAGTCGATGAGACTAGCAAACGTCTTCAAGAACTACATTTCAAGCCAGTTGATCTAATTGAATACAACAGATATGTCTTTAAGATGTTTATTTTTTTTTTTAGTACAAGTCTCGAAAATATTGTAAATTTTAAAGGACAGGACCTAAGGACCAGATGTCTGACCCATCAAATTTAGTTCTACTAGTGTGTGTGCCCTATTAGGATCAATTTTATCTGCAGAAATTACTAATGAGCTTTAGATGTGGAAATTGGTGGAATTTTGGGGTTTGGTGACAACATTTGTCAGTGTGAATGGTGAAATTTCAGAGTTTGAAATGGGTAATTTTGTTACGGACATCTACATTATCGCTTGTGTTAGACTTTGTGTTGGTTTGTAGAGCGACTGTCTAAATCGAAGTAAATAATTAAAAAAAAAATGTAAACATTGTTGTAATGAAATAATCTAATCTTCTATTTTTTTAACCTTTTTACCATTGGGGAAACCTGAAACAATTTCCACATCTCAGGGAATCCCTGCAGAAAACGATGATTACCTATTACATAATCACATGATGTAGTTCCACGCTTCAATATGCTGATTCTATAGCGCACCGTTATCCTGGAGAACTTAAAGGCGCAGGGCTATTTATGAAATTAATGTTGTATTCATTGCTACGTGCAAGCTACATAAATTGATTAAAATCATCTGGTAATGAAATGAAAAGCTGATTATTCATTTCGAACCAAAAAAAAAGAAGGTACACACACACATTAAGTCGGATTCAGCATATTTGTTTTCAGATCCGGAACAATACAATCATTAATAAATGACCGGGCATTCTGTGCTTGGAAGGAAATACATTATTCATTTCTACTGCAGATGAGATTTCACACTGAGTTTAAATGGAAACAAATGTGTAATTTAAAGGGATGTTATTGACAAATTGTAAATGTAGAGAATAAACCTTGGCTTGATTCTGTTGTCTTGGGACCAGGAAACTCTTCTTTAGATTATTTAAAGTGGAAGTTTAGCACAAATATGTGGGATTTTCAAGGGTGGGGGGAATTTTCTTTTGCCCCTCCAGTGATTTCTCATAAATAAATGCTTGCAAAGTATGCAGGACCCCAAATAGTGTTGATTGGTGGTTTTGGGATTATTTAGATGCTCATTAGAAATCTGAGCATGTTTGTCCTATCCAACATCCAATGAGTAGAATTTACTGTAAGAAACATTTCAAGGAAGTGGTGCATCTTGGGAAGAATGACCTGAACAGAACCTAAAAGGTGAAATATGAGTAATTAGTTAAAAAAAAAAAAAAAAAATTCGGTCTAAAAAAAAAATTCTGTCAAGAGTGTTTGCCATTTTTCATAATTTGCAGCAAGTTACAAACTCAATGTAATGTAGATTGTCAACTTTTATCCCGATCTAAGAAAATGTCCCTTGGTCAGAAAATATTTTGGTACATATAATAATGTTGATCACTGGTTGCAATTATAATGTGTACAATGCGCCATTTTATATACATTGTGTGTTTTTTACTTTCACGCCTGATGAAGAGTCCTCAAGCGTTTCAAAAGCTTAGCCTGCTGAGTTAGCAATAAAACGTATCCCTTAACTGTTCTGTTTTGGCTTTATGGCTCCGGTTTAATCCGATCTAGATTTTTGTGTTAATTTAATGCCAGTGTTAAATTTGTGAAATTGAATCGCTTGCAGAGGCTGTGGGGGTGTCCCAACGGTAACACAAACCCTACACAAAAGGAAAATATTAAATCCCCCACTACATTTCTGTGGTAAAATACTTACTTGATTTGAATGCTAACTAGAGCTTGTTAGTATTAAGATCGCGAAGTGTAGAGTACGCATTTAGCAAAAGTGATCTCCATTATGCAACAAAATGGATGACGTGGCAAGAAAAATTCTAGAAAGGAAGGCCATGTTTTTTCTGCCTTTTTTTTTTTTTTTTTAAATGAAAAGCGTCTGGAAAACTCAGTGTTAAGTATTGAAAAAATGTTAATTTTTTTAAGTAAGCAATAATTTATTGGCACGTGATTAGCAAGATACGCCAATCATACACATGGGCTCTTTGTTGCTTTTTCGAATTTGCCAAAATTCTGAAAACCTTTGAAAATTCAAAACAAAACTCATAGAAGTCAATGGGAAAAAATAATCCAAATAATCCAATAAGAATTTTAGGGTTACCGAAATCAATCGGCGTATTTGAGAGTTACAAAATTGTAAATTCTTACTTCGAGGGTTACCGAAACCGACTTGCATATTTGATGGTTACCGAAATCGAAAATTCTGAATTTGGGGGTTATTGAAATCGATAGCCGTATTCAAGGGTACTGTATTTTCCCTAATAATCGAATTTACGATAACAAATTTGAAATTCCTAAAAATTTGAGTTTCTCAAAGTTCGGAAAGTTTTGTTGGAACTTTGAAACTCTTTGATTCTATAAAAATACATCTCTACATAATAGATTATAATAGGCTATTGTGACTAACAATAAACTAGGTGTAATGTAACAGCCAGAAGTGAATACAATTGGGTTCTATTTGCCTAGAATAGAGTTTGGCATTGCAACATTGTAACACATTGTATCTCATCCAATCAGGCTGGTGAGAGGTGGGCAACCAGAATCAGTTTCCAGTTCATATGTAATAAATCTGCTAAGGTTATTTTATGATTCTGTTTATTTCCTGAAAGCTTAATGGTTTAATTGTTCCTCGAACCTTCGAGCTATCGACCGGTTTGTCTGTTTGCTCTATAAACAAAATTTGCTTGCAGCGGGGGAATAGACTCTCTGACCACTAACAATCTGTCAATCCTAAAACTACAATGTCCCTTCATGCTCCTTTGATATTTGTAGCTCACTGGGGGATTCTAGCCGAATGCGATAAACAAGAGCATTTAAAAAGAAGTAAAATTTTACTTTTTCTTTGCTTTAGTACCCTTTAATTTTTCTCCCTTAAGGACAAAATGTTGTCTCTAAACAAGTAAGGGTTCAATAAAAGCCTTTTGATCATACCTTTAAAATGAACCCTGGAACAGATCCCTAGGTAAATCTTGTGTTGACAGAGGAGTTTACAGAGGAGAGCTAGGCTGTTGTTTGATAGTTTAAGTCGCGATAACTGATTCAGTTTCTTCTTTTGCGCCGCTGCACGGGTATCGAAAAAGACACGCACCCATCACAAGAAAATTTATGCTGTTAGTAAATCTCTTTGTGATCGCTACCCCATATTAAATACAGGTTGGAAGATTTACCAGGAGCATTGCGGCCTGGGTAAATTCCCTGGTGAGTTATATTGCTGAAAAGTTTTATCTATTTTATAGCTCCCACCAGCTTGTAACTTCAATTTTTCTGTCTGTGCAGGTACTTCCTGTTTCCCCAGCATTAAAGGGAAAGTTCAGTGGAAAATATCATATCTTTAAAATTCTTAGTTTATATGGCACATACCTAGTTATTCTACCTATTTTCTTCCATTTTGAAAAATCAGTTGAATTTATACCCCTTGCTACTCCCTGCAGTTTACATTAGTGAGCTGACATTTTTGAGGTTCTGTAATGTTTTTTCCCAGAATGCACTCTACCTTGGATGTTCCTAACAGTAATTTTCTACTGATTGGCTGTTGGATGGGTCAAACATGTCGGTCTCTTCTGAGCAACTAATCAACCCAGCCTGGGTCAAGGGCAAGATCATAACGGTTCTATAGGGAGTCCTGCAAACAGGAAGTCAGTATTTTGGAAGCATTTATTTATACACAGACACAATGCTGAATGGGCAGGTTAAGGTCATTAGGATGGAAAATACTGCTCTTTTTTCTTAAATGTACTGTATATGAATTTGATATGCCCGTTTAGTCTTAAGTGGTTCAAAGTTAGTGTAGGTTGAAGGCGTTCCTCCCAACATTTAGAAAAGACAATGAGGGACAAGTTGCGGCATGCATGGAATTTGTTGGCCATGCCCACTTTTATAAAGCCACTCCCACTTTGTTCAGGTTACACCTATTTTAGACCACTATTCCCATTTTACCATGTTGCCTGTGACATGAAATGTATGATGTGATTAAGATAGCAGAAACAGACTAATAACAGAAGGCTCTGGCTAATGAACTGAAGGACACTGGTTAATGAACTGGAGGCTGACAAAGCTTTTAAATGAACTGGGGGCTGTCAACACTCTATGTGAATGGTTTCTCCCTGCACTCCTTATATATATATTAAACCTGTGAGGTGCAGGCTCTCCCACGCTACCAACCACCAGTAGCTTCTGGGGATATTCAGGATATATAAGTACGGCAAGTCGCACACATTCAGGTTATATGATTGTGACAAGCCGTGTGAACAACGTTTCGGGTCTCCCCTTCAGATGCCTCAGGATGAAACAGGGAGCCGTGCCGGTGGATCGGGGATTTGTAAGGTGAACATCTAACACTGGGGCCTCCCTTCTAAATGTAAGTATAGTGTAAATGGGGTTCCATACATTGCTCGATCAGTTTCCTTTAAAGTGGTGCCCAGACAGTCAGACAAAGTAATAAACAGAATATGCTTTGCTGCTTCATTACTATAACAGTCTGGGCAGAACTTTGTAGGAAGCAGAACACATTATGTAAAATATAAAACATACCTTTACCCCCAAACAGAAAGTGGATCCTCATGAATGTCCCTCTGAACTGTTACTAACCCTTCCCCCACTTCACTCCTCTTCGGCCGATATTAAAGCAGGGGAGATCCCTGTCTGTAAGGTAATGGCTTCCAGTATGAATAAAGTTATTTTAAAAAAATGGAACTTCCATTTAAAAAAAAAACAAAACTTATTCATACCCGACATGCCGGTTAGGGACACTTAGAAATCCGGAATAGATGGACATTGGGAATTCAGTTGCGGTCCGGACAGGGACAGTGAATCGTGAATGCCCCGGAACGGACATCAGGTGTCGAGCACAGATGAAAGAGAAACACGGAACAACAAGCAGCAGACGCCAGGAGAAGGAATGAAAACATATGCGGAGTGAAGTAGAGGAGCTGAGGGTAGGTA
The DNA here is from genome assembly GCA_019447015.1 of Hymenochirus boettgeri. Lineage (NCBI taxonomy): Eukaryota > Metazoa > Chordata > Amphibia > Anura > Pipidae > Hymenochirus > Hymenochirus boettgeri. The sequence goes on from CM033470.1 coordinate 333,566,756, forward strand.
ATGTCACTCAATCTACTGGAAACAGGAAGTTTGAACATTACCCAAAATATCATATCTCACAGGCTGCAGCCAGACATGTGATCCAGTGCTCATTTAAAGGAAAGACTGTGGGCTTTTGTTTCAACCTATCTTGTTCATAGACCACAGTTGCCCTTTAAGATACTTCAAGCTGAACTCCCCATGATTACCTAAAATGCAAGGTCCTTACCCCTGGAGCGATATCTTTGTTTGAATACTTATCTTAAAGGTGCCCTCGCTGCTCCACCTCCCTCCTCAGCTGCCAGTTCATCTGATGCCCTGTCAACATGAGGATACATTTCTTAAAGAGCGTTACCAGTCATTAGTTGGAATAGCAGCTTTTGAGGCCAAATTGGATGATGAGGACATCTAGAAATTAGGTCTAACTGCCAGCTTTCCCAATAGAACAACTTAAAGGAGGGGGGTGTTTCTTCACTTTCATTCTCCTTTAAGACACACACAGGGAGATTCAATAAAAGTTCTTATTGTTAAAAATGGTGCTAATTTTGCTCCAACCAATCAGATGTTATTTAACATTCAAAGGCTAACATCTGATTGGTTGGGGCAAATTTAGCCACCATATTTAACAATAAAACTTTTATTAATCTCCCTGACAGTGTTTTATAAATAAGATATTTCTAGGGAGATGTTACTGAGGCATTAGTGCCATTTCCGGTCTTTAGCCCACGATTACTGATGTACTCATTTGTATTGTGTCTTTAAGACTGGATTTGCAGGTGTTGTGCCTCTTTGAAAAAAGAATGGGTATATGGGTTGGGATATAATTTGCTTGGATTTATGGGATTGATTGTCCTTTAGGGTACCGCTCCATAATTTATGATTTTGGAGGTTTTGCACGTTTTTGCATGTGCCTCTGTATTTTATTGAATTGAGTTAAATGACAACGCATGGGATGCCTACCAAAAATTGTGATTGCATGCAGTGTTAAAACCATGAGATGCACAAAGGGGATTCGATACAAAATAGGGATTGTGCACATTTTGCGCATTGTGGGGCCTCCCTATTAAAAACAAATACTGTCATTCTTGCATAAGCTGAACTGACCATTCAGGTGTTTTAAACTGCAGCAGGCCAATAAAAAGAGAAGAGATGATTGATTGGTATGGACAAATATGGAAATAAATTTATCCATTTGACTGTATAAACCCTATAGCCCTATAATAACAAAGGTTATCAGGCATGTAATAAGATGGGCAAATGTTTGTCCTTGCTTAACCTATAAAAACCAATTGCATGTTTTCCTGACATTTTAACGATAGTGACTTGTAAAAAGCTTACTGCTGATTGGTCGATAAGGGATAATAGCAATGAGTGAACTTTTCACTGCCCGTTATTACCTAAACATCATTGTTCATTACAGCACATACGGGCCCGTCTCCCTCTTAAAAAGGTGTTTTACCCAATTAAACGAGATAATTAGTGTTAATAATCTGTGATAACCACACGCTGCTTATAAAGAGTTCTTATGAATTATTAAAAAAAAACTATTCCAAGACCAGCTGTTTCGGCTACAATGAAGCAATATGGGCCTAATGTTCAATAGAATATGGTGATGTGTGTATTGGGTCACCACTATTACAGAGGCCATTGAAATGACAATTCATAACGTCAGGCAGATCCCTGTTTAGTGGGTGGCAGGCACTGATTGGTCTCTATGGAATCTTCTGCATTAGCAGTGATGTCTAAACACCTGGAGTGCCAAGGTTCAACATCATTGCTCTATAGGAATATTCACAGATAAATGATGCTTATGTAAAATATGGTAGAAGGCTGAGAGAGAGAGGGAGTTATTAAGGGAGATATGTGTGGATAAATAGATAGACAGACACACAGTAGATAGATAGATAGATTAGAAAGAATGAGAGAGACCCACATAGAGAGACAGAGAGGGGGGGGTTTAGAGAGATGATATACGTGTGTGTGGTGAGAGAGACATAAATAGAGAAAGATAGACAGACAGAGGAGATTAGATAGATAGACAGACACACATATATATATATGATCCTATAGATAGACAGATAGATAAATGATCGGATAGATAAATGATCATAGATAGATTTACAGACAGCTAGATAGATAGATGATCAGATAGATAGACAGACACACAGATAGATATATATGATCATATAGATAGCAGATATAGATAATCATATATATAGATGGATTTACAGACAGACATGTAGATAGATGATCAGATAGATATAGATGATCATATAGATAGATAGATGACAGATAGATACAGATGATCAGATGGATAATTAGATAGACAGATATGTTCAAATTAATAGATAGACATAGATGATCAGATAGCGATAGATAATTTGATAGATATGATCAAATAGATAGACAGTCACAGATAGTTAGTTAAATAGATAGTTGATAGATAGATAAATAGATAGTTGATAGATAGTCAAATAGATAGTTGATAGATAATTAGATAGTTAATAGAGAACTACATAGATATATATTTAAATATAAGTTGTAGACATAGATGAGAAAGAATAGATAATTAGATATGATCAAATAGACAGTCACAGATTGATAGATAGATGATAAACAGATAGATAGATAATAGATGATAGATAGATAGATAGATAGATAGATAGTTAAATAGATAGTTGATAGACATAGATGAGAAAGATATAGATAATTAGATATGATCAAATAGACAGTCACACATAGATAGATAGAACAGTAGATAGATATATAGATAGATAGATAGATAGTTGATAGAAAGATAGATGATAGAGATAGATAAAGAGGAGAAAGATAGATAGTTGATAGAGAGAGAGATAGATAATAGATAGATAGATACAGTAATAGATAGTTTATAGAGAGGAGATAGATAGTCGATAGATAGATAGATGATAGACAGTAGATAGATAGTTGATAGAGAGATAGATATGTTGATAGATAGATACAGTAGGTAGATAGATAGTTGATTAGAGAGAGAGATAGATAGATAGTTGATAGAGGAGATAGATAGTTGATAGATAGATAGATAGATAGATAGATAGATAGATAGATAGATGATAGTTGATAGAGACTAGATAGATAATAGATAGATAGTTGATTTAGAGAGAGAGATAGGATAGTTGTGATAGAGAGATAGATAGATGATAGATAGAGTAAGATAGATAGATAGATAGTTGTAGAGACCATAGAGAGAGAGAAGATAGTTGATAGATAGATAGTTGATTAGAGACATAGATAGATATATAAGATAGATAAGTTGATAGAGAGATCGATAGATAGTTGATAGAGAGAGAGATAGTATTGATAGAGAGATTGATAGTTGATAGAGAGATAGATAGTTGATAGACATAGATAGATATATAGATAGATACTTGATAGAGAGATAGATAGATAGTTGATATAGAGAGAGATATAGATATAGTAGAATATAATTAATAGATAGTTAATAGATAACTACATAGATAGTAACTGATAGATTGATGAGAGAGATATATAGAGAGACAGAGGATAAATAAGGGGCTGGTATAATGGGGGGTCTCATTCCATTCTCACTCTTTGCTGATAACGTGATTCCCTTTTTTCCCAAAGAGATTGTCAGTTCCATTGATTTTCCTTCATGCTCACCCACCCCTCCTATGAGGAAAGCCCTCATGACAATGCATACTGATACACTGATCCAGGCTGAGCCAGATTCCAGCAGCCTTATCCGCAGTCAGTGTGTGCAGCAGCGAGTCCTGGCTTCTTCCCAAACGAGGAGCTGCAGTGTTTTACTTCGTGGAATAATTTCAACCCCCTGATCTGGCATGACAAGTCCGTGTTGGCGTGCGTGTCGAGTAGGCGTCTCGGTCCCTCTGACATGCTAATTCTTTCCGCACCTGCCTCTTGCCCCTAACAGTTCCCACTGTAAAAACAAAAAAAAAGAAATGACAATCTTCCCTGTGGATGGGAAACCTGATCACGATTGACCACCCAAGGGAGATGATGTCCGAATGGAGTGCAGGTAGAGACACAGCCACTTGCAAGAGGTGCCCGGAGGTTCCTGAGTTCTAAGTGGCCTCTCGCATGTTGCACTGAGTACGGCTGCCGGTAAAGGTCTGGTGCTTCTGCACTGAAGGAAATGTCCCCTATTGTCAACAAATCCGACTTGCTTTCACCAATGATCTGCCACGTAAGTTGCCTGCACCAACAACACTTGTCATTGATGTTGGACTCAGGTAAGGACGCGCTTCCCTGCTCGCTTTGCATAGCACTGGAATATTGCCAGGGGCTTTCTATTTCCCAGCCGCTGGTAATAAACATAGTGCTACGTGACTCTCCATATAAAAGACGTGCACAGATAATGTTGTTATATTAGTGTATATATGAAACATATGTTCGAAAGCTTTACAGTAATTTCATTCAATTCATGCCCTACCCCAAGAGCTTACAATCTAAGCACATTAAGGGTTGATGCAAATAAAGGTGGCAAAATTTGGGGCAAACTTGTTTATCCTCACACAATGATGCAATAACATTGGAAAAGCCACCCCCCCGTCGCTTTAACGGCGATATATTAATAATGCACTTTTTTGCGCTTGCGTGGTGTTTTTTGTTACTGCAACTGTTAGTACGGACACAAGCACTGCAATAAAATTTGCAATGTTTTTTGCGCCAGTTTTTCAGTGTGAAAATGACCTTTTCAATTGAAGCTTAAAGTTGCGCAATATCGCAAGTTCCCACTTCAGTTTCCCCACAAAATACAAAAGGTCACAAAGCGTTAAATATTTCATTACTCGCAGTGTTTTTTCGACCGCAATAAAGGATCGAAATCTGTAATGACCGATATAGATCCTTAGAAATACATTCTATATTGAAAATAATGGCAAAAAAAAACATACTATTTCAATGAGCGTAAAATATTAGTAGATGTTATGCCCTCTCCTATGGCATTAACCTTCAGACACCAATCGGATGTTGACTTACTGCAGGAACTCAGTATAAAGCTAACATCTGGTTGTTTGCAAAGCAATTACTTAAAAAACTTATCCACCTCTACCTCTAATTGCATCAGGAACTTGGCTGAATGATGGATAATAAATATTATTTTAACAAGGTATTTGAATAAATAGCTTGCAATAAAAGGTTCCAGCTATTGCACTTCTAGGAACTGCAAATCTAAACGCCTAAAATCCTATGATGTTATTCGTTTGAATGGGTATCTAAAGAGTCAGAAGTGGCTATATGACTCATCCCGCTGTTCATGCCAAATGTATTTTGAAACACAAATGATGATGTATTCATTTAGATGAGAGCGGCGAGTGGCGTCTAGCAAAAGGGAATCGCAGTTCCTTCTCGTGGATTATTAGTGCCTGTTTGAAGGTTTTCGCTATTATTTTCTAGAAAGCTTGGTAACCAAAGGGAGTGTTTACCCTTTATACTGGAGGAGATCTAGCAGGTAGAGTAATGATTTCAACTGGTAAAACTTTAGACACTCGCCTTCACTGAGAATTAAGTTTGCTTGAGTTAACTTGTTTCCTTAATGTGGAATCTTAATTGTAACTCTGATCCAGTGTGGGCTTCTGTAAACCTAATGTTTATACCTGGGTAGTCATGTGTGCCTCTGATAGGGTTGTGATGTTACAGTGTATGTGACAGGGTGTCTTTTCGGCTGAAAACTCTTAGGGCATCTATACTGAAAAATAGGTTATTTTAATTGACCATAACTAGAACTTGTTAATTCTCCCAACCCCCCTGTATAAATTTTTTTGTTGATTGCCCCCTATTTCTTTAGATCTCCATCTAAAACATCTTGCATTTCATCTGTCAATCAAGTTCCTTGCTCCCAAAACTATTTGTCTCTGAGTAGTCTTACTGTAGCTGGAATTTGACAGATTATGACAGTTGGAATGCTGAATGCTGCGTGCAGACTTGACAGTTGTTTGTGGGAAAAAAGTCAGGTCGGATGAAGTGGGAGTGGTTAAAAGAGGGAAGGGATAACTGACTCTAAACAAAAATGTGTGCTGATTGAAGGCATGCAGTCTGCTAAAAATGTAGGACTTCACTCTTGTTGGTGTGTTAAACAACAGGTTGTAAATAAACTGGAAAAGGTTACAGTCCCATAACTCCACGAAGGCCATATTGTAAGATATGTTGTATATTATAAGGTATAATAATATAGTACTGTAAAATAGTTTAATCTAATGAACTGGCGGATAGCTGAAGCCACAAATTCAACAAATTTAGTCTGAACATGAAACTCCTGTTGTTAGATACTCAAATACTTGTATAAAGTGATCATATCTTTTCAAACTCAGTTTTTTACATACAGTATGGTAGCTCCTCAATTCTCATTTATACTTAAAGGAGAACTATAGTGCATAAAAAGTTTTTCTTTTTTTGAAATTAAATAAAAAGTACCTGGGAAGGGAGGTAGAACTAATAATTCCTACCTTCCAATATCATTTCTGGGAGGAGCAGCACAGTGAAGAAAAGTGCTGCTCTGCCAGGCTTCTCCAATGCTTCATCACCATCTTTAATACAGGAAGGTCCAGGACTGGCAAATAAAAACCTACGTGCTGGATCTCCTCAACTATATTTGGAGGTATGGATAATCAATTGTTATCGCTCGCTGCACCCATGACTTTGTAAAAAGTTAATTTTATAGGGGAGTTGTCCTTTAAGCATACCGGTAATAGTTTTTTGTGGGATCCCACTTTTGAAATGTTAAATTTATCTTATGTTGCTTTATGATCCTCATACTATGATCTGACCCCCAACCCTCGTCCTATTTGCCACCAAGTGTGACCCCCTTTTGCCTCTGTCCTTTCTGCCCAGTTGCATCACTATAAAGAGGTAGAACATTTGCTCATTCTTAGGCAGGATTATAACTTATTAGTAAGTGCTCCCCCCTCTGGTCATGCTAGTAATATGCACACAGTTTATATTAATGAGCCTCGAACCTTGTGCTAAACTACTCCATCTAGCTGGGAGCACATAAAAGCAGGTGGCCGTCTGCACTGCCATTCATCCAAGATTGGGCTGAGAGCCTTAGATGTGTTTAGAAAATTATGCTATGATGGGTTTTTTCTATTGAGATTTATTAAGGGACCTTAGATTGTAGATTCTCTTCTATCCATGAAAAAAATATCTTCTCGTCCCACAAAATCGCATGCAACCCTGTGAATTCCAGAAGAGGTGAAGGGAATCCGCAGCCCAAGGCAATTTGCTATGGCTGGAGTGCATGTGCATGACAGTCGGAGCACCACAACTTTAACATTCATTAGGCCATTGACCTTGCTCTTGTTAATGTCAATATTTCTCTTCTAACTAGAACTTCCTATGCATTGTGTGCAAGCAATACTATACCTGGGAATCGGCACAGTTAAGTATTTTAATTAATAGACATTGACCTGATTTAAACACAAGGAATTCCTAAGCTTTGTGTTAGACTATGCCACAAAATTAATGGACCATTTGCGTCACCTCTGTTAAACTGTCTGACATATTAGGGGATATATGGTATCTGAGTGCCGCAGGGAGTATTTTTCCCCTACGTATAGGTGAGGGGTCTTTTTGACTTATCTAAAGTAAGTCCCTTGGGTAATATTTTTCAGTGTATTCTCTTTACCCCCACCAACACCCGCCCTCAAGGGCGCCCGCCATACCTCCCTAATTTAGGATTAACGGCATTCCTTGGGTGACTATATACTTAACAAATTACCGTAATTGTTACCTACATTTATAGAGTTGGGGAGTTAAGTTCCTGTAGGCCCAACACTTGGGTTGGAAAAACTTTGTACCTACTGAGCAAGGGGGAAGCAATGTTCAAGACTAGCATTGCAATAAAGGGCTTCCCTTTAAAGGAGACATTTAGACTGAGTAGACCTGGACATGCAGCCCTGGATGAAATTGCAGGGCTATGAATGAATAACAATGATATCTTTGCAACTTGTGTTCCACTGGTGGGAAAGATGCCTCAAGGTCACTGCTTTCATTCAGGACCAGCTGTACGGGAGTTGACTATGGCAAAATCAATAAGGGCTAAGGGGGAGTTCTCCACAATTCACAGTTCATTTTACATTTTCTGTGGCCTTTCTTTTGGCAAAAACAAATCCGTATCAAACACTACACTGTGGCATAGATCTGTTGTTATGGATATATCTAAAAGCGTGGAAACCTCAGGTTGATTTAGTGATATAAAAAGCATGAAATGGTTTAAAGAACTATACTCAAAAAATTAACTAAAGGATAACTCCACCCTCATAAGAACTTCTCTTTAGAAAGAATGGCCTCTTTAAATATGTTGATATATCATACGTTTTGCCCTATGAATTCCATTACTGTATGCCTGCTATGCTTGGATGCCTCATGGAAACTGAGCAATTTAGTAACCTGTAGAGCCTGTACTGAGCCTGGGCATGCTCAGAAGGGGCAGACAGGGGATTAACATTCAGTCATTGGCTGTGATGTCAACTGTCGAATCCATAACTGACAGTTACTAACTGGAAGAACCAGGCAAGCAGAAACTGGGAACAGGACATGGTGTGCAGGATTAGGTTAAACTTATATATTTCAGATTCAAACTATTACCGTTACGGTTTTGGGGGGTGATTTACCTGTATGTAATTTCATTTTTGGGGCTGGACTTGCCCTTTAAATAAAAAATGGAAGTACCTGGCAGGGAGGTTGATTGATTATTCCCAACTTCATAATATCGTTTTGTTGAGGAGCTACAGCACTAGCAGTTTTTAGTCCTGGACTATCCTGTATTAAGATAGTGCTGAAGCCAGGAGGAAGACTGGCAGAATCAGTTTCCTTTGGGCTGGTGCTCCCAAAGAACAATATGGGGAGGTAGGAATTACCCGTCCTATATCCTTGACCCAATACTTTTAATTTTAAATTGATTTTAAAAAAAACCTTTTTACACACCGATTAACTTATCCTTAATTATGTTTATTTTTGATATTCTTCTAGTTAGTGAATTGAGGTCACTGTATAGCATTTCTTAGTACAATGTGATTAGACTTTTAAGATAATGGCAGAAAGTTAAACATATAGAGCCATGGGAATAAGATGTTGAAGACATTATGGATATTTCAGTTCTCATTAGGGAAGAAGCGATTATGTTGTACAAATCTTGTGGCTTTCTCCTAATTACCCATGTCCCAGGACAGCGGGGGAGCCATTCTCCGACTTCCTTAATCTTATAAACGAACGCACAACAGACAAGACCATTTAATAAAGCTTAGAGGAGAAAGCAAGGCGAGTAGGATAGACCAGCTCTAATCCACACTATGGCACTTTCATTTATCACATACGTACGGGTATCAGAATGCAATATTTCAAGGACTGGGTGGCAGATCAGCCATTAATAGATAACCATGTGTCATTATAGGGCTTTAATACAATTTATAAGAACAAACAGACGATTAGTTTAATTTAGTGGTCAGAGATGATTGCCTGAATAAATGGACGAGTTATTGACTCCAATTAATATCCTAAAGTTATACATTGTTGTGATTGGTTAAATTGAAAGTCAGCCTGATGTGAGTAGATTATATTCATTGAAAAAGCACTGTGGATTTTGCTCTGCGCTATAAGAAATTACTTATTAGTAGTGATGTGTCCAAGTTCAAAAAGAACTAGGTTTCATTTTAGAACAGGCGATTTTGAAAATCCGAGGATTTTTCCTAAATTTTCGAAACTCGGAACTTCGGAATCATCAAAAATATGATAGTATAATCGTTATATAATCGATAATCAGTATATAAAAAGGATGAAAATAGTATAGTATACTCAATGTATAACATATGGCTAAAAATGTTGTTTAAAACTTTTAATGTCTATAACATGTAGACATTTCCTTACTTCTGTTTCCAAAACCTGTGTCTATTACCAGAACATATCTAGGGAGATTCAATAAAGTTCTTAATGTCAAATATGGTGCTAATTTTGCCCCAACCAATTAGAACTTATTTAACATTTGAAAACTAACATATGATTGTTGGGGCAAAATTAGCACCATTTTTCACAATAGAACTTTTATTGAATCTCCCTGACTATGTTCTACTCACATTAATGTGGGGAGGTTAAGTAGGGGGCCTGTAGGCTGTCACATGGTCTCTTCAGTATGAATAAAGTCACATGTCTCTTTGAGAATGAATAAAGTACATGGGGGCTATATTCATAAGGCGTTCATTTTCAATCGGTTTAAAGATTAAGTTACTCACCAATGTAGTCTTACGTTGGACCAAAAGTACGTACCACACAATTGTTGCCCGCGGTAAATTAGCGGTAAATTGGACTTGTTGCTGTTTTTTTAGGAAAAAAAATATTTTTTTTATTTGCAGCAAATGACAAACTATTGTGAAAGACGAGACAAAACATTAAAATGCCGCAGATTGTTTATATTTAATCATAGATATTTCTTATAGCTAAAACGTAGAGCCTCATTCGTGATTACACTTTTCGCCTCTATCTAGGTCACTCAGAAGAATGACTGGCAGAACGTAAATAATAGAATTTAGCCTAATTTGCTCTGTCCCTGTGTGACTTTTTTCCGTCCTTTCTTTGATTTGGATGGAAAACGTGAACAAATTAGTGGATGTTGCAGAAAAAATGAAAGGAAGTCACTTCAGCCTTACGCAGTCGTTAATCCTAATGATCATATCCTTTGATATAGATGAACAGTTTTGAGATGGGGGACATTAATAAACTTGAGGAATTTTGTAGGTATAGTTGTAGATTAAACTGGCTTAGTTGTGTGGGTCACATAATACAATCCCGACTATACGTTTGTAGGGGATTTTACCGTAGTTAAGATTCTTCCAAGAACTTGGTTTCGGGTCGAAACACCAATTATGTAACTGATTCATCAGCCAAAACTACAAACATGAAAATTGGCACTATAACTCTTGAATTTCAATGGTTTTTAATTTATTTGGCGCGAACACTTAGTTTCTGTTTCCTGCCCCGAACCCGTCAGTGGTTAGAAAGGATGTGGCTATTTCATTTTTGAACCCACTGTACTAAAAGAGGCAGGATGTCATTTTAACAGAAAGTCCTTTTGAAAAGATCCACTGGGAATTAGGGTGTGTTTGCTTCAAACTGTCCCTACTCTGGATCTGTTTTGTATAATTGTTAAACGGATCAATAGAGGTAATGTTGTGTGTTTATAAAAAAATATTTATCATTTAATTGTTAATGAAAGTAACACAGAAAAACCTTATGGAAACTCCCCTTTGGGGAAGGATCTGTAGGCTTGCAGAATGTTCTGTTGAGTACTTGTTGCCGATTCCCCACATTAAAGGACAAAACTAAAGTTTTTTTTCAAAACAGTTAAAATGAAAAAAAATGGCTGCATGGGGTGAGGAGGAAAACGGACTTGCTGCCAGGCTTCTGAGCCTGATATGCTGTCCAGCTCTAATATCCTTTCTATATAGGGAAGGAGGGCCCAAGGATTGAGCAATTAATGCCCACTGGCAGAATGAAAAAGACTGAATCAAGTATCTAGATCGCTCCCATGCCCGGTAAGGTCCTCAGGGGTAGTTCATTCCCTTAAGGGAGCAGTATAGTTTACTTTTAAAGCTACTATTAAGAAATACCAATGCTTTTTAAACTCCTCTGATGTTAAACGCCTGCTAACGTCACGAACCACTAGAGCCCGAGTGCGAGCTGAGCCTACAGTGTATCGGATGGTCACACAAGTTGGGGTAGGCGCACCAGAAGCATAAGCCCCCTGGCGACCACACTGTGCAAGTTGTAGTCGTACATCATTTATACAGTATCCTAGTTTTAGACATCTATGATATACCTTACACAGTTAGACATTTGAAGAGCACAAGGGGATATAGCCGGCAAGAAACACGGATTTTAAATGAACAGATACGAGAAAGATCTGGTGTTGTAGTAAGGGCGAGCTAGATTGGGAAAGAGGGTAAAAGAAATTATAGCAAACAATGTTATGGGGTCTATAGGACAGAGAGTAGGTATTTATTCATTTGTAATAGATATATGTATAATCTAAAATGTAAGTTGCTTTAAATAGAAATTCTCCAGATTGTGCATTAACCTGGTACTCCCTATTATTATTATAAGATTAGTAAAGGAAGATTCCCCAAGCAACCTTCTATATCTCGTGGAATGTTATTTCAAAACGCGTTCTGACTCTGTTGGAAATTTCATTAATCTATCTGCTAACTCTTTCCACTGTGAATGGAAGGATTAAACTCTCGGTATATTTTCAGTGAGCGAACTTTGAATCCTAAATAGCTGGGGTCTGGCGCTTTAAATGCTCACATGCCATGAAAATGCTCCGCTAATGAAGGGAGATGGTTTTCTTTTAATAGAAAACAGTTTATTTTTGCTTACCATACATTCTACAACACTACGACTTATTCTAGACATCTTACGACAATGTAATGTCTCTGTCGTAGTATCCCCAGTGGGGAAATGTTATTGTTGTGCGGCAATCACCTTTTATGTATTAAGAATTAGATTCTTTCTATACTGGGTTTCCTCCGTGAATTTCCCAGTACCACTTACAGCCCTATGCTTTCTTCAAAGATCCTTGTAAGGATGTGCACATATTAGCTAACACAACCCGCTGACGGCCATTATTTATAGTTTTTATGGAGTCCTAGTATTTACTTTGAAAGTTACTTGTTACCAGTGCGTATCCTACGTTAAAACTTCGGGCCACGTGGCCCCGGATGTTTTTTTTGCAAATTGCCCCCGCATTTTTTAACTGACTTGGTGCCCCTAGTTCCGAACTCCCCGGCTGACTCCGCCAGCGCGATGAACGTCACGCGCATCGCCGGCGCGATGACGTCACGCGCTCCGGCGGATACGTCACGCGCATTGCCGACGCGATTACGTCACGCGGCGACGTGCGCAACCATACAGACGAGCCTCTGGCCCGGCCTTCTCCACTATATATATAGCAGAGTTAGATAGCATAGTAATAGATAGCAGAGTTAGATAGAATAGCTCAGAGTTGGATAGATAGCAGGTTAGATAGATAGCAGGAGTTAATAGATAGCAGAGTTTAATAGATAGCAGAGTTAAATAGATAGCAGAGTTAGATAGATATCAGATTTAGATCGATAGATAGATGAGAGTTAGATAGATAGCAAGTTAGATAGATAGCAGAGTTAGATAGATAGCAGAGTTAGATAGATAGCAGAGTTAGAATAATAGGCGAGTTTAGATAGAGATAGAGAGTAGCCATAGTTAGATAGATGATAGAAGCAGAGGTAGATAGATAGCTAGATACAAAGTTAGATAATTAGCAAGTAATAGATAATAGATAGATACAAGAGTTAGATAGATAGGCATAGTTAGATATATAGCAGAGTTAGATAGATATATATTAATAGAGAGTTAGATAGATAGATAGATACATGGTAGATAGATTTATAGATAGATAGATTAGATAGGATAGATAGATAGCAGAGTTAGATAGATAGCAGAGTTAGATAGAATATATAGATAGATCGCAGAAGTTAGATAGATAATAGATAGCGTGTTATAATCTAGATAATAATAGATGATAGATAGAATAATAGATAGATAGATAGGCAGAGTAGATAGATAGATAGATAGCAGAGTTATATAGATAGATAGATAGATATACAGAGTTAGTAGATAGCAAGTTAGATAGATAATAGCAGCGTTAGATAGATAAGATAGATAGATAGATAGCAGAGTTAGATAGATAGATAGATAGCAGAGTTAGTAGATAGATAGACCATAGTTAGATAGATCGTAGCGTTAGATAGATAGTAGATCGCAGAGTTATATAGATAGAATAGATAGCAGAGGTTAGATAGATAGATAATAGCAGAGTAGCTCGATAGATGAGCAGAGATAGAGAGGGACAAGATAGATAGATAGCAGAGCTAGATATCGATTAGCAGAAAGTTAGATAGATAGATAGATAGATGATTAGATAGCAGAGGTTAGATAGATAGATAGCAAAGAGAGAGAGGGACAGATAGATTCGATAGATAGCTTGAGCATAGTTAGATAGATAGATAGCATAGAGAGAGAGGGCCAGTAGATAGATAGATAGATAGATAGATAGATAGATAGCATAGTTAGATGAAAGATACAGAGTTAGATAGATAGATAGCAGAAGTTCATAGATAGTAGAATAGCAAGTTAGATAGTAGCAGCGTTAATAGATAGCAGCGTTAGAATAGATAGATAGATAGCACGAGTCGTATATATTATATAGATGCAGTTGAGATATATGATAGATAGAGATTTAATAAGATACATAGATAGCAGAGTTTAGATAGATCGATAGGCAGAGAGAGAGAGGGACAGATAGATACATAAGCCGATTTAGTAATAGATACAGAGTTAGAATAGATAGATAGAATAATATATAGCATAGGTCGATAGATCATATAACAGATAGAGAGAGGACAGATGATAAGGGGCAGAGGTCCAGTACAAGGTACAAGAAGGTCTCCTGGCCAAGGTATTGGCCAAGCGACTGACTACAACTGAACACAACCGTAAGTTTAAAAATTACCAGATGCTAAACCATTATAATAATTATATTGCCAGTTTATGCCTTTGGTCATTAATTTTGTGTCTCTCTACCAAATCCTATCTCTGCTGTCTATTTTTTCACTGTCTTTCTCTGGTTTATCACTATCGGGCTGTGTGTCATGTTTGTGGTTATCTATCTTCTGTCTGTGTCTTTTTGCCATCTCATTAAGGTACTTATTGGGTGTGGTCCTACTTGGGCGGAAGAAAGGGGCGTGGCCTAAAAAATTTGCGCGGCGCAATGGGGGGAAAAAAGTGCCAGAAGTTGGCCCTGATCTTCTTAGGCCCTAGATACCCCTGCTTGTTACCTGTTTACCCAACCCCCCCCGCAGTTTTTATTTTTCAGCCATCATACATTGCAGACTATCTACCAGGAAAACACTTGTAAATCTCATCACTCTGTTTTCAACATTGGTTAAATTTGTTGGTCTGAGAGGTTAACATTATCTGTTACTAAAGCAGGCATGTCTCTGCACTGTGATATGATTTTCTGGCAGCTTTTAGGGTACGGCTTTATTAGCTACCTGCTTTGGGTTTTGCTGTACAATAGAGAGCGTGTGAAGTGTGCTGCATTCCAAATTTGACTTTCCACTAAAGTTAAAGAGTTGGTGGGTATCAACCAACATCCACAGCATGCGGTGAAAGAAATGTGAGACACAGCTTGCTGTATGTTTTGGTTGAATGTGCTTTGTCTTTGGGACAATGTTACCTGATTCCCGTTTAAGAAGTTCTTATTCCTTGTTGATGCTTTGACATACTTGGGGACTTGAAATATCTGAGCATAATGGACTTTATGTATTTGTGTTTTAATAAAATTGATTCACTCATATTGATAACCTTAGGCTGTGACCCTGCCCTACCTACAGTACTGCGCTGCCTTTGTCACTTTTTCCGGTACTTGCACTATCATAGAGAGCAATGATGTTTTATTCAGTTACATTCGTAGGATCTTTACTACAATAAGTGATGATTTTAACATGCTGAGTAAATCTACAGACCGGGACATGCGCATAAATAAAACAAATAACTCCTTTAAGTGTTTATTGCTTTTACTCGCAATATTATACGGTCATTCAAGGCTGAAATATGGAACCCAAGCATTGCATTTGCAGGGGCATTGAGGTGGCCAGAGGAGGCGCTAACAAAAACCTAATCGACAATGTAGTTACTTGGACATTCCGGGGTCTATTTAATTAAAAGTTCTTATCGTTTAAAATAGCTCCAACCAATCAGGTGTTGCTTTCAATGGTTCAAATAAGATACTGATGTTGGGGCTAATTAGCACCATTTTAACGATAAGAAACTTTTATTCAATCTCCCTGAGTGTTTATAACGAACACTATAGATATTGTCTGTTAATTGGTACGATCAATGTGACCATGTGGTGAAAATTACAAATATTTGTCGTTATTTGGAATACCGTGGCACACATAAATGCTTAGATATCAGGTTCCCTTATTATACAGTAACTTCTACTGTACCATTAAACGGGAATGTTACAAGATGTGGTTTAAACTAACAGCTCCCAGAATCAACTTACAAAAGACAGAATATGTGAACTAAGGAATAAATGTACCTGAAGGAAGATAATGAATATTTCAATTCACTCAGTGCTTGTATTAAAATGTATAATTTTTTGGTCATTGTCTGAAAGACCTGTACACCAACATTCCCCGTAATAGGTACAACTCTAAGAATTACCCAGAGCTGTGCTAAGAATTAGGGTTATTCAGTTATCCTCCCCTGCACTCTGAACTATGGTATTAAACCTAGTACAATCTCGGGGAGGATCCTAGCACAGCTTCTTTTTAAGATTTCTCAATAGTGTCCCTAGTTAAGGGATGTTGAGGGTACGGTATGTAACCTAGTACAGAGCTGCAGGGGGAGGATAATGACGTGAATCGGATCTTAGCACAGCTTCTGTGTATGTATTTCTCAATAGCTACCTATTTAAAATGGGAATGTTGGAGGGTATGTAAACAACATAGTACTGGAGCGTGCAGGGGGAGGATTCAATGAATAACCTGATCCTAGCACAGTTTCTGTGTTATGTATTTCTCAATAGTGTCCCTATTTAAGGGGAATGTTTGGTGAGGTAACGGTATGTAACATAGACAGAAGGCTGCAGTGGGGAGATAATGAAGTGAAATCTGATCTTATTAGCACAGCTCTGTGTAATGTATTTCTCATAGTGTAAACCTATTTAAACGGGGGAATGTTGGAGGGTATTTTAACAACAATAGGAACTGAGCTGGCAAGGGGAGGAATAATGAGTGAACAATGATCCTAGCAACAATTCTGTGTTATTATTTCTCAATAGTGTCCCATTTTTAAAAAAAGGGAATGTTGGAGGGTATGTAACAGAGATCAGAATTGCAGGGGGAGATAATGAAGTGAACTGATTCTTATCACAGCTCTATGTAATGTAATTCTCAATAGTGTACCTATTTAAAAAGGGGACTGTTGGAGAATATGTAAACAACATAGTAAGACTGCAGGGGAGGAATGAGTTAACCTGATCCTAGTCACAGTTCTGTGTAATGCATTTCCTCAATAATTGTAGCACAATCAAAAAAAGGGGTTGTGTTAAGAGAATTATTGCTAGGTCCAATAGGTGTTGGGAAGGATATTATCATGATAGACCTTACTGTGCTGGTAGGCCAGATAGGAGGATGAGGTAAGGGTAGATTTATCATATAGATATATAGATACCATATACTGTGCTGGTTACCAGTAGGTAGGATGTGGGTAGATTTATCATATATAGATATATAGATATCAATACTGTGCTGGTTACCAGATAGGTAGGATATGGGTAAGGATATTTATTTATATAGATATATAGATTAATACTGGCTGGTTACCATAGGTGGGATGTAAGGGTAATTTCTATATAGATATGATGATTTACGTGCTGGTTTCCGGATATAGGATGTGGGTAGATTTATCAATATAGATATAGATACCATATACTGTGTGTTACCATAGGTAGGATGTTGAGGGTAGATTTATCATATATAGATATTAGATATCATATAGTGTGCTGGTTCCAATGGTAGGATGTAGGGTTATATTTATCAGATATATGATATATAGATACCATATCTTTGCTGGTTTCCAGATAGGTAGGATGTAAGGGTTATTTATCATATATAGATACTATTCATTTATACTGTGCTGGTTACCAGATAGGTAGGATGTAAGGGTAGATTTATCATATATAGATATTAGATACCATATCTGTGCTGGTTACCGCGAATGGTAGATGTAAGGGGTAGATTTTCATACTATAGATATATAGATACATATCTGGCTGGTTACCAGATAGGTAGGATGTGAAGGTAGATTATATCATATATACATATATAGATACCATATACTGTTGGCTGGTTACGATAGGGTAGGATGTAAGGGATATTATCATATAGATACCATATACTGTGTGGTTACCGGATAGGTAGGATGTAAGGGTAGATTTATCATATATACATATATAGATACCATACTGTGCTGGTTACCATATATGGTAGATGTAAGGGTAGATTTACATCATATAGATATATCAATACCATATACTGTGCTGGTTACCAGATAGTGCGATGTAAGGGTAGATTATCATATATACATATATAGATACCATACTGTTGCTGTTACATTAGGTAAGGATGTATGAGTGTAATTTATCATATATAGATACCATACTGTGCTGGTTACCAGACGTAGATGTACGGTTAGATTTATCTATATAAGATATATAAGATACCATATACTGTGCTGGTTACCAGATAGGTAGGATTTAAGGGTAGATTTATCATATATAGATTCATATACTGTGCTGGTTACCAGATAGGTAGGATGTAAGGGTAGATTTATCATATATAGATATATAGATACCATATACTGTGCTGGTTACCAGATAGGTAGGTGTGTAAGGGGTAGAATTTATCATATATATATATAGATACCATATACTGTGGCTGGTTACCAGATAGGTAGGATGTAAGGGTAGATTTATCATATAGATATATAGATACCATATACTGTGCTGGTTACCAGATAGGTAGGATGTAAGGGTAGTATTTTCATTATATATATATATATACCATATACTGTGCTGGTTACCAGATAGGTAGGATGTAAGGGTAGATTTATCTATATATAGATACCATATACTGTGCTGGTTACCAGATAGGTAGATGTAAGGGTAGATTTATCATATATAGATATTAGATACCATATAGTGCTGGTTCCAGATAGGTAGGATGTAAGGGTAGATTATCATATATAGATATAAGATACATATACTGTGCTGGTTCAGATAGGTAGGATTAAGGGTAGATTTATCATATATAGATATATAGATACCATTACTGTGTCTGGTTACCAGATAGGTAGGATGTAAGGGTAGATTTATCATATATGATATTAGATACCATATACTGTGTGCTGTTACCAGATAGGTAGGATGTAGGACTGATTTAAATCTGCTAATTGAGGTTTCTTGACGTAGAAAGAGGGAAATAGAATTCCAGAGGATGGGAGCTACGAGAGAGAAAGGTTTAAGTGCGAGAGGAAGCAGTCCGAGTGGGGGGTCTGTACAGGAGCTGGTTCTGTGATGAGCGGAGGTCGGGCAGGAACTATGGGGAGACTAGAGTGGAATATAAGGAGGAGGAGAGCAAAGGGATTTAAAATTTTAGGAGAAGGATTTGTACTTTAAGAGCTCCCAAAATTGAACACTAATATTCCCACTTCCCCCTTTTTACAAGAATTTTCTGATTGGAATTTAACGGTTTCTATGATGATCTGCTGATTATAATCATTATATTTGATTTAGTGATTAAGAAGACAAAGATGGGAGGAAAGTTCTACAGTATATACATTCAGAAGTGTTGGAAGTGCCGGATCTCGGGGGTTGGAATTGTACAAGCTGTCTAATCTCATGGTTGATAGGGTATATTTCAAAACATTTACATTTCCTTTATCGCCAGGCAAAAAAACAGCCACAGAACTGTTTTCACAAATAATTAGAGTCAAGAACCTCAGTCAAGTTTATTTCAAATATAATGGGTCAGAGTGACCTAGAGGCCCCTGGACCCATCTGTCATATCCCAATGTTTCAATAGAGATATTTGAAGACGGTAGCAGAAGACATTGAATATTACCAAATAGAATGATGTGCATAGATACCATAATAAACCTCCATAATGTTTGCATAGAATCTTAATATTAACATAATAAGTTATCTTTTGAAAGCAACACAAAGTAAAGTGTAAATTTAGGAGTCATTGGGGCTTATGAAAGTAGTTTAAGTTTGCCAGTGCTTTTAAAGGGCAAAAATTACTTTATGTTTTCCCCACAAAACCCACTTTTGCATTATATCGATATTTTCCAAAAATGCCCCTGAAGTACCTTTCCGACCCCGTTGCTCGCGCGCCCCTACTCTGCTCTGTGGCTGAAAGCCGCTCCACTTCCTGGTTGCAGCTGTCAGTAAAGGCGCACGTGACGTCACACCCAATAGCCTGACAGCTGCAACCAGAAAGAAGGCGGCTGTTAATGCAGAACCCTCTGCTCCTGTCTTTGCAGCACTAGACGGTGAGGGACCGGGTCAAGTAATCCCTTCAGGGGCAATATTTGGAAATTATGATAATGCTGTAGTAGATCAGTAAAATGGCAAAATGTTATTGGTTTCTGAACTGCTTATTAAATAAAACCCCATTGTTTGGGTATTTCTACCCAAGGGAAAGGTTATATATACCAGGGGAGCACTGGGGCAGAGGGTTGCATAGGCAGGGTTTATTTTAATGTTTCAATCTCTACTGGGTTGAACCTATAAGTCTGTCCCTTCACGTCAATCCAGGTTTCTCATGCGGACCCCTGTTTATTTGATTGCCCACCCCTGAGTTAGACAATTGTGTGATTTAAGAATGTCCAAGTACGATTATCCGTGGATAAAGTAATAATTTACTAGTGTAGATATAGAAAGAAAAACACATTTTCTTGGCAGGATCAGATATAGAAACTATGGCTGCAGGTGATACTGTAGATGTTTATGAATCCATCTCCAGCTTTCATCTGGTTAACTAAGGCATATCTTACAGATTGTATCTTTGTGCTTTTAAAGAGCTCCCTTCAAATTGGACACTAATATTCCCCCTTTTTACAAGTTTTTCTGATTGGATTTAACGGTTTTCTAGATGACTGCGGATTATAATGAACGTTGATCATATAATGTAGATTTGTGATTAATAAGACAAAGATGGATAGAAAGTCCTACAGTATATATAGTTAGGAAGTGTTGGAAGTGCCAGATCTCGAAGAGGAATTGCACAAGCTGTCTAATCTCATGGTTGATAGGAGTACTTTGGGTAATTAGAGGAAATAAGGCAGGAATAGGTGGGATTGAGCTAGGACAGGGCAAATTTAAGGCAGATGGGGTGGAGCCAAGAAAGGGCCCTGGTCCTTCAGAAAGGTGCAGCCGTATGGAAGGGCGCTTCTAGGAACTGGCAAAGTGCTGGGGCACTTGAGAAAGTGGAGGACCTGATCATCCATACAGCAATAATTGTTACCCCCCCCGTGTTCTGACAACTGGTAGTTCCACTATGAGCACACAGCGGTGATAGGATTCCTCAATACAGCGCTCTGTATCCTCAGTGTGAATACAATCTGTATGAAACAAACAGATGATCCCTTATCTCTGTCAATTGCTTCAGCTTTTCTAATGCAAGACTAATGCAAGAGGGTTAGGAGGAAATTTGAGTTGGGGGCAACAGGGAGAATTGCTTAGAGCACCAAAATCCCCAGAAGCATGCAGGTGGTGAACCAGACCAATCGGCCAACACTTTTTGGCATTTGGATCACATGTTAAATTGCTAATGGTAAAATATATAGCAAGGCGAGGCCACGCACAACGCCCCGAAGCACGTGGGTAACCGCATTCAATGCGTGTGCATTCCGTGCGTTTTCTGGTGTTTGTGCATGCAATTTCACTATTTTACATAACAAACACGTGCGTTTTGTGTCCCCGTGATTTCCATTCTAACCGGAAACGCACACCAAAAAACCCTAGTGTGCCTACTTTTACGATCCTCGGCAAATTTTCTAATTTGTTTTTGTCTTTCCATTTTACAATTTACTTCAGCAACCTGTATAATTCCATTTTAGGAGTAATCTGCCATACCTGGGAAATATTATTTCAGTTTATGTCCTGACCTGTAGAATGCAGCCTGCAGTATCTTGCCTTCCCTGTGTAATGACTCGTAATAACCTTATATTTCCAGTAGGAGATACATTACCCAGATCTCAGCAAGCACCAGGTTTTTTTTGGGGGGGGGATCTCGAATGAAACTTTAACCTTTGTAAAACATCATTCTTTGAAGATATTTTTGTAAAAAGAACATTTCACCTAAAATACATTTATTTTGACCAGCCTAGCCCGCCGTATAATTAGAATAGGAGAATGAGACACATAGAAGAATTGCAATTCCCTTACCTTGTGTTTAATGATACATGTAGTTCTTTTTGGAAAGGGCAAGTAAAACCATATTTCCTCATATTTGTGCCTTTCTTGGACAAGAAATAATCCTATGATCCACAGTAAATAGTTAAACGACATGGATGGCCCTAATCCATTTCCAATACTACCTAGTAGTAATCCTTATTGAGATTTGAATTATTTACCTCTTTTTTAAGCACTATTGATTGTAACATAGAAAACATCACATTTCCTCTGAAAATGTCCGGTCAGGAAAATATGGATGACTTAATTCCTCCTCTGCCAATGTGAAGACTTGAAAAAATATTGACGGAAATATGGATAGATTCTATGGCACCCTTAACTGATGATAACTCTGTTAAACAAACCTGTGTTATTAGTGTTAATGCTCTAAATAGACAAACATTGTGAGACGTTGTTGAGAAGGGTCTTTAAGCATTTTTAGTCTATTTTGCGCTCAAAAAACACAAGTTATTATTTATGTTGGTTTCAAGGTTGAATATAACGGAAATTAAACATCTACTAAAACTCATTCCAGGTGCTGCTTCCCTCAGTCCTCTACCTTAAGGACTCCAAGTTATGCACAAGCAAAAAAGGGGTTGATGGAAGCGCACACTGTTTCTCAGAAAAAATAATAAACAGAATTTTTTCTGAGAAACAGTGTGCGCTTCCATCACCCCCTTTTTTTGCTTGTGCTACACTATTGAGAAATGCATTACACAGAACTGGCTAGGATCAGGTTAACTTCATTATCCTCCCCCTGCAGCTCTGTACTATGTTGTTTACATATTCTCCAACATCCCCTTTAAATAGGTACACTATTGAGAAATACATTACATAGAGCTGTGCTAAGATCAGATTCACTTCATTTCTCCCCCTGCAATTCTGTACTATGTTACATACCCTCCAACATTCCCTTTAAAATTAGGACACTATTGAGAAATACATAACACAGAATTGTGCTAGGATCATGTTCACTTCATTATCCTCCCCCTGCAGCTCAGTACTATGTTGTTTACATACATCCCTCCAACATTCCCCTTTAATAGGTACACTATTGAGAAATACATTACACAGAGCTGTGCTAGAAGAATTCACTTCATTATCCTCCCCTGCAGCTCTGTACTATGTTACATACCGTACCCTCCAACATTCCCCTTTAAATGGGACACTATTGAAATACTAACACAGAACTGTGCTAGGATCAGGTTCACTTCATTATCCTCCCCCTGCAGCTCAGTACTATGTTGTTTACATCCCCTCCACCATTCCCATTTAAATAGGTACGCTATTGAAAATACATTACACAGAGCTGTCTAAGATCCGATTCACTTATTATCCTCCCCCTGCAGCTCTGTACTATGTTACTACCGACCCTCCAACATTCCCCTTTAAATAGGGACACTATTGAGAAATACATTAAAAAGAGCTGTGCTAGGATCCTCCCCCGCAGCTCTGTACTAGGTTTATACCATAGTTCAGAGCTGCAGGGGGAGGATAATGAAGTAACCCTGATCTTAGCACAGCTCTGTGTAATTCTTATAGTGTACCTATTTAAAGGGGAATGTTGGTGTACAGGTCTTTCAGACAATGACCAAAAAAATTATACATTTTTTTAAAAGCACTGCAGTGAAATATTCATTATTCCTTAAGGTACATTTATTCCTTAAGTTTCACATATTGTCTTTGTAAGTGATTCTGGGAGCTGTAGTTTAACCACATCTTTAAACATTCCCTGTTTAATTGGTACAGTAGAAGTACTGTATTATATGTAAACCTGTCTAAGCATTTCTGTGTGCACTGTATTTCGAAATAACGACAATATTTGTAATTTTTTCACCACTGTCACATTGATCGTACCAATTAACAGACAATATCTATATTGTTCTTTATAAACCACTCAGGGGATTGAATAAAATTTCTTATCGTTAAAATGGTGCTAATTTAGCCCCAACCAATCAGATCTTATTTACCATTTGAAAGCTACACCTGATTGGTTGGAGCTATTTTAAACGATAAGAACTTTTAATTAAATAACCCGAATGTTCCAAGTAACTACATTGTCGATATGGTTTTGTTAGCGCCTCCTATGGCCACCTCAATGCCCCTGCAAAATGCAATGCTTGGGTTCCATATTTTCAGCACTTGAAGTTGACCGTATCATATTTGCGAGTAAAAGCAATAAACACTTAGGAGTTTATTTGTTTTATTTATGCGCATTGTCCCTGTCTGTAGATTCTACTCAGCCTGTTAATTCATCACTTATTGTAGTAAGATTCCTACTAATGTAACTGAAATAACATCTATTGCTCTCTATGATAGTCAAGTACCGGAAAAGTGACAAAGGCAGCGCAGTACTGTAGGTATGGCCGTCACAGCCTAAGGTTATCAAATAGAGTGAATCAAATTTTATTAAAACACAAATACATAAGTCATTATGCTCAGATATTTCAAGTCCCCAAGTATGTCAAAGCATCAACAAGCGAATAGAACTTAAACGGAATCAGATAACATTGTCCCAAAAGACAAAGCACATTCACAAAACATACGCAAGCTGTGGTCTCAACATTTCTCTTTGCTGTGGATGTTGGTTGATAACCCAACTCTTTACTTTAGTGGAAGTCAAGTGAATGCAGTACACTTCACACGCTCTCTATTGTACAGCAATCAAAGCAAGGTAGCTAAAGCCTTACCCCTAAAAGCTGACAGACAATCATATCACAGTGCAGACCGCCTCTTTTATATACAGATAATGTTACCTCTCAGACAAAAAAAATTTAACATGTTGAAAACATAGTGATGAGATTTACAAGTTGTTTTCCTGGTAGATAGTCTGCAATGTATGCTGGCTGAAAAATAAACTGCGGGGTAACACAGCAGGGGCTATCTAGGGTCTAAGAAAGATCAGGGGCACTTCTGGGCACTCCATGCGCCGCGCAAATTTTTTTGGCCACGCCCCTTTCTCGCCCCAATTAGGACACACCCACTAAGTACTTAATGAGATGGCCAAAACACAGACAGACAGATAATAACCACAACCATAGACACACGCCCGATAGTGATAAACAGACGAAAGACAGTGAAATAGCAGACAGAGATAGAGATTTGGATAAGAGCACAAATTAATACAACAAAGGCACAGTAAACGGCAATATCATTATATACTGGTAGCAATCTGTAATTTTATAAACTTACTGTTGTGGTTCAGTTTAGTCAGTCGCTTGGCCTAACCTTGGCCAGGGAGACCTTCTTGTACCTTTTACATGGACCTCTGCCCCTATCTATCTGTCCCTCTCTCTCTCTGTATATCTATCTTCTACTCTGCTATCTATCTTCTATCTATCTATCTAACTCGCTACTATCTATCTACCTGTATCTATCTATCTGTCCCTCTCTCTCTCTGACTTCTATCACAACTCTGCATCTATGTATATCTACTCTGCTATTATCTATCTCTACTCTGCTATCTATCTCTATCTACTCTGCTATCTATCTATCTATCTACTCTGCTATCTATCTAACTCTGCTATCTATCTAACTCTGCTATCTATCTATCTACTCTCAACCTGTATCTATCTATCACTCTCTATCTACTATCTAACTCTGCTATCTATCTATCTATCTATCTACTATCTATCTGTCCCTCTCTCTCTGCTATCTATCTATCTAACTCTGCTATCTATCTATCTATCTATCTGTCCCTCTCACTCTCTCTGCTATCTATCTATCTAACTCTCTGCTATCTATCTATCTATCTATCTTACTCTATCTAACCTGCTATCTATCTATCATCTATCTATCTCTGCTATCTATCTATCTGTCCCTCTCTCTCTCTGCTATCTATCACTACTCTGCTATCTCTCTATCTAACTCTGCTATCTATCTATCTATCTAACTCTGCTATCTATCTATCTATCTAACCGCTATCTATCTATCTAACTCTGTCTATCTATCTATCTAACTCTGCTATCTATCTATCTATCTAACTCTGCTATCTATCTATCTATCTATCTATCTACTATCTACTCTGCTTATCTATCTATCTAACTCTGCTATCTATCTAACTCTACTCTGCTATCTATCTATCTGCTATCTATCTACTCTGCTATCTATCTATCTATCTAACTCTGCTATCTCTCTATCTAATCTATCTATCTATCTATCTATCTATCTATCTATATAACACTGCTATCTATCTATCTATCTAAACTCGCTATCTATCTATCTATCTATCTAACTCTGCTATCTATCTAACTCTGCTATATCTATCTTCTATCTATCATCTATCTATCTATCTTCTAATGCTATCTATCTATCTCTCTAACTCTTCTATCTATCTATCTATCTATCTAACTCCTAATCTATCTACTCTCGCTATCTAACTCTGCTATCTATCTATCTATCTATCTAACTCTGCTATCTATCTAACTCTTGCTATCTATCTATCTATCTAACTCTGCTATCTATCTATCTATCTAACTCTGCTATCTATCTATCTATCTAACTCGGCTATCTATCTACTAACTTCTCTATCTATCTAACTCTGCTATCTATCTAACTCTTGCTATCTATCTAACTCTGCTATCTATCTAACTCTGCTATCTATCTTCTATCTAA
This sequence comes from Hymenochirus boettgeri, assembly GCA_019447015.1. Taxonomy (NCBI): domain Eukaryota; kingdom Metazoa; phylum Chordata; class Amphibia; order Anura; family Pipidae; genus Hymenochirus; species Hymenochirus boettgeri. Next base: position 333,593,415 of record CM033470.1, read on the forward strand.
CTCTGCTATCTATCTAACTCTGTCTATCTATCTTAACACCTGCTATCTATCTAACTCTGCTACTATCTTAACTCTGCTATCTATCTACTCTGCTATCTATCTAATCTGCTTATTCCGTATCTAACTCGCTATCTATCTAACTCTGCTATCTAACTCTGCTATATATCTAGTAGGAGAAGGCCGGAGCGCAGAGGCGTCTGTAGTTCTGCCCGTCGCGCCGTACGTCTCGCGTCGGCATGCGCGTGACGTCATCCGCGCGCATGCGCGTGACGTCATCGCGCCGGCATGCGCGTGACGTCATCGCGCTGGCGGAGTCCGCGGAGTTCGGAATAGGGGCACAAGTCAGTAAACATTCGGGGCACTTTGCAAAACATCCGGGGCACGTGCCCCGAATGTTTTAACGTAGATACGCCACTGGTAACAAGTAACTTTCAAAGTATTACTAGGGACTTCCATAAAACTATAAATAATGGGGTCAGCGGGTGTAGCTAATATGTGCACATACTTACAAGACTCTTTGAAGACAGCATGGGCTGTAAGTTGTACTGGGAAATTCACGGAAACCTCAGTTATAGAATCTACTTCTTACATACATAAAAAGGTAGATTGCGCACAACAATACATTTTCCCCACTGGGGATACTACACAAGAACATTAACATGTCGTACGTAATGTCTAGAATATAGTTTGTATTGTTGTAATTGTATTGTAAGCAAATAAACTGTTTTCTATTAAAAAGAAAACAATCTACATTCATTAGACGGAGCCTTTTCAGTCATGTGAGCAGTAAAGCGCAGACCCTCCAGCTATTTAGGATTCAAATGTTCGCTCAACTGAAAATATAACGGAGAGTTTACCTCCTTCCATTCACAGTGGAAAGCGTTAGCATAGATTAATGAAAATTCCAACAGAGCTCAGAACGCGTTGAAATAACATTCCACGAGATATAGAAGGTTTGAATTGGGGAATCTTCCTTTAACTATCTTATAATAATAATTAGGAGTTACCAGGTTAATTCACAATCTGGTGAATTTCTATTTTAAAGCAATTATTTTATATATTAATTATCTATTACAATGATATAAATCCCTACTCTCTGTCCCTATGACCCCATAACTTTGTTTGCTATAGATCTTTCCCTCTCCAATCTCAGCCCTACTACAGACACTCAATCTTCTCTGTATCTGTCATTATAAAATCCGTGTTTCTTTGCCAGGCTATCCTGCCTTGTGCTCTCAAATGTCTACTGTGTAAGGTATATCAATGATGCTAAACTAGGATCCTGTATAAATGATGTCGATACACTGCATGTGTGGTCGCCAGGGCTTATTCTGGTGCACCAACTTGTGTACCATGATGTAGGTCCATCGCCTGTGTTGGATACAGGGTTTAACATGAGGTTAAAAATCTTGGTATATTGCTTAATGTAGCTTTAAAGTAAAACTATACTGTTAAATGAACTACCTGGGGTAGGGAGTTAGATTGATTAAGTTTCATCTGCCAGGTTAATTCCCTGGGCCTTCCTATATTAAAGATAGAGCTGAACACTCAGGAAGCCTGGCAAGAAGCATTTTTTCTCATGCAGCCATTTTTTCATTTTAACTGTTTTTGAAAAAAAACTTTAGTTCTCCTTTAATGTGGGAATCGGCAAAGTACTCAACAGAAGTCTGCAAAGCCTACAGATCTCAGGGATTTCCCATAAAGGTTTTTCTGTGTTACTTTCATTAACAGTTTAAATGATAAATATATTTTTAAACACACAACATTACACTCTATTGATCCTTTAACAATTATACAACACCAGAGATGGGACAGTTTGGAAGCAAACACCCTATTCCAGTGGATCTTTTCAATAAAAGACTTTCTGTAAAATGACATCCTGCCTCTTTTATGTACAGTGTTCAAACTAATAGAAATAGCCAAATCCATTTTCTAACCACTGACGGGTTCAGGAAACAAACTAAGTTTCAGCGCCAAATTAAATTAAAAACCATGAAAATTCAGGAGTTTAGTGCCAAATTTTCATTTGTAGTTTTGCCTGATGAAATTCAGTTAACATAATTGGTAGTTTCGACCCAAAACCAAGTCTGGGAGGAATCTACGGTAAATCCCTACAAACTAGAGTCGGATTGTATATGTAACCACACAACTGCCAGTTTAATCTACAACTATACCTATCAAAATTCCTCAATGTTTATTAATGTCCCCTTCTCAAAACTCATCTATAAAGGATATGAATCATTAGGATTAACGACTGCGTAAGGCCTGAAGTGACTTCCTTTCATTTTTTCTGCAACATCCACTAATTTGTTTTCACGTTTTCCACCAAATCAAGAAAGGACGGAAAAAAGTCACACAGGGACAGAGCAAATTAGGCTAAATTCTATTATTACGTTCTGCCAGTCATTCTTCTGAGTGACCTAATAGAGGCGAAAAGTTTAATCCGAATGAGGCTCTACGTTTTAGCTATAAGAAATATCTATGATTAAATATAAACAATCTAGCGGCATTTAATGTTTTGTCTCGTTCTTTCACAATATTTGTCATTTCTGCAATAAAAAAAATATTTTTTCCTTAAAAAACAGCAACAAGTTCCAATTTACCGCTAATTTAACCGCGGGCACAATTGTGTGGTCGTACTTTTATGCCGAACGTAAGACTACCATGTGGTAGTAAACTTATCTTTAAACCGATTGAAAATGAACGCCTTTATGATATAGCCCCATGTACTTTATTTACATTCTAAAGACCATGTGACTTTATTCAAATACGAAGAGACCATGTGACAGCCTACAGCCCCCTACTACCCTCCCCACTTATGTGAGTTAGAACATAGTCAGGGATATCAATAAAAGTTTCTTATTGTGAAAAATGGTGCTAATTTTGCCCCAACCAATCATGTTAGTTTTCAAATTTTAAATAAGTTCTAATTGGTTGGGGCAAAATGTACACATATTTGACATTAAGAATTTATTGAATCTCCCTTAGTATGTCTGGTAATAGACACAGGTTTTGGAAACAGAAGTGGAAATGTCTACCATGTTATAGACCATTAAAAGTTAAAACACATTTTTCAGCCATATGGTATACATTGATTATACTATACATATTTTCTCCAATTTTTATATCTGATATCGATTATATTACGATTATCTATCATATTTTTGATGATTCCGAAGTTCCGAGTTTCGAAAATTTAGAAAAATCCTCGGATTTTCAAAATCGCCTGTTTCAAAAATTGAAACCTAGTTCTTTTTGAACTTGGACACATCACTACTAATATAATTTCTTATATAGCGCAGAGCAAAATCCCAGTGCTTTTCAATGAATTAATCTACTCACATCAGGAGCTTTCAATTTAACCAATCACACCACTGTAACATTTAGGATATATTGGAGTCATAACTCGTCCATTTATTCCAGGAAACTCTCTGACCATCTAATTAAATAATCTGTCTTTGTTCTTATAAATTGTATTAAACGCCCTATAAGACACATGGTTATCTATTAATGGCTGATCTGCCCCCCAGTCCTTGAAATATTGCATTCTGATACCCATACGTATGTGAATAAATGAAAGTGCCATAGTGTGGATTAGAGCTGGTCTATCCTACTCGCCTTGCTTTCTCCTCTAAGCTTTTAAATGGTCTTGTCTGTTGTGCGTTCGTTTATAAGATTAAAGGAAGTCGAAGAATGGCTCCCCCGCTGTCCTGGGACATGGGTAATTAGGAGAAAAGCCACAAGAATTGTACAACATAATCGCTCTTCCCTAATGAGAACTGAAATATCCATAATGTCTTCACATCTTTATTCCCATGGCTCTATATGGTTTAACTTTCTGCCATTATATTAAAAGTCTAATCACATTGTACTAAAGAAATGCTATACAGTGACCTCAATTCACTAACTAAAAGATATCAAAATAACATTAAAGGATATTATCGTGTGTAAAAGTTTTTTTTTTAATTCGTTAAAATTAAAAGTATTGGGTCAAGGATATAGGACGGGTAATTCCTACCTCCCAATATTGTTTCTGTAGGAGCACCAGCCCAAAGGAAACTGATTCTGCCAGTCTTCCTCCTGGCTTCAGCACTATCTTTAATACAGGAATAGTCCAGGACTAAAACTGCTAGTGCTGTAGCTCCTCAACAAAACGATATTATGAAGTGGGAATAATCAATCCAACCTCCCTCCAGGTACTTTCCATTTTTTATTTAAAGGGCAAGTCCACCCCCAAAATGAAAACTTACATACAGGTAAATCACCCCCCAAAACCGTAAACGGTAATAGTTTGAAATCTGAAATTAAAGTTTTAACCTGAAATCCTGCACAATGTCCTGTTACCCTTTTTCTGCTTCCTGGTTCTTCCAGTTTAACTGTCAGTTATGGATTCGACAGTTGACATCACAGCCATGACTGAATGTTAATCCCCTGTCTGCCCCTTCTGAGCATGCCCAGGCTCAGTACAGGCTCAGTACAGGTTACTAAATGCTCAGTTTCCATGAGGCATCCGAAGCATAGCAGCATACAGTAATGAATTCATGATATGGGCAAAGTATGATATATCAACATATTTTAAGAGGCCATTCTTTCTAAAAAGTTCTTATGAGGGTGGAGTTATCCTTTAAGTTAATTTTTTGAGTATAGTTATGCTTTAAAACCATTTCATGCTTTTTATATAACTAAATCAACCTGAGGTTTCCACGCTTTTAGATATATCCATAACACACAGATCTATGCCACAGTGTAGTGTTTGATAACGGATTTGTTTTTCGCAAAAGAAAGGCCCACAAATGTAAAATGAACTGTGAATGTGTGAGAATCCCCTTAGCCCTTATTGATTTTCCTGCCATAAGTCAAACTCCCGTACAGCTGGTCCTGAATGAAAGCAGTGACCTTGAGGCATCTTTCCCACTCAGTGGAACACAAGTTGCAAAATATCATTGTTATTCATTCATAGCCCTGCAATTTCAATCAGGGCTGCATGTCCAGGGTCTACTCAGTCTAATTTCTCCTTTAAAGGGAAGCCCTTATTGCAATGCTAGTCTGAACATTGCTTCCCTTGCCTCAGTAGTACAAAGTTTATTTCCAACACCAAGTTGGGCCTACAGGAACTTTAACTCCACACTCTATAACATGTAGGTAACAATTACGGTAATTTGTTAAGTAATATAGTCACCCAAGTGACTTGCGTTAATCCTAAATTAGGGAGGTATGCGGCGCCCTTGAGGCGGGTGTTTGGTGGGTAAAGAGAATACACTGAAAAATATACCCAAGGGACTTAAGATAAGGTCAAAAGACCCCTCACCTTACGTAGGGAAAAATACTCCCTGCGGCACCAGATACCATATATCCCCTAATATGTCAGACAGTTTAACAGAGGTGACCAAATGTTCCATTTAATTTGTTGCATAGTCTAACACAAAGCTTAGGATTCCTTGTGTTTAAATCCAGTGTCAATGTCTTAATTAAATACTTAACTGTGCCGATTCCCAGGGTAGAGATTGCTTGCACACAATGCATAGGAAGTTCTAGTTAGAAGAGAAATATTGACATTACAAGAGCAAGGTCAATGGCCTAATGAATGTTAAAGTTGTGGTTGCTCCGACTGTCATGCACATGCACTCCAGCCATAGCAATATTGCCTTGGGCTGCAGGATTCCCTTCACCTCTTCTGGAATTCACAAGTTGCATGCGATTTTGTGGAGAGAAGATATTTTTTCAGGGATAGAAGAGAATCGACAATCTAAGGTCCCTTAATAATCTCAATAGAAAAAACCCATAGCATAATTTCTAACCCATCTAAGGCTCTCAGCCCAATCTTGGATGAATGTGCAGTGCAGACGGCCACCTGCTTTTATGTGCTCCCACTAGATGGAGTTTAGCACAAGTTCTGAGGCTCATTAAATAAACTGTGTGCATTATTACTAGCATGACCAGAGGGGGGAGCACTTACTAATAAGTATAATCCTGCCTAAAAATGAGCAAATGTTCTACCTCTTTATAGTGATGCAACTGGGCAGAAAGGACAGAGGCAAAAGGGGGTCACACTTGGTGGCAAAATAGGACGAGGGTTGGGGGTCAGAATCATAGATATGAGGATCATAAAGCACATAGATAATTTTAACATTTCAAAGTGGGATCCCACAAAAAAACTATTACCGGTAGCCTTAAAGGACAACTCCCCTATAAAAATTAACTTTTTACAAAAGTACATGGGTGCAGCGAGATACAATTGATTATCCCTACCTCCAAATATAGTTGAGGAATCCAGCACGTACGGTTTTTATTTGCCAGTCCTGGACCTTCCTGTATTAAAGATGGTGATGAAGCATTGGGAAGCCTGGCAGAAGCACTTTTCTTCATGCTGCTGCTCCTCCCAGAAATGATATTGGAAGGTAGAATTATTAGTTCTACCCCCTTACCCAGGTACTTTTTTATTTATTTCAAAAAAAGAAAAACTTTTTATGCACTATAGTTCTCCTTTATATAAATGAGAATTGAGGAGCTACCATACTGTATGTAAAAAACTGAGTTGAAAGATATGATCACTTTATACAAGTATTTGAGTATCTAACAACAGAGTTCATTTTTCAGCTCTAATATTTGTTGTTTGTGGCTTCAGCTATTCGCCAGTTCATTAGATTACACTATTTTACTATACTTTATTATCCTTATAATATACAACATATCTTACAATATGGCCTTCAGTGGAGTTATGGGGACTGTAACCTTGTTCCAGTTTGATACACCTGTGTTTAACACACCACAAGAGTGAAGCCTACATTTTTAGCAGACTGCATGCCTTCAACCAGCACACATTTTGTTTAGGAGCAGTATCCCTTCCCTCTTTTAACCCACTCCCACTCCATCCGACCTGACTTTTTCCCCAAAACAACTGTCAAGTCTGCACGCAGCATATCCATTCCAACTGTCATAATCTGTCACCATTCCAGCTACAGTAAGACTACTCAGACAATAGTTTTTGGGAGCAAGGAACTTGATTGACAGATGAAATGCAAGATGTTTTAGATTGGATATCTAAAGAAATAGGGGGCAGATCAACAAAAAAATTATACAGTGGGGGTTGGGAAGAATTACATTTCTAGTTATGGTCATTTTAAAATAACCTATTTTTCAGTATAGATGCCCTAAGAGTTTCACGCCGAAAAGACACCCTGTCACATACACTGTAACATCACAAACCCTATCAGAGGCACACATGACTAGCCCAGGTATAACATTATGTTTACAGAAGCCAACACTGGATCAGAGTTACAATTAAGATTCCACATTAAGGAAACAAGTTAACTCAAGCAAAATTTTCTCAGTGAAGCGAGTGTCTAAAGTTTTACCAGTTGTAATTATCATTACTCTATCCTGCATGATCTCCTCCATTATAAAGGGTAACACATCCTCTTTGGATTACCAACTTTCTAGAAATTAATAGCGAAAACCTTTCAAACCGGCACTAATAAATCTCGAAGGGAACTGCGATTTCCCTTTTGCTAGACGCACTCGCCGCTCTCATCTAAATGAATACATCATCATTTGTGTTTTCAAAATACATTTGGCATGACAGCGGGATGATTCATATTAATAGCCACTTCTGACTCTTTAGATACCCATTCAAACGAATTAACATAGGATTTTTAGGCGTTTAGATTTGCAGTTCCTAGAATGCAATAGCTGGAAACCTTTTATTGCAAAGCTATTTATTCAAATACCTTGTAAATTAATATTTTTATCCTCATTCAGCCAAGACTTCCTGATGCAATTAGAGGTGTATAGTTTTTTAAGTAATTTGCTGCACCCAACCAGATGTTAGCTTTATACTGAGTTCCTGCAGTAAGTCAACATCCGATTGGTGTCTGAAGGTATTCCATAGGAGGGCATACATCTACTAAATATTTTACGCTCATTGAAATAGATTGTTTTTTTTGCATTATTTTCATATAGGAATGTATTTCTAAAGATCTATATCGGTCATTACGATTTCGATCCTTTATTGCGGTCGAAAAACACTGCGAGTAATGAAAATTTAACCGCTTTGTGACCTTTTGTATTTTGTGGGAACTGAAGTGGGAACTTGCGATATTTGCGCAACTTTAAAGCTTCAATTGAAAGGGCGTTCATTTTCACACTGAAAACTGGCGCAAAAAACATTGCAAATTTTATTGCAGTGCTTGTGCGTCACTAACATGTTGCAGTAAAAAACAACGCATAGCGCATAACAGGTGCATTAAATATATCGCCGTTAAAGCGGCGGGGGGTGGCTTTTCCAATGTTATTGCATCATTGTGTGAGATAAACAAAGTTTGCCCCAAAATTTTGCACCTTTATTTGCATCAACCCCTTAATGTGCTTAGATTGTAAGCTCTTTGGGGTAGGGCATGAATGAATGAAATTACTGTAAAGCCTGAACAATATGTTCATATATACAATAATAAACAACATTATCTGTGCACGTCTTTTTATATGGGAGAGTCACGTAGCACTATGTTTATACCAGCGGCTGGGAAATAGAAAGCCCCTGGCAATATTCCAGTGCTATGCAAAGCGAGCAGGGAAGCGCGTCTTACCTTGCATCCAAACATCAATGACAAAGTGTTGTTGGTGCAGGCAACTTTACAGTGGCAGATCATTGGTGGAAAGCAGTCGGATTTGTTGACAATAGGGACATTTCCTTCAGTGCAGAAGCACCGAGACCTTTACCGGCAGCCGTACTCAGTGCAACATGCGAGAGGCCACTTAGAACTCAGGAACCTCCGGGCACCTCTTGCAAGTGGCTGTGTCTCTACCTGCACTCCATTCGGACATCTCTCCTCTTGGGTGGTCAATCTGTGATCCAGGTTCCCCATCCACAGGAAGATTGTCATTTCTTTTCTTTTTGTTTTTACAGTGGGAACGTGTAGGGGCAAGAGGCAGGTGCGAAGAATTAGCATGTCAGAGGGACCGAACGCCTACTCGACACGCACGCACCACACGGACTTGTCATGCCAGATCAAGTGGGTTGAAATTATTCCATCGAAGTAAAAACTGCAGCTCCTCTTTGGGAAGAGCCAGGGACTCGCTGCTACACACTGACTGCGAGATAAGGCTGCTGGAATCTGGCTCAGCCTGGATCAGTGTATCAGTATGCATTGTCATGAGGCTTTCCTCATAGGAGGGGGGGTGAGCATGAAGGAAAATCAATGGAACTGACAATCTTCTTTGGGAAAAAAGGGAATCACGTTATCAGCAAAGAGTGAGAGGACATGAGACCCCCCATTATACCAGCCCCTCTATTTACTCATCTGTCTCTCTATATATCTCTCTCTCTATATCTATCAGCTATCTATCTATGTAGTTATCTATTAACTATCTATTTAATTATCTACTATATCTATATCTCTCTCTATATCAACTATCTATCTATCTCTCTATCAATTATCTTAATATCTATCTATTTCTATCAACTATCTATCTCTCTATCAACATCAATCTCTCTATCACTTCTATCTCTCTCTCTATCAACTATCTATCTATCTCTCTATCAACTATCTATCTATATATCATCTATGTCTCTATCAACTATCTATCTATCACTATCTATCTCTTCTCTATCACTATCTATCTATATATCTATCTATGTCTCTATCAACTATCTATCTATCTATCTATCTCATCTATCAACTATCTATCTCTCTATCAACTATCTATCTCTCTCTCTATCAACTATCTATCTATATATCATCTATGTCTCTATCAACTATCTATCTATCTATCTATCTATCTATCTATCTATCTATCTATCTCAACTATCTATCTCCTATCAACTATCTATCTATCTCTCTCTCTATCAACTATCTATCTACCTACTGTATCTCTCTATCAACTATCTATCTACTCTATCAACTATCTATCTCTCTATCAACTATCTATCTATCTCTCTCTCTATCAACTATCTATCTACCTACTGTATCTATCTATCAACTATCTATCTCTCTATCAACTATCTATCTACTCTATCAACTATCTATCTCTCTATCAACTATCTATCTATCTCTCTCTAGTTGATAGATAGATACAGTAGGTAGATAGATAGTTGATAGAGAGAGAGATAGATAGATAGTTGATAGGAGATAGATAGTTGAGATAGATAGATAGATAGATAGATAGATAGATAGATAGATAGATAGTTGATAGAGACATAGATGATATATAGATAGATAGTTGATAGAGAGAGAGATAGATAGTTGATAGAGAGATAGATAGTTGATAGATGAGATAGATAGATAGATAGATAGTTGATAGAGACATAGATAGATATATAGATAGATAGTGATAGAGAAGAGATAGATAGTGATAGATAGATAGTTGATAGAGACATAGATGATATATAGATAGATAGTTGATAGAGAGATAGATAGATAGTTGATAGAGAGAGAGATAGAAGTGATAGAGAGATTGATAGTTGATAGAGAGATAGATAGTTGATAGAAATAGATAGATATTAAGATAATTGATAGAGAGATAGATAGATAGTTGATATAGAGAGAGATATAGATATAGTAGATAATTAAATAGATAGTGTAATAGATAACTACATAGATAGATAGCTGATAGATATAGAGAGAGAGATATATAGAGAGACAGATGAGTAAATAGAGGGGCTGGTATAATGGGGGGTCTCATGTCCTCTCACTCTTTGCTGATAACGTGATTCCCTTTTTTCCCAAAGAAGATTGTCAGTCCATTGATTTTCCTTCATGCTCACCCCCCCTCCTATGAGGAAAGCCTCATGACAATGCATACTGATACACTGATCCAGGCTGAGCCAGATTCCAGCAGCCTTATCTCGCAGTCAGTGTGTAGCAGCGAGTCCCTGGCTCTTCCCAAAGAGGAGCTGCAGTTTTTACTTCGATGGAATAATTTCAACCCACTTGATCTGGCATGACAAGTCCGTGTGGTGCGTGCGTGTCGAGTAGGCGTTCGGTCCCTCTGACATGCTAATTCTTCGCACCTGCCTCTTGCCCCTACACGTTCCCACTGTAAAAACAAAAAGAAAAGAAATGACAATCTTCCTGTGGATGGGGAACCTGGATCACAGATTGACCACCCAAGAGGAGAGATGTCCGAATGGAGTGCAGGTAGAGACACAGCCACTTGCAAGAGGTGCCCGGAGGTTCCTGAGTTCTAAGTGGCCTCTCGCATGTTGCACTGAGTACGGCTGCCGGTAAAGGTCTCGGTGCTTCTGCACTGAAGGAAATGTCCCTATTGTCAACAAATCCGACTGCTTTCCACCAATGATCTGCCACTGTAAAGTTGCCTGCACCAACAACACTTTGTCATTGATGTTTGGATGCAAGGTAAGGACGCGCTTCCCTGCTCGCTTTGCATAGCACTGGAATATTGCCAGGGGCTTTCTATTTCCCAGCCGCTGGTATAAACATAGTGCTACGTGACTCTCCCATATAAAAAGACGTGCACAGATAATGTTGTTTATTATTGTATATATGAACATATTGTTCAGGCTTTACAGTAATTTCATTCATTCATGCCCTACCCCAAAGAGCTTACAATCTAAGCACATTAAGGGGTTGATGCAAATAAAGGTGCAAAATTTTGGGGCAAACTTTGTTTATCTCACACAATGATGCAATAACATTGGAAAAGCCACCCCCCGCCGCTTTAACGGCGATATATTTAATGCACCTGTTATGCGCTATGCGTTGTTTTTTACTGCAACATGTTAGTGACGCACAAGCACTGCAATAAAATTTGCAATGTTTTTTGCGCCAGTTTTCAGTGTGAAAATGAACGCCCTTTCAATTGAAGCTTTAAAGTTGCGCAAATATCGCAAGTTCCCACTTCAGTTCCCACAAAATACAAAAGGTCACAAAGCGGTTAAATTTTCATTACTCGCAGTGTTTTTCGACCGCAATAAAGGATCGAAATCGTAATGACCGATATAGATCCTTTAGAAATACATTCCTATATGAAAATAATGCAAAAAAAACAATCTATTTCAATGAGCGTAAAATATTTAGTAGATGATGCCCTCCTATGGAATACCTTCAGACACCAATCGGATGTTGACTTACTGCAGGAACTCAGTATAAAGCTAACATCTGGTTGGGTGCAGCAAATTACTTAAAAAACTATACACCTCTAATTGCATCAGGAAGTCTTGGCTGAATGAGGATAAAAATATTAATTTACAAGGTATTTGAATAAATAGCTTTGCAATAAAAGGTTTCCAGCTATTGCATTCTAGGAACTGCAAATCTAAACGCCTAAAAATCCTATGTTAATTCGTTTGAATGGGTATCTAAAGAGTCAGAAGTGGCTATTAATATGAATCATCCCGCTGTCATGCCAAATGTATTTTGAAAACACAAATGATGATGTATTCATTTAGATGAGAGCGGCGAGTGCGTCTAGCAAAAGGGAAATCGCAGTTCCCTTCGAGATTTATTAGTGCCGGTTTGAAAGGTTTTCGCTATTAATTTCTAGAAAGTTGGTAATCCAAAGAGGATGTGTTACCCTTTATAATGGAGGAGATCATGCAGGATAGAGTAATGATAATTACAACTGGTAAAACTTTAGACACTCGCTTCACTGAGAAAATTTTGCTTGAGTTAACTTGTTTCCTTAATGTGGAATCTTAATTGTAACTCTGATCCAGTGTTGGCTTCTGTAAACATAATGTTATACCTGGGCTAGTCATGTGTGCCTCTGATAGGGTTTGTGATGTTACAGTGTATGTGACAGGGTGTCTTTTCGGCTGAAACTCTTAGGGCATCTATACTGAAAAATAGGTTATTTTAAAATGACCATAACTAGAAATGTAATTCTTCCCAACCCCCACTGTATAATTTTTTTGTTGATCTGCCCCCTATTTCTTTAGATATCCAATCTAAAACATCTTGCATTTCATCTGTCAATCAAGTTCCTTGCTCCCAAAAACTATTGTCTGAGTAGTCTTACTGTAGCTGGAATGGTGACAGATTATGACAGTTGGAATGGATGATGCTGCGTGCAGACTTGACAGTTGTTTTGGGGAAAAAAGTCAGGTCGGATGGAGTGGGAGTGGGTTAAAAGAGGGAAGGGATACTGCTCCTAAACAAAATGTGTGCTGGTTGAAGGCATGCAGTCTGCTAAAAATGTAGGCTTCACTCTTGTGGTGTGTTAAACACAGGTGTATCAAACTGGAACAAGGTTACAGTCCCCATAACTCCACTGAAGGCCATATTGTAAGATATGTTGTATATTATAAGGATAATAAAGTATAGTAAAATAGTGTAATCTAATGAACTGGCGAATAGCTGAAGCCACAAACAACAAATATTAGAGCTGAAAAATGAACTCTGTTGTTAGATACTCAAATACTTGTATAAAGTGATCATATCTTTCAACTCAGTTTTTTACATACAGTATGGTAGCTCCTCAATTCTCATTTATATAAAGGAGAACTATAGTGCATAAAAAGTTTTTCTTTTTTTGAAATAAATAAAAAAGTACCTGGGTAAGGGGGTAGAACTAATAATTCTACCTTCCAATATCATTTCTGGGAGGAGCAGCAGCATGAAGAAAAGTGCTTCTGCCAGGCTTCCCAATGCTTCATCACCATCTTTAATACAGGAAGGTCCAGGACTGGCAAATAAAAACCGTACGTGCTGGATTCCTCAACTATATTTGGAGGTAGGGATAATCAATTGTATCTCGCTGCACCCATGTACTTTTGTAAAAAGTTAATTTTTATAGGGGAGTTGTCCTTTAAGGCTACCGGTAATAGTTTTTTTGTGGGATCCCACTTTGAAATGTTAAAATTATCTATGTGCTTTATGATCCTCATATCTATGATTCTGACCCCCAACCCTCGTCCTATTTTGCCACCAAGTGTGACCCCCTTTTGCCTCTGTCCTTTCTGCCCAGTTGCATCACTATAAAGAGGTAGAACATTTGCTCATTTTTAGGCAGGATTATACTTATTAGTAAGTGCTCCCCCCTCTGGTCATGCTAGTAATAATGCACACAGTTTATTTAATGAGCCTCAGAACTTGTGCTAAACTCCATCTAGTGGGAGCACATAAAAGCAGGTGGCCGTCTGCACTGCACATTCATCCAAGATTGGGCTGAGAGCCTTAGATGGGTTAGAAATTATGCTATGGGTTTTTTCTATTGAGATTATTAAGGGACCTTAGATTGTCGATTCTCTTCTATCCCTGAAAAAATATCTTCTCTCCACAAAATCGCATGCAACTTGTGAATTCCAGAAGAGGTGAAGGGAATCCTGCAGCCCAAGGCAATATTGCTATGGCTGGAGTGCATGTGCATGACAGTCGGAGCAACCACAACTTTAACATTCATTAGGCCATTGACCTTGCTCTTGTAATGTCAATATTTCTCTTCTAACTAGAACTTCCTATGCATTGTGTGCAAGCAATCTCTACCCTGGGAATCGGCACAGTTAAGTATTTAATTAAGACATTGACACTGGATTTAAACACAAGGAATCCTAAGCTTTGTGTTAGACTATGCAACAAATTAAATGGAACATTTGGTCACCTCTGTTAAACTGTCTGACATATTAGGGGATATATGGTATCTGGTGCCGCAGGGAGTATTTTTCCCTACGTAAGGTGAGGGGTCTTTTGACCTTATCTTAAGTCCCTTGGGTATATTTTTCAGTGTATTCTCTTTACCCCACCAAACACCCGCCTCAAGGGCGCCGCATACTCCCTAATTTAGGATTAACGCAGTCACTTGGGTGACTATATTACTTAACAAATTACCGTAATTGTTACCTACATGTTATAGAGTGTGGAGTTAAAGTTCCTGTAGGCCCAACTTGGTGTTGGAAATAAACTTTGTACTACTGAGGCAAGGGAAGCAATGTTCAGACTAGCATTGCAATAAGGGCTTCCCTTTAAAGGAGAAATTAGACTGAGTAGACCCTGGACATGCAGCCCTGATTGAAATTGCAGGGCTATGAATGAATAACAATGATATTTTGCAACTTGTGTTCCACTGAGTGGGAAAGATGCCTCAAGGTCACTGCTTTCATTCAGGACCAGCTGTACGGGAGTTTGACTTATGGCAGGAAAATCAATAAGGGCTAAGGGGATTCTCACACATTCACAGTTCATTTTACATTTGTGGGCCTTTCTTTTGCGAAAAACAAATCCGTTATCAAACACTACACTGTGGCATAGATCTGTGTGTTATGGATATATCTAAAAGCGTGGAAACCTCAGGTTGATTTAGTTATATAAAAAGCATGAAATGGTTTAAAGCATAACTATACTCAAAAAATTAACTTAAAGGATAACTCCACCCTCATAAGAACTTTTTAAGAAAGAATGGCCTCTTAAAATATGTTGATATATCATACTTTGCCCATATCATGAATTCATTACTGTATGCTGCTATGCTTCGGATGCCTCATGGAAACTGAGCATTTAGTAACCTGTACTGAGCCTGTACTGAGCCTGGGCATGCTCAGAAGGGGCAGACAGGGGATTAACATTCAGTCATGGCTGTGATGTCAACTGTCGAATCCATAACTGACAGTTAAACTGGAAGAACCAGGAAGCAGAAAAAGGGTAACAGGACATTGTGCAGGATTTCAGGTTAAAACTTTAATTTCAGATTTCAAACTATTACCGTTTACGGTTTTGGGGGGTGATTTACCTGTATGTAAGTTTTCATTTTGGGGGTGGACTTGCCCTTTAAATAAAAAATGGAAAGTACCTGGAGGGAGGTTGGATTGATTATTCCCACTTCATAATATCGTTTTGTTGAGGAGCTACAGCACTAGCAGTTTTAGTCCTGGACTATTCCTGTATTAAAGATAGTGCTGAAGCCAGGAGGAAGACTGGCAGAATCAGTTTCCTTTGGGCTGGTGCTCCTACAGAAACAATATTGGGAGGTAGGAATTACCCGTCCTATATCCTTGACCCAATACTTTTAATTTTAACGAATTAAAAAAAAAACTTTTACACACGATAATATCCTTTAATGTTATTTTGATATCTTTTAGTTAGTGAATTGAGGTCACTGTATAGCATTTCTTTAGTACAATGTGATTAGACTTTTAATATAATGGCAGAAAGTTAAACCATATAGAGCCATGGGAATAAAGATGTGAAGACATTATGGATATTTCAGTTCTCATTAGGGAAGAGCGATTATGTTGTACAATTCTTGTGGCTTTTCTCCTAATTACCCATGTCCCAGGACAGCGGGGGAGCCATTCTTCGACTTCCTTTAATCTTATAAACGAACGCACAACAGACAAGACCATTTAAAAGCTTAGAGGAGAAAGCAAGGCGAGTAGGATAGACCAGCTCTAATCCACACTATGGCACTTTCATTTATTCACATACGTATGGGTATCAGAATGCAATATTTCAAGGACTGGGGGGCAGATCAGCCATTAATAGATAACCATGTGTCTTATAGGGCGTTTAATACAATTTATAAGAACAAAGACAGATTATTTAATTAGATGGTCAGAGAGTTTCCTGGAATAAATGGACGAGTTATGACTCCAATATATCCTAAATGTTACAGTGGTGTGATTGGTTAAATTGAAAGCTCCTGATGTGAGTAGATTAATTCATTGAAAAGCACTGGGATTTTGCTCTGCGCTATATAAGAAATTATATTAGTAGTGATGTGTCCAAGTTCAAAAAGAACTAGGTTTCAATTTTTGAAACAGGCGATTTTGAAAATCCGAGGATTTTTCTAAATTTTCGAAACTCGGAACTTCGGAATCATCAAAAATATGATAGATAATCGTAATATAATCGATAATCAGATATAAAAATTGGAGAAAATATGTATAGTATAATCAATGTATACCATATGGCTGAAAAATGTGTTTTAACTTTTAATGGTCTATAACATGGTAGACATTTCCACTTCTGTTTCCAAAACCTGTGTCTATTACCAGACATACTAAGGGAGATTCAATAAATTCTTAATGTCAAATATGTGTACATTTTGCCCCAACCAATTAGAACTTATTTAAAATTTGAAAACTAACATGATTGGTTGGGGCAAAATTAGCACCATTTTTCACAATAAGAAACTTTTATTGATATCCCTGACTATGTTCTAACTCACATAAGTGGGGAGGGTAGTAGGGGGCTGTAGGCTGTCACATGGTCTCTTCGTATTTGAATAAAGTCACATGGTCTTTAGAATGTAAATAAAGTACATGGGGCTATATCATAAAGGCGTTCATTTTCAATCGGTTTAAAGATAAGTTTACTACCACATGGTAGTTTACGTTCGGCATAAAAGTACGACCACACAATTGTGCCCGCGGTTAAATTAGCGGTAAATTGGAACTTGTTGCTGTTTTTTAGGAAAAAATATTTTTTTTATTGCAGAAATGACAAATATTGTGAAAGAACGAGACAAAACATTAAATGCCGCTAGATTGTTTATATTTAATCATAGATATTTCTTATAGCTAAAACGTAGAGCCTCATTCGGATTAAACTTTTCGCCTCTATTAGGTCACTCAGAAAGAATGACTGGCAGAACGTAATAATAGAATTTAGCCTAATTTGCTCTGTCCCTGTGTGACTTTTTTCCGTCCTTTCTTGATTTGGTGGAAAACGTGAAAACAAATTAGTGGATGTTGCAGAAAAAATGAAAGGAAGTCACTTCAGGCCTTACGCAGTCGTTAATCCTAATGATTCATATCCTTTATAGATGAGTTTTGAGAAGGGGACATTAATAAACATTGAGGAATTTTGATAGGTATAGTTGTAGATTAAACTGGCAGTTGTGTGGTTACATATACAATCCGACTCTAGTTTGTAGGGATTTACCGTAGATTCCTCCCAGACTTGGTTTTGGGTCGAAACTACCAATTATGTTAACTGAATTTCATCAGGCAAAACTACAAATGAAAATTTGGCACTAAACTCCTGAATTTTCATGGTTTTTAATTTAATTTGGCGCTGAAACTTAGTTTGTTTCCTGAACCCGTCAGTGGTTAGAAAATGGATTTGGCTATTTCTATTAGTTTGAACACTGTACATAAAAGAGGCAGGATGTCATTTTACAGAAAGTCTTTTATTGAAAAGATCCACTGGAATAGGGTGTTTGCTTCCAAACTGTCCCATCTCTGGTGTTGTATAATTGTTAAAGGATCAATAGAGTGTAATGTTGTGTGTTTAAAAATATATTTATCATTTAAACTGTTAATGAAAGTAACACAGAAAAACCTTTATGGGAAATCCCTGAGATCTGTAGGCTTTGCAGACTTCTGTTGAGTACTTTGCCGATTCCCACATTAAAGGAGAACTAAAGTTTTTTTTCAAAAACAGTTAAAATGAAAAAATGGCTGCATGAGAAAAAATGCTTCTTGCCAGGCTTCCTGAGTGTTCAGCTCTATCTTTAAATAGGAAGGCCCAGGGAATTAACCTGGCAGATGAAACTTAATCAATCTAACTCCCTACCCCAGGTAGTTCATTTAACAGTATAGTTTTACTTTAAAGCTACATTAAGCAATATACCAAGATTTTTAACCTCATGTTAAACCCTGTATCCAACACAGGCGATGGACCTACATCATGGTACACAAGTTGGTGCACCAGAATAAGCCCTGGCGACCACACACTGCAGTGTATCGACATCATTTATACAGGATCCTAGTTTAGCATCATTGATATACCTTACACAGTAGACATTTGAGAGCACAAGGCAGGATAGCCTGGCAAAGAAACACGGATTTTATAATGACAGATACAGAGAAGATTGAGTGTCTGTAGTAGGGCTGAGATTGGAGAGGGAAAGATCTATAGCAAACAAAGTTATGGGGTCATAGGGACAGAGAGTAGGGATTTATTCATTGTAATAGATAATTAATATATAAAATAATTGCTTTAAAATAGAAATTCACCAGATTGTGAATTAACCTGGTAACTCCTAATTATTATTATAAGATAGTTAAAGGAAGATTCCCCAATTCAAACCTTCTATATCTCGTGGAATGTTATTTCAACGCGTTCTGAGCTCTGTTGGAATTTTCATTAATCATATGCTAACGCTTTCCACTGTGAATGGAAGGAGGTAAACTCTCCGTTATATTTTCAGTTGAGCGAACATTTGAATCCTAAATAGCTGGAGGGTCTGCGCTTTACTGCTCACATGCACTGAAAAGGCTCCGTCTAATGAATGTAGATTGTTTTCTTTTTAATAGAAAACAGTTTATTTGCTTACAATACAATTACAACAATACAAACTATATTCTAGACATTACGTACGACATGTTAATGTTCTTGTGTAGTATCCCCAGTGGGGAAAATGTATTGTTGTGCGCAATCTACCTTTTTATGTATGTAAGAAGTAGATTCTATAACTGAGGTTTCCGTGAAATTTCCCAGTACAACTTACAGCCCATGCTGTCTTCAAAGAGTCTTGTAAGTATGTGCACATATTAGCTACACCCGCTGACCCCATTATTTATAGTTTTATGGAAGTCCCTAGTAATACTTTGAAAGTTACTTGTTACCAGTGGCGTATCTACGTTAAAACATTCGGGGCACGTGCCCCGGATGTTTTGCAAAGGGCCCCGAATGTTTACTGACTTGTGCCCCTATTCCGAACTCCGCGGACTCCGCCAGCGCGATGACGTCACGCGCATGCCGGCGCGATGACGTCACGCGCATGCGCGCGGATGACGTCACGCGCATGCCGACGCGAGACGTACGGCGCGACGGGCAGAACTACAGACGCCTCTGCGCTCCGGCCTTCTCCTACTAGATATATAGCAGAGTTAGATAGCAGAGTTAGATAGATAGCGAGTTAGATACGGAATAAGCAGATTAGATAGATAGCAGAGTAGATAGATAGCAGAGTTAAGATAGTAGCAGAGTTGATAGATAGCAGGTGTTAAGATAGATAGACAGAGTTAGATAGATAGCAGAGTTAGATAGAAGATAGATAGCAGAGTTAGATAGATAGCAGAGTTAGATAGATAGCAAGAGTTAGATAGATAGCAGAGTTAGATAGATAGCAGAAGTTAGTAGATAGATAGCCGAGTTAGATAGATAGATAGATAGCAGAGTTAGATAGATAGATAGATAGCAGAGTTAGATAGATAGATAGATAGCAAGAGTTAGATAGATAGCAGAGTTAGATAGATAGATAGATAGATAGCAGAGTTAGATAGCAGAGTAGATAGATTAGGAGTTAGATAGATAGATAGATAGATAGAAGAGTTAGAGAGATAGATAGATAGCAGTTAGAAGATAGATAGATAGATGATAGATAGAAGATAGATATAGCAGAGTTAGATAGATAGCAGAGTTAGATAGATAGATAGATAGATAGCGAGTTTAGATAGATAGATAGATAGCAGTGTTATATAGATAGATAGATAGATAGATAGATAGATAGATTAGATAGAGAGATAGCAGAGTTAGATAGATAGATAGATAGCAGAGTAGATAGATAGCAGATAGATAGATAGCAGAGTAGAGTTAGATAGATAGCAGAGTTAGATAGATAGATAAGCAGAGTAGATAGTAGATAGATAGATAGATAGATAGATAGCAGAGTTAGATAGATAGATAGATAGCAGAGTTAGATAGATAGATAGACAGAGTTAGATAGATAGATAGCGGTTAGATAGATAGATAGATAGCAGAGTTAGATAGATAGATAGATAGCAGAGTTAGATAGAGAGATAGCAGAGTAGTGATAGATAGCAGAGAGAGAGAGGGACAGATAGATAGATAGCAGAGATAGATAGATGATAGATAGATAGCAGTTAGATAGAGTAGAGATAGATAGATAGATAGATAGCAGAGAGTTAGATAGATAGATAGCAAGAGAGTGAGAGGGACAGATAGAAGATAGATAGATAGCAGAGTTAGATAGATAGATAGCAGAGAGAGAGAGGACAGATAGATAGCTAGATAGATAGATAGATAGATAGCAGAGTTAGATAGTAGATAGCAGAGTAGATAGATAGATACAGAGTTAGAGTAGATAGATAGATAGCAGAGTTAGATAGATAGCAGAGTTAGATAGATAGCAGAGTAGATAGATAGATAGATAGCAGAGTAGATAGAGATAGATAGCAGAGTAGAGATAGATAATAGAGAGTTAGATAATACATAGATGCAGAGTTGTGATAGAAGTCAGAGAGAGAGAGGGACAGATAGATAGATAAGGTAGATAGATAGTAGCGAGTAGATAGATAGATAGATAGATAGATAGCAGAGTAGAGATAGATATACAGAGAGAGAGAGGGACAGATAGATAGGGGCAGAGGTCCATGTAAAAGGTACAAGAAGGTCTCCCTGGCCAAGGTAGGCCAAGCGACTGACTAAATGAACCACAACAGTAAGTTTATAAAATTACAGATTGCTACCAGTATATAATGATATTGCCGTTTACTGTGCCTTTGTGTATTAATTTGTGCTCTTATCCAAATCTCTATCTCTGCTGGCTATTTCACTGTCTTCGTCTGTTTATCACTATCGGGCGTGTGTCTATGTTGTGGTTATTATCGTCTGTCTGTGTTTTGGCCATCTCATTAAGTACTTAGTGGGTGTGTCCTAATTGGGGCGAGAAAGGGGCGTGGCCAAAAAAATTTGCGCGGCGCATGGAGTGCCCAGAAGTGCCCCTGATCTTTCTTAGACCCTAGATAGCCCCTGCGTGTTACCCCGCAGTTTATTTTTCAGCCAGCATACATTGCAGACTATCTACCAGGAAAACAACTTGTAAATCTCATCACTATGTTTTCAACATGTTAAATTTTTTTTGTCTGAGAGGTAACATTATCTGTATATAAAAGAGGCGGTCTGCACTGTGATATGATTGTCTGTCAGCTTTTAGGGGTAAGGCTTTAGCTACCTTGCTTTGATTTGCTGTACAATAGAGAGCGTGTGAAGTGTACTGCATTCACTTGACTTCCACTAAAGTAAAGAGTTGGGTTATCAACAACATCCACAGCAAAGAGAAATGTTGAGACCACAGCTTGCGTATGTTTGTGAATGTGCTTTGTCTTTTGGGACAATGTTATCTGATTCCGTTTAAGTTCTATTCGCTTGTTGATGCTTTGACATACTTGGGGACTTGAAATATCTGAGCATAATGACTTATGTATTTGTGTTTTAATAAAATTTGATTCACTCTATTTGATAACCTTAGGCTGTGACGCCATACCTACAGTACTGCGCTGCCTTTGTCACTTTCCGGTACTTGACTATCATAGAGAGCAATAGATGTTATTTCAGTTACATTCGTAGGAATCTTACTACAATAAGTGATGAATTAACAGGCTGAGTAGAATCTACAGACAGGGACAATGCGCATAAATAAAACAAATAAACTCCTAAGTGTTTATTGCTTTTACTCGCAAATATGATACGGTCAACTTCAAGTGCTGAAAATATGGAACCCAAGCATTGCATTTTGCAGGGGCATTGAGGTGGCCATAGGAGGCGCTAACAAAACCATATCGACAATGTAGTTACTTGGAACATTCGGGTTATTTAATTAAAAGTTCTTATCGTTTAAAATAGCTCCAACCAATCAGGTGTAGCTTTCAAATGTAAATAAGATCTGATTGGTTGGGGCTAAATTAGCACCATTTTAAACGATAAGAAATTTTATTCAATCCCCTGAGTGGTTTATAAAGAACAATATAGATATTGTCTGTTAATTGGTACGATCAATGTGACATGTGGTGAAAAAATTACAAATATTTGTCGTTATTTCGAAATACAGGCACACAGAAATGCTTAGACAGGTTTCATATAATACAGTACTTCTACTGTACCAATTAAACAGGGAATGTTTAAAGATGTGGTTAAACTACAGCTCCCAGAATCACTTACAAAGACAATATGTGAAACTTAAGGAATAAATGTACCTTAAGGAATAATGAATATTTCACTGCAGTGCTTTTAAAAAAATGTATAATTTTTTTGGTCATTGTCTGAAAGACCTGTACACCAACATTCCCCTTTAAATAGGTACACTATAAGAATTACACAGAGCTGTGTAAGATCAGGGTTACTTCATTATCCTCCCCCTGCAGCTCTGAACTATGGTATAAACCTAGTACAGAGCTGCGGGGGAGGATCCTAGCACAGCTCTTTTTAATGTATTTCTCAATAGTGTCCCTATTTAAAGGGGAATGTTGGAGGGTCGGTAGTAACATAGTACAGAGCTGCAGGGGGAGGATAATAAGTGAATCGGATCTTAGCACAGCTCTGTGTAATGTATTTTCAATAGCGTACCTATTTAAATGGGAATGGTGGAGGGGATGTGAAACAACATAGTACTGAGCTGCAGGGGGAGGATAATGAAGTGAACCTGATCCTAGCACAGTTCTGTGTTAGTATTTCAATAGTGTCCCATTTAAAGGGGAATGTTGGAGGGTACGGTATGTAACATAGTACAGAGCTGCAGGGGAGGATAATGAAGTGAATTCTTCTAGCACAGCTCTGTGTAATGTATTTCTCAATAGTGTACCTATTAAAGGGGAATGTTGGAGGGAGGTATGTAAACAACATAGTACTGAGCTGCAGGGGGAGGATAATGAAGTGAACATGATCCTAGCACAATTCTGTGTTATGTATTTCTCAATAGTGTCCCTATTTTTAAAGGGGAATGTTGGAGGGTATGTAACATAGTACAGAATTGCAGGGGGAGGATAATGAAGTGAATCTGATCTTAGCACAGCTCTATGTAATGTATTTCTCAATAGTGTACCTATTTAAAGGGGAATGTTGGAGAATATGTAAACAACATAGTACAGAGCTGCAGGGGGAGGATAATGAAGTTAACCTGATCCTAGCACAGTTCTGTGTAATGCATTTCTCAATAGTGTAGCACAAGCAAAAAAAGGGGGTGATGGAAGCGCACACTGTTTCTCAGAAAAAATTCTGTTTATTATTTTTTCTGAGAAACAGTGTGCGCTTCCATCAACCCCTTTTTTGCTTGTGCATAACTTGGAGTCCTTAAGGTAGAGGACTGAGGGAAGCAGCACCTGGAATGAGTTTTAGTAGATGTTTAATTTCCGTTATATTCAACCTTGAAACCAACATAAATAATAATTGTGTTTTTTGAGCGCAAAATAGACTAAAAATGCTTAAAGACCCTTCTCAACAACGTCTCACAATGTTTGTCTATTTAGAGCATTAACACTAATAACACAGGTTTGTTTAACAGAGTTATCATCAGTTAAGGGTGCCATAGAATCTATCCATATTTCCGTCAATATTTTTTCAAGTCTTCACATTGGCAGAGGAGGAATTAAGTCATCCATATTTTCCTGACCGGACATTTTCAGAGGAAATGTGATGTTTTCTATGTTACAATCAATAGTGCTTAAAAAAGAGGTAAATAATTCAAATCTCAATAAGGATTACTACTAGGTAGTATTGGAAATGGATTAGGGCCATCCATGTCGTTTAACTATTTACTGTGGATCATAGGATTATTTCTTGTCCAAGAAAGGCACAAATATGAGGAAATATGGTTTTACTTGCCCTTTCCAAAAAGAACTACATGTATCATTAAACACAAGGTAAGGGAATTGCAATTCTTCTATGTGTCTCATTCTCCTATTCTAATTATACGGCGGGCTAGGCTGGTCAAAATAAATGTATTTTAGGTGAAATGTTCTTTTTACAAAAATATCTTCAAAGAATGATGTTTTACAAAGGTTAAAGTTTCATTCGAGATCCCCCCCCCAAAAAAAACCTGGTGCTGCTGAGATCTGGGTAATGTATCTCCTACTGGTGAAATATAAGGTTATTACGAGTCATTACACAGGGAAGGCAAGATACTGCAGGCTGCATTCTACAGGTCAGGACATAAACTGAAATAATATTTCCCAGGTATGGCAGATTACTCCTAAAATGGAATTATACAGGTTGCTGAAGTAAATTGTTAAAATGGAAAGACATAAAACAAATTAGAAAATTGCCGAGGATCGTAAAAGCTAGGCCACACTAGGGTTTTTTGGTGTGCGTTTTCCGGTTAGAATGGAAATCACGGGGACACAAAACGCACGTGTTTGTTATGTAAAATAGTGAAATTGCATGCACAAACACCAGAAAACGCACGGAATGCACCACGCATTGAATGCGGTTACCCACGTGCTTCGGGGCGTTGTGCGTGGCCTCAGCCTTGCTATATATTTTACCATTAGCAATTTAACATGTGATCCAAATGCCAAAAAGTGTTGGCCGATTGGTCTGGTTCACCACCTGCATGCTTCTGGGGATTTTGGTGCTCTAAGCAATTCTCCCTGTTGCCCCAACTCAAATTTCCTCTAACCCCTCTTGCATTAGTCTTGCATTAGAAAAGCTGAAGCAATTGACAGAGATAAGGGATCATCTGTTTGTTTCATACAGATTGTATTCACACTGAGGATACAGAGCGCTGTATTGAGGAATCCTATCACCGCTGTGTGCTCATAGTGGAACTACCAGTTGTCAGAACACGGGGGGGGTAACAATTATTGCTGTATGGATGATCAGGTCCTCCACTTTCTCAAGTGCCCCAGCACTTTGCCAGTTCCTAGAAGCGCCCTTCCACTACGGCTGCACCTTTCTGAAGGACCAGGGCCCTTTCTTGGCTCCACCCCATCTGCCTTAAATTTGCCCTGTCCTAGCTCAATCCCACCTATTCCTGCCTTATTTCCTCTAATTACCCAAAGTACTCCTATCAACCATGAGATTAGACAGCTTGTGCAATTCCTCTTCGAGATCTGGCACTTCCAACACTTCCTAACTATATATACTGTAGGACTTTCTATCCATCTTTGTCTTATTAATCACAAATCTACATTATATGATCAACGTTCATTATAATCCGCAGATCATCTAGAAAACCGTTAAATCCAATCAGAAAAACTTGTAAAAAGGGGGAATATTAGTGTCCAATTTGAAGGGAGCTCTTTAAAAGCACAAAGATACAATCTGTAAGATATGCCTTAGTTAACCAGATGAAAGCTGGAGATGGATTCATAAACATCTACAGTATCACCTGCAGCCATAGTTTCTATATCTGATCCTGCCAAGAAAATGTGTTTTTCTTTCTATATCTACACTAGTAAATTATTACTTTATCCACGGATAATCGTACTTGGACATTCTTAAATCACACAATTGTCTAACTCAGGGGTGGGCAATCAAATAAACAGGGGTCCGCATGAGAAACCTGGATTGACGTGAAGGGACAGACTTATAGGTTCAACCCAGTAGAGATTGAAACATTAAAATAAACCCTGCCTATGCAACCCTCTGCCCCAGTGCTCCCCTGGTATATATAACCTTTCCCTTGGGTAGAAATACCCAAACAATGGGGTTTTATTTAATAAGCAGTTCAGAAACCAATAACATTTTGCCATTTTACTGATCTACTACAGCATTATCATAATTTCCAAATATTGCCCCTGAAGGATTACTGACCCGGTCCCTCACCGTCTAGTGCTGCAAAGACAGGAGCAGAGGGTTCTGCATTAACAGCCGCCTTCTTTCTGGTTGCAGCTGTCAGGCTATTGGGTGTGACGTCACGTGCGCCTTTACTGACAGCTGCAACCAGGAAGTGGAGCGGCTTTCAGCCACAGAGCAGAGTAGGGGCGCGCGAGCAACGGGGTCGGAAAGGTACTTCAGGGGCATTTTTGGAAAATATCGATATAATGCAAAAGTGGGTTTTGTGGGGAAAACATAAAGTAATTTTTGCCCTTTAAAAGCACTGGCAAACTTAAACTACTTTCTATAAGCCCCAATGACTCCTAAATTTACACTTTACTTTGTGTTGCTTTCAAAAGATAACTTATTATGTTAATATTAAGATTCTATGCAAACATTATGGAGGTTTATTATGGTATCTATGCACATCATTCTATTTGGTAATATTCAATGTCTTCTGCTACCGTCTTCAAATATCTCTATTGAAACATTGGGATATGACAGATGGGTCCAGGGGCCTCTAGGTCACTCTGACCCATTATATTTGAAATAAACTTGACTGAGGTTCTTGACTCTAATTATTTGTGAAAACAGTTCTGTGGCTGTTTTTTTGCCTGGCGATAAAGGAAATGTAAATGTTTTGAAATATACCCTATCAACCATGAGATTAGACAGCTTGTACAATTCCAAC
Organism: Hymenochirus boettgeri; assembly: GCA_019447015.1. Classification (NCBI taxonomy): domain Eukaryota; kingdom Metazoa; phylum Chordata; class Amphibia; order Anura; family Pipidae; genus Hymenochirus; species Hymenochirus boettgeri. Next base: position 333,620,553 of record CM033470.1, read on the forward strand.
CCCCGAGATCCGGCACTTCCAACACTTCTGAATGTATATACTGTAGAACTTTCCTCCCATCTTTGTCTTCTTAATCACTAAATCAAATATAATGATTATAATCAGCAGATCATCATAGAAACCGTTAAATTCCAATCAGAAAATTCTTGTAAAAAGGGGGAAGTGGGAATATTAGTGTTCAATTTTGGGAGCTCTTAAAGTACAAAATCCTTCTCCTAACAATTTTAAATCCCTTTGCTCTCCTCCTCCTTATATTTCCACTCTAGTCTCCCCATAGTTCTGCCCGACCCTCCGCTCATCACAGAACCAGCTCCTGTACAGACCCCCACTCGGACTGCTTCCTCTCGCCTTAAACCTTTCTCTCTCGTAGCTCCCATCCTCTGGAATTCTATTTCCCTCTTTCTACGTCAAGAAACCTCAATTAGCAGATTTAAATCAGTCCTACATCCTACCTATCTGGTAACAGCACACAGTATATGGTATCTAATATCTATATATGATAAATCTACCCTTACATCCTACCTATCTGGTAACCAGACACAGTAATGGTATCTATATATCTATATATGTAAATCTACCCTTAATCCTACCTATCTGAACCAGCACAGTATATGTATCTTATATCTATATATGATAATCTACCCTTACATCCTACCTATCTGGAACCAGCACTATATGGTATCTAATATCTATATATGATAAATCTACCCTTACATCTACCTATCTGGTAACCAGCACAGTATATGGTATCTATATATAGATAAATCTACCCTTACATCCTACCTATCTGGTAACCAGCACAGTATATGGTATATATATATATATAATGAAAATACTACCCTTACATCCTACCTATCTGGTAACCAGCACAGTATATGGTATCTATATATCTATATGATAAATCTACCCTTACATCCTACCTATCTGGTAACCAGCCACAGTATATGGTATCTATATATATATATGATAAATATCTACCCCTTACACACCTACCTATCTGGTAACCAGCACAGTATATGGTATCTATATATCTATATATGATAAATCTACCCTTACATCCTACCTATCTGGTAACCAGCACAGTATATGAATCTATATATGATAAATCTACCCTTACAATCCTACCTATCTGGTAACCAGCACAGTATATGGTATCTTATATATCTTATATAGATAAATCTAACCGTACATCCTACGTCTGGTAACAGCACAGTATGGTATCTATATATGATAAATATACCTCATACATCCATTACCAATGTAACAGCACAGTTATGGTATCTATATATGTATATATGATAATCTACCCTTACATCCCTATCTGGTAACCAGCACAGTATATGGTATTGATATATCTTATATGATGAAATCTACCCTTACATCTACCTATATGGTAACCAGCACAGTATGGTATTATATATGTATATATGATAAATCTACCTTACATCCTACCTATCCGGTACCACACAGTATATGGTATCTATAGATGATAATATCCCTTACATCCTACCTATCGGTAACCAGCCAACAGTATATGGTATCTATATATGTATATATGATATAATCTACCTTCACATCTACCTATCTGGTAACCAGCCAGATATGGTATCTATATATCTATAGTATGATAAATCTACCCTTACATCTACCATTCCGGTAACCAGCACAGTATATGGTATCTATATATCTATATATGATAAATCTACCCTTACATCCTACCTATCTGGTAACCAGCACAGTATAAATGATAGAATCTATATATGATAAATAACCCTTACATCCTACCTATCTGGAAACCAGCAAAGATATGGTATCTATATATCATATATCTGATAAATATAACCCTACATCCTACCATTGGAACCAGCACACTATATGATATCTAATATCTATATATGATAAATCTACCCTACATCCTACCTATGGTAACACACAGTATATGGTATCTATATCTATATTGATAAATCTACCCACATCCTATATCCGGAAACCAGCACGTAAATCATCATATGTATATAGAAATTACCCTTACATCCCACCTATGGTAACCAGCCAGTATTTATCTATATATCTATATAAATAAATATCCTTACCCATATCCTACCTATCTGGTAACCAGCACAGTATTGATATCTATATATCTATATATGATAAATCTACCCACATCCTACCTACTGGTAACCAGCACAGTATATGGTATCTATATATCTTTATGATAAATCTACCCTTACCTCATCCTCCTATCTGGTACCACCGTAAGGCTTATCATGATAATATCTCTTTTTCTGCTGACAACGCTTAGGGCAATCTAGAACTGCAAAAATAGGTTATTTAACTATGACCATAACTAGAAATTGTATTCTTCCCAACCCCCATGTAATCATTTTTTTGGTGATCTGCCCCCTATTTTCTTCTTTAGATATCCAATCTAAAACACTTGCATTTCGCTGTCAATCAAGTTCCTTGCTCCCAAAAACTATTGTCTCTGAGTAGTCTTACTGTAGCTGGAATGGTGACAGATTATGACAGTTTTGGAGATTGCTGAATGCTGGCGGGCAGACTTGACAGTTTGTTTTGTGGGAAAAAAGTCAGGTCGGATGGAAGTGGGAGTGGTTAACAGGGGAAGGATACTGCTCCTAAACAAAATGTGTGCTGGATTGGAAGGCTGCAGTCTGCGAAAAGTAGGCTTCACTCTGGTTGGTGTGTTAAACACAGTGTATCAAACCGGAACAAGGTTTCCAGTCCCCATACTACTCCACTGAGATGCATATTGTAAGTATATGTTGTATATTATAAGGTATAATAATATAGTACTGTAAATAGTGGTAATCTAATGACTGGCTAATAGCTGAAGCACATACAAACAAATTTTAGAGCTGAACATGACTCCCTGTTGTTCGATCTCCCAATACTGTATAAAGTGATCATATCTTTTTCAACTCCAGTTTTTTACATACAGTAATGGTAGCTCCTCAATTCTCATTAATACTTAAGGAGAACTATAGGCATAAAAAGGTTTTCTTTTTTTGAAATTAAATAAAAGTACCTGGGTAGGGAGGTAGAACTAATAATTCCTACCTTCCAAATATCATTCGGAGGGCAGCCATGAAGAAAAGTGCTTCTGCCAGGCTTTCCTCAATGTTCATCCCCATCTTTAATACCGGAAGGTCCCGACGGGCCAAAATAAAAAACCGTCAACGTGCTGGTCTCCTCACCTATATTTTGGAGGTAGGGATAATCAATTGTATCTCGCTGCACCCCATGTACTTTTGTAACAAGTGAATTTTTTTATAGGGGATGTTGTCCTTTAAGGCTACCGGGTAAAGAAGTTTTTGTGGGGATCCCACTTTTGAAATGTTAAAATTATCATGTTGTCTTTATGATCCTCATATCTTATGATTCGGACCCCCACCTCGTCCTATTTTGCCCCAAGTGTGACCCCCTTTTGCCTCTGTTCCTTTCTTGCCCAGTTGCATCACTATAAAGAGGTAAACAGTTGCTCATTTCTTAGGCAGAATTATACTTTATTTAGTAAGTGCTCCCCCCTCTGGTCCTGCTAGTAATAAAATTCACACAGTTATTTAATGAGGCCTCAACTTGTTGGCTAACAACTTCCACTAGCTGGGAGCACATAAAAGTCGGTGGCCGTCTGCACTGCACATTCTATCCAAGATTGGGCTGAGAGCTTAGATGTGTTAAGAAATTATGCTATGGGCTTTTTCTATTGAGATTTATTCAGGGACCTTAGATTGTCGATTCTCTCTATCCATGAAAAAATATCTGTCTCTCCACAAAATAGCATGCAACCTTGTGATTCCAGAAGAGTGTGAAGGGAATCCTGCTCCCTGCAGCCCAAGGCATCTTGCTATGGCTGGAGTGCATGTCATGACAGTCGGAGCACCACAACTTTAACATTCCATTAGGCCATTGACCTTGCTCTTGTAGATGTCAATATTTCTCCGTTCTAACTAGAACTTCCTATGCTGTGTGCAGCATATCTACCTGGGAATCGGACATTTAAGTATTTTAATTAAGACATTGACACTCTGGATTTAAACACAAAGGAATCTACGCTTTGTGTTAGACTATGCAACAAATTAGAATGGACCATATTGGTCACCTCTGTTAAACTGTCTGACATATTAGGGGATTATGTATCTGAGTGCCGCAGGAGTATCTTTTCCCTACGTATAGGTGAGGGGTCTTTTGACCTTATCTATAAGTCCCTTGTGTATATTTTTTCAGTGTATTCTCTTACCCCCCCAAAACACCCGCCCTCAAGGCGGCCGCATACCTCCCAATTTTAGGATTACTAAACGCAGTCACTTGGGTGACTATATACTTAACAAATTACCGTAATTGTTTACCTACATGTTATAGAGTTTGTGGAGTAAAGTCTGTAAGGCCCAACTTGGTGTTGGAAATAAACTTTGTACCTACTGAGGCAAAGGGGAAGCAATGTTCAGACTAGCATTGCCAATAAAGGGCTTCCCTTTAAAGGAGACATTAGACTGAGGAGACCCTTGACATCAGCCCTGATTGAATTGCAGGGCAATGAATGTAATAACAATGATATCCTTTTTGCAACTTGTGTTCCACTGAGTGGAAGATGCCTCAAGTCACTGCTTCATTCAGGACCAGCTGTACGGGAGTTTGACTATGGCAGGAAAATCAATAAGGGCTAAGGGGGCTTCTCACATTCACATTCATTTTACATTTCTGTTGGCCTTTCTTTTGCGAAAAAACAATCCGTTATCAAACACTACCTGTGGCATGATCTTTGTTTATTGATAGATCTAACAAGCGTGGAAACCTCAGGTTATTTTGTTGATATAAAAAGCATGAAATTTTTGAGTTTAAAAAGTCCTAACTATACTCAAAAATTAACTAAAGATAAACTCCACCCTCTAGAACTTCTTTATAAAAATGGCCTCTTTTAAAAATAATGTTGATATCTACATACTTTTTGCCCTCTGAATTCATTACGTAATGCATGCTATGCTTCTGGATGCCTCATGGAAACTGATCATCAATTTAGTAACCTGTACTGAGCCTGTACTGAGCCTGGGCATGCTCATAAGGGCAGCCAGGGGATTAACATTCATCATTGTCGTGATGTCAACTGGTCGATCCATAACTGACAGTTACAACTGTCCAGATAACCATGAATCATAAACAGTGTAACGGACATTGTGCAGATTTTTTCCGGTTAAACTTTCATATTTTCAATTTCAAACTATTACCGGTTTACGGTTTTGGGGGGTGAGTTACCTTATGTAAGGTTTTCATTTTGGGTGCTGGCTGGGACTTGCCCTTTAAATAAAAAATGGAAAGTACCATGTCAGGGAGGTTGGCTTGGATATTCCCAGCTATCATAATATCGTTTTTGGTTTAGGAGCTATCAGCACGAGCAGTTTTTTTAGTCCTGGACTATCCGGTATTAAGATAGTGGCTGAAGCCAGAGGAAGAACTGCCGAATCAGTTTCTTGTGCCTGGTGCTCCTCACAGAAAACATATTGGGAGGTATTAATTACCCGTCCTATATCCTTGACCCAATACTTTTATTTTAACAACTGATTTAAAAAAAAAAACCTTTTACCACGATATTATCCTTTAATGTTTATTTTGATATTCTTTCTAGTTATTGAATGAGGTCACTGTAATCGGCATTTTCTTTCGTAAATGTGATTAGACGTTTTAATCTAAGGCAAAAGTAACCATATAGAGCCTGGGAATAAGATGTGAGACATTCTGGATATTTTTCAGTTCTCATTAGGAAGCGCGATAATGTTGTACAATATCTTGTGGCTTTTCTCCTAATTACCACATGTCTCAGACGCGGGGGAGCCATTCTCCGACTTCCTTTAATCGTAATAAACGACGACAACATACAAGACCATTTAATAAAAGCTTAGGGAGAAAGCAAGGCGAGTAGGGAACCAGCTCCTAATCACACTATGGCCTTTATTTATTCACATACGTAAATGGGTATCAGAATGCAATATTTCAAGGACTGCGGGGTTCAGATCAGCCATTATAGATAACCATGATGTGTCCATTTCGGGGCGTTTAATCATTTATAAGAACACAACGACAGATTTATTTAATTATGATGGTCAGAGATTATTTGTCCTGGAATAATGGACGATTTTTGACATCAATTAATATCCTAAATGTTATACATTTGTGGTGTGATTGGTAATTGAAAGCTCCTGATTGATAGATTACTTCATTGAAAGCAACTGTGGATTTTGCTCTGCGCATATAATAAATTACTTTATTAGATAGTGATTTGTCCCAAGTTCAAAAGAACTAGTTTCAATTTTAGACGGGCGATTTTGGAAATCCTGAGGATTTTTCTAATTTTCGAAACTCGGCAACTTCGGATCATCAAAATATATAGATAATCGTTAATATATCTATAATCAATATACAAATTGAGAAATATGTATATATAATCAATGTTTAACCATATGGCTGAAAAACTGTGTTTTAGAAAACTTTTAATGGTCTATAACATGGTAGCATTTCCTACTTTCTGTTTCCAAAACCCTGTGTCCTATACCAACATACTATGGAGATTCAATAAAAGTTCTTAATGTCAATATGGTGCTAATTTGGCCTCCAACCAATTAGACTTAATTGTAACATTTTAAAACTAACATATGATTGGTTGGGGCAAAATTAGCAACCGATTTTCACAATAAGAAACTTTTATTTATCTCCCTGCTAGGTTCTACTCACCGTAATGTGGGGAGGTAAGTAGAGGGGGCCTGTAGGCGTCACATGGTCTCTCATTGTTGAATAAGGCAATGGGTCCCGCTTTAGAATTGTAAATACAGTCCTGGGGCTATATCATAAAGCTCGTTCATTTTCAATATCGGTTTAAATGATTAGTTTACTTACCCAACATGGTAGTCTTACGTTCGGCATAAAAGTGTACGACCAACAATTGTGCCCGCGGTAAATTAGCGGTAAATTGGACTTGGGCTAAGTTTTTTTAAAAGGAAAAATATTTTTTATTTGCAAGCAAATGGACACATATTGTGAAAGAACGGACAAAACATTAAATAAATGCCTGCCGCTAATTGTTTATATTAATCAAGATAGTTTCTTATAGCTCAACGTAGAGCCCTCATTTCGTGAATTAAACTTTTCGCCTCTATTCTATCTAGGTACTCAGAAGAATGACTGGCAAACGTAATAAGAGAATTTAGCCTAATTTGCTCTGTCCCTTGGTGTGACTTTTTTCCGTCCTTTCTTTGCATTTGGTGGAAAACGTGTAAACAAATTATTGGATGTTGGCAGAAAAAATGAAAGGAGTCACTCAGGCCTTACGCAGACTCGTTTAATCCGAATGATTCATATCCTTTATAGATGACAGTTTGAGAATGGGGACATAATAAACTTGGAGGAATTTTGATAGGTATAGTTGTAATTAACTGGCAGTTGTGTGGTCACCTATACCATCACGACTCAGTTTTGTAGGGATTTACGTAGATTCTCCCAGACTTGGGTTTTCGGGTCGAAACTACCATTTAATGTTAACTGAAATTGATCGCAAAACTACAAATGAAAATTTGGGCACTAAACTCCTGAATTTTCATGTTTTTAATTTATTTGGCGCTGAAACTTGTTCTGTTTTTTCCCCCTGAACCCGTTCTCTCCTCAGGTGTCTTCGCCTTTCCCTTTCGCTCAATGGATTTGGGTGATATTCCTCGACTATATTTGAACCCTATGTACATAAATTGAGTCAGGATGTCATTTTACAGGGGGGTGGGGGTACACATAGTATTGAAAGATCCCGGGAATTAGGGCTGATGTGCTCCTTCCAAACGGCCAATCTCGGCGGTTTGTATAGAAAATTGTTAAAGCACATACCATAGGTGTAATGGGGGGTGTGGTGGGAGTGTAGCTTTAAAAGGGGGATATTTTGATCATTTAAAGCTAAGTTATGCAAACACTGACATAAAAACCTGTATCTCACAGGAAATCCCATGGATCTCGGTGGAACGCTGCCGATGGACGTAGTCGCGGGCAAGGTCTCGCGAATCACACAGTGCAGAGAAGTCATGTCACGCTCACCGTCGTGACGAACATGTGGAGTGGATTGTGGCATGCACGTCCGAAGGGCGAATCTTGGGACAACAGTAACGTGACAGGAATAAATATATTTTGGGCACACGATTCTGGGACACATGAAACAACATGGCTGCATGCAGGCCAAATGCCGTGCCAGCTTGACGAGATGGCTTCAGCTCTGAGCGTTAATAAGGGAAGGCCCAGGGAAATTCAACCTCAGATGAATATCAATTCCTACTACCCTACCCCAGGTAGTTCATTTTAACCGTATCAGTTTTACTTTAAAGCTACATTAGCATAGACCAAAGATTTTTTAAAACCCTCATGTTTAAACCCTGTGATCCACACACAAGGCGATGGCCATCATTCATGTCACAAAGTTGGTGCACCAGAAAGCCCCGCCTGGCAGACCCACACTGCAGTGTATCGTCTCATTTTATACAGTATCCTAGTTAGCATCAATGATTACTACCTTCACACGTAGACATTGAGAGCACAAGGCGGTATAGCCCTGGCGTAAAGAAACACGGATTTTTAATGCCAGATACAGAGAAGATCGGAGTGTCTGTAGTAGGCTGAGATTTGGGAGAGAAGGAAGATTCTTTATAGACAAACAATGTATGGGGTCATATCGGACGAGAGTAGGTATTTTATCATGGTAATAGATATATTAATATATAAAATAAATTGCCTTTAAAATATAAATTCATCCAGATGTGAATTAACCTGGTAACCTCCAATATATTTATTATAAGATTAGTAAAGGACGATTCCCCAATTCAAACTTCTATATCTCGTGGAATGTTATTTCAACGCTGTTCTGAGCTCTGTTGGAATTTTCATTAATCTATACTGCTACGCTGCCAACTGTGAATGAAGGAGTAAACTCTCCGTATATATTTTCAGTTGAGACGAACATTTGAATCTAAATAGACTGGAGGGTTGCGCTGTTACTGCTCAAATGCAGAAAAGGCTCCGCTTAATGAATGTTAGATTGTTTTCTTTTAATAGAAAAACCGTAGGTTTATTTGCTTACAATAACAATTTCCAACAACAATAACAAACTACATATTCTAGGACCATTACGTACGGCATTTAATGTTCTTCTGTGTAAGTATCACCCCAGTGGGGAAAAGTATGTTGTGCTGCCACTCTACCTTTTATGTAATGTAAGAAGTAGATTCTTAACTGAGGTTCCGTGAATTTTCCCAGTACAACTTACATCCATGCTGTCTTCAAACGATCTTGTAAGTATGTGACATATTAGCTCACCCGCTGACCCCCTTATTTTATAGTTGTTTCTGGAAGTCCCTAGTAATACCTTTGAAAGTTACTTGTGACCAGTGGCGTAATCTACGTTTTAAACACTTCGGGGCAAGACGTGCCCGGATGTTTTGCAAAGTGCCCCGAATGTTTTACTGACTTGTGCCCTATTTTCCGAACTCCCCGGCGGACTCGCCAGCGCGATGACGTCACGCGCACATGCGGCGCGATGACGTCACGCGCAGCGCGCGCGATTACGTCACGCTCGCATGCGAGCGCATGACGTCTACGCGCGCGACGGCGCAGAGACTACAGAACGGCCTCTGCCGTACCGCCCTTCTCTACTAGATATATAGCAGAGTTAATAGCAGATTGAGTAGCCGATATAGAGCATGAGTAGTAGATAGCAGAGTAGATTAGATGAGCAGGTTAGATTAGAAATAGCAGGTTAGATAGTAGCAGAGTATAGAACAGTTAAATAGAAGAGTAGATAGATAGCAGAGTCTTCATGATAGATACGAGTATGATATATGCAGAGAATAGATAGCAGAGTTAGATAATAGCAGAGTTAGATAGATAGCAGAGTTAAGATAGATCGATCAGAGTAGATCAGTAGCGAGTAGATGATAGAGATTAGCAGAGTTGACTCAGATAGATAGATAGCAGAGTTAGTAGATACTAGATACAGAGTTAGATAGATGCAGAGTGAGATAGATGAGCAGATAGAAGATTAGATAGCATAGTTAGATAGATAGCAGTAGTTAGATAGATAGATAGATACGATAGCAGAGTTAGATAGATAGATAGAAGGCAGTGTTAGATAGATAGATACGATAGATAGATAAATAGATCGATTAGATAGCAGAGTTAGATAGCATAGCAGAGTATTAGATAGATAGTAGATAGATAGCAGAGTTAGCTAGATAGATAGATACTCGTGTTAGTATCGATAGATAGATAGATAGATAGATAGAAGTATAGATCGGATATAGTCCAGTTGGAGATAGATAGATAGCATTAGATAGATGTATATAATAGATAGCAGAGCTAGATAGAAGCAGAGTTAGATAGATGAAGCAGAGTTAGATAGATAGATAGATAGTCGTAGCGTATAATAGATAGATAGATAGATAGCAGAGTTAGATAGATAATAGATACAGAGTGATAGATAGATGCTTAGATGAGAGTGTAGACAGAATAGATAGCGATTAGATAATGATAGCCAAGTAGAGATCGCTAAGATTAGATAGATAGATAGATAGCAGAGTTAGCTAGATACGATAGCAGATAGAGAGAGGGACAGATAGCTAGATGCAGAGATGATAGATAGATAGCCGAGTTAGATAGAAGATAGAAGTATCGATAGATAGCAGCGTTGATCTGAGATAGTAGCAGAGAGAGAAGAGAGGGACAGATAGATAGACAGTAGATGCAGGAGTTAGATAGATAGATACAGAGAGAGAGAGGGTACCGATAGATACATAGATAGATAAGATAAGATAGATAGAGAGTAGCGGAGTTAGATAGATGCATAGCGTTGAGATAGATAGATTACAGAGTTAGTAGATAGATAGAGATAGCAGAGTTAATAGATAAGCACAGAGTTAGATAGCATGCAGATTAGATAGAGATAGCAGAAGTTAATAGATAGATCGATAGAGATGATAGATAGATAGATAGCCAGAGTTACGAGATATATGCATAACAGATAGCAGAGTTCGATAGATAGATAGCAGAGAGAGAGAGGGACAGATAGATAGATTCGCAGAGTAGATAGATAGATAGCAGTAGTTCGATAGATGATAGTATAGATAGATAGCAGGCTTTAGATAATGATATACAGAGAAGAGAGGGACAGATAGATAGGGCAAGAGGTCCATGTAAAGGTACAAGAAGGTCTTCCCGGCCAAGGTATGGCCAAGCGACTGCTACAATGAACACAAACAGTAAGTTTAAAATTACCAATTCTACAGTATAAATGATATTGCCAGTTTACTGTGCCTTTGTTATTAATTTGTGTTTCTATCCCAAAAGTCTCTATCTCTGCTGTACTATTATCTGTCTTTCTGTCTGTTTATTCACTATCGGGCGTGGTCTTATGTTTGTGGTTATCTATCTGTCTGTCTTTGTCTTTTTGGGCCATCTCTATTAAGTACTAGTGGGTGGTCCTAATTGGGCGGAGAATGGGGCGGGCCTAAAAAAAATTTGCGCGGCGCATGAGTGCCAAAGTGTGCCCCTGATATTCTTAGACCTCAGATCACGTCCCCTGCTGTACCCCGCAGTTTATTTTTCAGCCAGCTAAACATTGCAGACTACTACAAGTAAGGAAAACACTTGTAAATCTCATCACTATGTATGTTTTAAACATTGTTAATTTTTTTGTTGAGAGGTAACATTATCTGTTACTAAAAGAGGCAGTCTCTGCAACTTGTGATATGTTGTCTGTCAGCTTGTAGGGGGTAACGGCTTAGCTACCTTCCTTTGATTTGCTGACAATGAGAGCTGTGAAAGGACTGCATTCCACTTGACTTCCACTAAAGTTAAGGAGTTGGGTTATCAACCAACATCCACGAAGAGAAATGTGATGAGACCACAGATTCTGTATTTTGTGAATGTGCTTTGTCTTTTGGACAATGTTATCCTATTCCGTTTTAAGTTCTATTGCTTGTTGATGCCTTGACCATTACTGGGGACTTGAAATATCTGAGCATAATTGACTTTTATATTTTGTGTTTTAATTAAAATTTGATTCACTCTATTTGATAACTAGGCTGGACTGCCATAACCTACAGTACTGCCTCTGCCGTTGTCACTTTTACCGTAACTTGCTATCATAGAGAGCAATAGATGTTTTTCAGTTACAGATTGTAGGAATCTTTACGACAATAAGTGATGAATTAACAGGGCTGAGTAGAATTACAGACAGGGACATGCGATAAAAACAAATAACTCCTTTAAGTGTTTATTGCTTGTACTCGCAAATATGAGACGGTCAACTTCCAGTGCTTGAAAATATGGAACCCAACATTGCATTTATGCCGGGCACTGAGGGGGGCCCCATAGGATGGCGTAAACCAAAACCTATCGACAATGTCGTTACTTGGAACAGTCAGGTTGATGTAATTAAAAGTTCTTATCGTTTAAAATAGCTCCAACCAATCAAGGTGTTAGCTTTCAATGTTAAATAAGCTGATTGGTTGGGGCTAAAGTTAGCACATTTTAAATACGATAAGAACTTTTTTTATATTCCATCTCCCTGAGTGTTATAAAGAACAATAAGATATGTCTGTTAATTGGTACGATCATGGTGACCATGGGTGAAAAAATTATCAAATATTGTGTCGTTTTACTCCGAATACAGTGCACACAGAAATGCTAGATCAGGTTTCATTATTTATACAGACTTCTACTGTACCATACACACGGAATGTTTAAAAGATGTGGTTAAACAGCTCCCCCGAATCACTACAAAAGACAATAGTGATGAAAACTTAGGATAAATGTACCTTAAGAGCTAATTGAATATTTCACGCAGTGCTTTTAAAAAAAAGTATAATTTTTTTTGGTCATTGTCTGAAAGCCCGTACCCAACATTTCCCTTTTAAATAGGTACACTATAAGAATGTACACAGAGCTGTGCTAAGATCAGGGTTACTCTCATTAGACCTCCCCCTGCAGTCTCTGAACTATGGTTTAAACCTAGTACAGAGCGCACGGGGGAGGATCCTAGCACAGTCTTTTTATGTATTTCTCAATAGTTGTCCCGATTAAAGGGGAATGTTGGAGGGTACGGTATGTAACATAGTACAGAGCTGGAGGGGGAGGATAATGTAAGTGAATCGGATCTTAGCACGCTTGTGTTGTAATTTCTCAATAGGTACCTATTTAAAATGGGAATGTTGGATGGTATTAAACAACATAGTACTGAGCTGGCAGTGGGGAGGATAATGAGTGAACACTTGATTCCTAGCACAGTTCTGTGTTTGTGATTATCTCAATATGGTCCCTATTTAAAGGGGAATGTTGGAGGGTACGGATGTTACCCATAGTACAGAGCTTGGCAGGGGGAGGATATGAAGTGAATCTGAGCTTAGCACAGCTCTGTGTATGTATTTCTCAATAGTGTAACCTATTTTAAAGGGGGAAGTTGGAGGTATGTAAACAACATAGTAATAGCTGCAGGGGGAGGATAATGAAGTGAACATGATTGCCTATCACATTCGGTTATGTAATTCTCATAGTGGTCCCTATTTTTAAAGGGGATGTTGGAGGGTATGTAACATAGTACGAATTGCAGGGGGAGGATAATGATTGAATCTGACTCTTAGCACAGTCTCATTAAGTATTTCTCAAAGTGTTACCTATTTTAAAGGGGATGTTGGAGATATTTAACAACATAGTACAGAGCTGCAGGGGAGGATAATGAAGTTAACTGATCCTAGCACAGTTCTGTGTAATGCTTTCTCAATAGTGGTAGCACAGAGAAAAAAATGGGTTGATGGAAGCGACACAACTGTTTCTCCAGAACAAATTCTGTTATTATTTTTTCTGAGAAGTGTGCGCTTCCATCAACCCTTTTTGCTTGTGGGCATCGACTTGGAGTCCTTAAGGTAGCGGAACTGAGGGAAGCAGCACACTGGAAAGAGTTTTAGTAGATGTTTAACTTTCCGTTATATTCAACCTTTGAACCAACATAACTAATACTTGTGTTTTTTTCTGGCGCAAATAGACTAAAAATGCTTAAACGAACCCATTCCTCAACAACGTCCTACAATGTTTTCTATTTAGAGCATTAAACACAATAACACAAGGTTGTTTAACAGAGCTTATCATCAGTTAGGGTGGCCTGCCATAGATCTATCCTATATTTTCCGTCAATTTTTTTCAAGTCGTCACATTGGGCAGAGGAGGAATTAAGTCATCCATTTTTCCTGACCGGACATTTTCACAGGAAATGTGATGTTTATCCTATGTTACAATCAATAGTGGCTTAAAAAAGAGGGTGTAATCAAATTTCAATTCTCAATAAGGATTACTATAGGTAGTACTTGGAAATTGATTAGGTGGCCATCCATGTCGTTTAACATTTGACTGGTGGATCATGATATTTCTTGTCACCAGAAAGGCACCAATATGCGGAATATTGGTTGACTTTGCCTTTCCCAAAAGAACACATGTATCATTAACACACAAGGTAAGGGAAATTGCAATTTCTTCTATGTGTTCCATTCTCCTATTCTAATTACTGGCGGGCTAGGATGGTCAAAATCAATGTATTTTAAGGTAAAGGTTCTTTACAAAATATCTTCAAGAATGAGTTTTTACCAAAGGTTTAACGTTCATCGAGATCCCCCCCCCAAAAAAACCTGGTGTTGCTGAGCTCCTGGGTAATGTATCTCTCCACTGTGAAATATAAGGTTATTACGAGTCATTACACGGCAAGGCAAGGATCTGCAGGCTGCATTCCTACAGGTCATGACATTTAAACTGAAAATATTTTCCCAGGTTATGGCAGATTATCTCCTAAACTGGAATTATACAGGTTCTGAGTAAATTGATAAAATGGTAAGACATAAAACAAATTTAGAAATTTGCCGAGAGATCGTAAAAGATAGCCACACTAGCGGGTTTTTTGCGTGTGACGTTTCCGGTTAGAATTGAAATCACGGGGACACAAAACGCAGATGTTGTTATGGTAAATACGTGAATGCATTGCATGCAGCAACACAACCAGAAAACGCCGGAACTCGCACACCGCAATTGCATGCGGTTACCCACGTGCTTCGGTGCGTTTGTAGCGTGGGCCTCGCCTGCATATATATTTTACCATTAGCAATTTAACATGTGATCCAAATTGCCAAAAGTGTTGGCCGATTGGTCTGGTGTCCCACCCTGAATGCTTCTGGGGATTTTGGTGCATCTAAGCAATTTTCCTCCCTGTATGCCCCCAACTCAAACTTTCCTCCTTACCCCTCTTGCATTAGTCTTGCTTAACAAAGCTGAAGCAATGACAGAGATAAGGGATCCTCCTGTTGTTGTCTTCAACAGATTGGATTTCAACACTGAGGATACAGAGACGCTGTTATTGAGGATATCACTATTCACCGCTGTGTGAGCCATAGGTAACTAAACTTCTCAGTTGTTCAGAACACGGGGGGGGTAACAACTTATTGCTGGATGGATTGATCAGGTCCTCCACTTTCCGTCATGCCCCAGCACTTTGCGTTCCTAGAAGATGCCCTTCCAACTACGGCTCACCTTCTGAAGGACCAGGGCCGCTTTTTCTGGCTCTCCACCCCATCTGCCTTAAATTTTGCCCTGCCTAGACGCCAATCCCACCTATTCCTGCCTTCTTTCTTAATTACCCAATATACTCTATCACCACATTGAGATTAGACACTTGTGCAATTCCACTATTCGAGATCTGGCTTCCACACTTCCAACCTATATATACTGTAGCACTTTCTATCCATCTTTGTCTGATTATCACAGAATCACCATTTATAATGTCAACGTTCATTATACATCCGCAGATCATCTTAGAACCGTTAAATCCGAATCAGGAAAATCTGTAAAAAGGGGAATATTATTGTCCAATTTGAAGGGAGCTTTATTAAAGCACAAAAGATACCAATCTGTAAGATATCCTTAGTTAACAGTATGATAAAGCTGGAGATGGTTCAATAAACATCTACAGGTAATCACCTGGCAGCCCTGTTTCATATCTGAATCCTGCCAATACAAAGTGTTTTTTCTCTCTATACTCTACACTAGTAAATTATTACTTTCATCCACGGATCAATCGTACTGGAATCTTAAATCCACAATTGTTAATCTCACGGGGGTGGGAATCAATCATTAAACAGGGTCCGCTGAGACCTGGATTGACGTGAGGGACAGACTTATAGGTTCAACCATTAGAGAATTGAACATTAAAATAACCCCTGCCTTATGCAACCCTCTGCCCCGTGCTCCCCTGTGTATATTCACCTTTCCCTTGGGTGAAATACCCAAACAATGGGGTGTTTATTTATATAAGCAGTTCAGCAACCAATAACATTTTGCCATTTTACTGATCTACTACAGCATTATCAATAATTTCCAAATAGGCCCCTGAAGGGGGACTTAACTTAACCCGGTTTCCCTACACCGTCTATGTGCTGCAAAGACAGGAGCGAGGGCTTCTCTGCTTAAACAGCGATCTTCTTTCTGGGTGCAGCTGTCAGGGCTATTGGGTGTGACGTCACGTTGCGCTTTAACTGACAGCTGCAACCAGGAAGTGGAGCTGGCTTTCAGCCACAGAGCAGAGTAGGGGGCGTCGAGCACGGGGTCGAGGTACTTCAGGGCATTTTTGGAAAAATATCGTATAATGCAAAAGTGGGGGGTTTGGTGGGGAAAACAAAATAATTTTTTTGCCCTTTAAAGCATCCTGGCAAACTTAAACTACTTTTAATACAGCCCCAATGACTACCTATATTTACACTTTACTTTGTGTTGCTGTTCAAAAAAGATAACTTATTATGTTAATATTAAGATCTATGCAAACATTTATGGATTGTTATTATTGTAGTATGCAATCATTCTATTGGGTAAATATCAATGTCCTTTCTGGCTACCGTTCTTCCAAATATATCTATATTGAACTTGGGATATGACAGATGGGTCCAGGGCCCTCTAGTCAGTTGATAGAGAGAGAGATAGATAGTTGATAGATAGATAGTTGATAGAGACATAGATAGATATATAGATAGATAGTTGATAGAGAGATAGATAGATAGTTGATAGAGAGAGAGATAGATAGTTGATAGAGAGATTGATAGTTGATAGAGAGATAGATAGTTGATAGAGACATAGATAGATATATAGATAGATACTTGATAGAGAGATAGATAGATAGTTGATATAGAGAGAGATATAGATATAGTAGATAATTAAATAGATAGTTAATAGATAACTACATAGATAGATAGCTGATAGATATAGATGAGAGAGATATATAGAGAGACAGATGAGTAAATAGAGGGGCTGGTATAATGGGGGGTCTCATGTCCATTCTCACTCTTTGCTGATAACGTGATTCCCTTTTTTCCCAAAGAAGATTGTCAGTTCCATTGATTTTCCTTCATGCTCACCCCCCCCTCCTATGAGGAAAGCCCTCATGACAATGCATACTGATACACTGATCCAGGCTGAGCCAGATTCCAGCAGCCTTATCTCGCAGTCAGTGTGTAGCAGCGAGTCCCTGGCTTCTTCCCAAACGAGGAGCTGCAGTGTTTTACTTCCGATGGAATAATTTCAACCCACTTGATCTGGCATGACAAGTCCGTGTTGGTGCGTGCGTGTCGAGTAGGCGTCTCGGTCCCTCTGACATGCTAATTCTTTCCGCACCTGCCTCTTGCCCCTACACGTTCCCACTGTAAAAACAAAAAAGAAAAGAAATGACAATCTTCCTGTGGATGGGAAACCTGGATCACAGATTGACCACCCAAGGGAGAGATGTCCGAATGGAGTGCAGGTAGAGACACAGCCACTTGCAAGAGGTGCCCGGAGGTTCCTGAGTTCTAAGTGGCCTCTCGCATGTTGCACTGAGTACGGCTGCCGGTAAAGGTCTCGGTGCTTCTGCACTGAAGGAAATGTCCCCTATTGTCAACAAATCCGACTGCTTTCCACCAATGATCTGCCACTGTAAAGTTGCCTGCACCAACAACACTTTGTCATTGATGTTTGGATGCAAGGTAAGGACGCGCTTCCCTGCTCGCTTTGCATAGCACTGGAATATTGCCAGGGGCTTTCTATTTCCCAGCCGCTGGTATAAACATAGTGCTACGTGACTCTCCCATATAAAAAGACGTGCACAGATAATGTTGTTTATTATTGTATATATGAACATATTGTTCAGAGCTTTACAGTAATTTCATTCATTCATGCCCTACCCCAAAGAGCTTACAATCTAAGCACATTAAGGGGTTGATGCAAATAAAGGTGCAAAATTTTGGGGCAAACTTTGTTTATCTCACACAATGATGCAATAACATTGGAAAAGCCACCCCCCCCGCGCTTTAACGGCGATATATTTAATGCACCTTGTTTATGCGCTATGCGTGGTTTTTTTTACTGCAACATGTTAGTACGACACAAGCACTGCAATAAAATTTGCAATGTTTTTTGCGCCAGTTTTCAGTGTGAAAATGAACGCCTTTTCAATTGAAGCTTTAAAGTTGCGCAAATATCGCAAGTTCCCACTTCAGTTCCCACAAAATACAAAAGGTCACAAAGCGGTTAAATATTTCATTACTCGCAGTGTTTTTCGACCGCAATAAAGGATCGAAATCTGTAATGACCGATATAGATCCTTTAGAAATACATTCCTATATTGAAAATAATGCAAAAAACAATACTATTTCAATGAGCTGTAAAATATTTAGTAGATGTTATGCCCTCCTATGGCATTAACCTTCAGACACCAATCGGATGTTGACTTACTGCAGGAACTCAGTATAAAGCTAACATCTGGTTGGTTGCAGCAAATTACTTAAAAAACTTATACACCTCTAATTGCATCAGGAAGTCTTGGCTGAATGATGGATAATAAATATTAATTTACAAGGTATTTGAATAAATAGCTTTGCAATAAAAGGTTTCCAGCTATTGCACTTCTAGGAACTGCAAATCTAAACGCCTAAAAATCCTATGTTAATTCGTTTGAATGGGTATCTAAAGAGTCAGAAGTGGCTATTAATATGACTCATCCCGCTGTCATGCCAAATGTATTTTGAAAACACAAATGATGATGTATTCATTTAGATGAGAGCGGCGAGTGCGTCTAGCAAAAGGGAAATCGCAGTTCCCTTCGAGATTTATTAGTGCCGGTTTGAAAGGTTTTCGCTATTAATTTTCTAGAAAGCTTGGTAATCCAAAGAGGATGTGTTACCCTTTATACTGGAGGAGATCTATGCAGGATAGAGTAATGATAATTACAACTGGTAAAACTTTAGACACTCGCCTTCACTGAGAATAATTTTGCTTGAGTTAACTTGTTTCCTTAATGTGGAATCTTAATTGTAACTCTGATCCAGTGTTGGCTTCTGTAAACATAATGTTATACCTGGGCTAGTCATGTGTGCCTCTGATAGGGTTTGTGATGTTACAGTGTATGTGACAGGGTGTCTTTTCGGCTGAAACTCTTAGGGCATCTATACTGAAAAATAGGTTATTTTAAATTGACCATAACTAGAAATTGTAATTCTTCCCAACCCCCACTGTATAATTTTTTTGTTGATCTGCCCCCTATTTCTTTAGATATCCAATCTAAAACATCTTGCATTTCATCTGTCAATCAAGTTCCTTGCTCCCAAAAACTATTTGTCTCTGAGTAGTCTTACTGTAGCTGGAATGGTGACAGATTATGACAGTTGGAATGCTGAATGCTGCGTGCAGACTTGACAGTTGTTTTGTGGGAAAAAAGTCAGGTCGGATGGAAGTGGGAGTGGTTAAAAGAGGGAAGGGATACTGCTCCTAAACAAAATGTGTGCTGGATTGAAGGCATGCAGTCTGCTAAAAATGTAGGCTTCACTCTTGTTGGTGTGTTAAACACAGGTGTATCAAACTGGAACAAGGTTACAGTCCCCATAACTCCACTGAAGGCCATATTGTAAGATATGTTGTATATTATAAGGTATAATAATATAGTACTGTAAAATAGTGTAATCTAATGAACTGGCGAATAGCTGAAGCCACAAATACAACAAATTTAGAGCTGAACATGAACTCCTGTTGTTAGATACTCAAATACTTGTATAAAGTGATCATATCTTTTCAACTCAGTTTTTTACATACAGTATGGTAGCTCCTCAATTCTCATTTATACTTAAAGGAGAACTATAGTGCATAAAAAGTTTTTCTTTTTTTGAAATTAAATAAAAAGTACCTGGGTAAGGGAGGTAGAACTAATAATTCCTACCTTCCAATATCATTTCTGGGAGGAGCAGCAGCATGAAGAAAAGTGCTTCTGCCAGGCTTCCTCAATGCTTCATCACCATCTTTAATACAGGAAGGTCCAGGACTGGCAAATAAAAACCGTACGTGCTGGATCTCCTCAACTATATTTGGAGGTAGGGATAATCAATTGTATCTCGCTGCACCCATGTACTTTTGTAAAAAGTTAATTTTTATAGGGGAGTTGTCCTTTAAGGCTACCGGTAATAGTTTTTTTGTGGGATCCCACTTTTGAAATGTTAAAATTATCTATGTGCTTTATGATCCTCATTATCTATGATTCTGACCCCCAACCCTCTGTCCTATTTTGCCACCAAGTGTGACCCCCTTTTTGCCTCTGTCCTTTCTGCCCAGTTGCATCACTATAAAGAGGTAGAACATTTGCTCATTTCTTAGGCAGGATTATACTTTATTAGTAAGTGCTCCCCCCTCTGGTCATGCTAGTAATAATGCACACAGTTTATTTAATGAGCCTCAGAACTTGTGCTAAACTCCATCTAGCTGGGAGCACATAAAAGCAGGTGGCCGTCTGCACTGCACATTCATCCAAGATTGGGCTGAGAGCCTTAGATGTGTTAGAAATTATGCTATGGGTTTTTTCTATTGAGATTTATTAAGGGACCTTAGATTGTCGATTCTCTTCTATCCATGAAAAAATATCTTCTCTCCACAAAATCGCATGCAACCTTGTGAATTCCAGAAGAGGTGAAGGGAATCCTGCAGCCCAAGGCAATATTGCTATGGCTGGAGTGCATGTGCATGACAGTCGGAGCACCACAACTTTAACATTCCATTAGGCCATTGACCTTGCTCTTGTAATGTCAATATTTCTCTTCTAACTAGAACTTCCTATGCATTGTGTGCAAGCAATACTCTACCCTGGGAATCGGCACAGTTAAGTATTTTAATTAAGACATTGACACTGGATTTAAACACAAGGAATCCTAAGCTTTGTGTTAGACTATGCAACAAATTAAATGGACCATTTGGTCACCTCTGTTAAACTGTCTGACATATTAGGGGATATATGGTATCTGAGTGCCGCAGGGAGTATTTTTCCCTACGTATAGGTGAGGGGTCTTTTGACCTTATCTTAAGTCCCTTGGGTATATTTTTTCAGTGTATTCTCTTTACCCCACCAAACACCCGCCCTCAAGGGCGCCGCATACCTCCCTAATTTAGGATTAACGCAGTCACTTGGGTGACTATATTACTTAACAAATTAC
Source organism: Hymenochirus boettgeri (assembly GCA_019447015.1). Classification (NCBI taxonomy): domain Eukaryota; kingdom Metazoa; phylum Chordata; class Amphibia; order Anura; family Pipidae; genus Hymenochirus; species Hymenochirus boettgeri. The sequence continues at coordinate 333,642,119 of CM033470.1, forward strand.
CGTAATTGTTACCTACATGTTATAGAGTTTTGGAGTTAAAGTTCCTGTAGGCCCAACTTGGTGTTGGAAATAAACTTTGTACCTACTGAGGCAAGGGGAAGCAATGTTCAGACTAGCATTGCAATAAAGGGCTTCCCTTTAAAGGAGACATTAGACTGAGTAGACCCTGGACATGCAGCCCTGATTGAAATTGCAGGGCTATGAATGAATAACAATGATATCTTTGCAACTTGTGTTCCACTGAGTGGGAAAGATGCCTCAAGGTCACTGCTTTCATTCAGGACCAGCTGTACGGGAGTTTGACTTATGGCAGGAAAATCAATAAGGGCTAAGGGGGATTCTCACAATTCACAGTTCATTTTACATTTCTGTGGCCTTTCTTTTGCGAAAAACAAATCCGTTATCAAACACTACACTGTGGCATAGATCTGTGTGTTATGGATATATCTAAAAGCGTGGAAACCTCAGGTTGATTTAGTTGATATAAAAAGCATGAAATGGTTTAAAGCATAACTATACTCAAAAAATTAACTTAAAGGATAACTCCACCCTCATAAGAACTTCTTTTAGAAAGAATGGCCTCTTTAAAATATGTTGATATATCATACTTTGCCCTATGAATTCATTACTGTATGCCTGCTATGCTTCTGGATGCCTCATGGAAACTGAGCAATTTAGTAACCTGTACTGAGCCTGTACTGAGCCTGGGCATGCTCAGAAGGGGCAGACAGGGGATTAACATTCAGTCATTGGCTGTGATGTCAACTGTCGAATCCATAACTGACAGTTACTAACTGGAAGAACCAGGAAGCAGAAACAGGGTAACAGGACATTGTGCAGGATTTCAGGTTAAACTTATATATTTCAGATTTCAAACTATTACCGTTTACGGTTTTGGGGGGTGATTTACCTGTATGTAAGTTTTCATTTTGGGGCTGGACTTGCCCTTTAAATAAAAAATGGAAAGTACCTGGCAGGGAGGTTGGATTGATTATTCCCACTTCATAATATCGTTTTGTTGAGGAGCTACAGCACTAGCAGTTTTTAGTCCTGGACTATTCCTGTATTAAAGATAGTGCTGAAGCCAGGAGGAAGACTGGCAGAATCAGTTTCCTTTGGGCTGGTGCTCCTCACAGAAACAATATTGGGAGGTAGGAATTACCCGTCCTATATCCTTGACCCAATACTTTTAATTTTAACTGAATTTAAAAAAAAACCTTTTTACACACGATAATTATCCTTTAATGTTTATTTTGATATTCTTTCTAGTTAGTGAATTGAGGTCACTGTATAGCATTTTCTTTAGTACAATGTGATTAGACTTTTAATATAATGGCAGAAAGTTAAACCATATAGAGCCATGGGAATAAGATGTGAAGACATTATGGATATTTTCAGTTCTCATTAGGGAAGAGCGATTATGTTGTACAATATCTTGTGGCTTTTCTCCTAATTACCCATGTCCCAGGACAGCGGGGGAGCCATTCTCCGACTTCCTTTAATCTTATAAACGAACGCACAACAGACAAGACCATTTAATAAAAGCTTAGAGGAGAAAGCAAGGCGAGTAGGATAGACCAGCTCTAATCCACACTATGGCACTTTCATTTATTCACATACGTATGGGTATCAGAATGCAATATTTCAAGGACTGGGGTGGCAGATCAGCCATTAATAGATAACCATGTGTCATTATAGGGCGTTTAATACAATTTATAAGAACACAAGACAGATTTATTTAATTAGATGGTCAGAGATGATTTCCTGGAATAAATGGACGAGTTATTGACTCCAATTAATATCCTAAATGTTATACAGTTGTGTGTGATTGGTTAAATTGAAAGCTCCTGATGTGAGTAGATTAATTCATTGAAAAGCACTGTGGATTTTGCTCTGCGCTATATAAGAAATTACTTATTAGTAGTGATGTGTCCCAAGTTCAAAAAGAACTAGGTTTCAATTTTAGAACAGGCGATTTTGAAAATCCGAGGATTTTTCTAAATTTTCGAAACTCGGAACTTCGGAATCATCAAAAATATGATAGATAATCGTTAATATAATCGATAATCAGATATAAAAATTGGAGAAATATGTATAGTATAATCAATGTTATACCATATGGCTGAAAAATGTGTTTTAACTTTTAATGGTCTATAACATGGTAGACATTTCCTTACTTCTGTTTCCAAAACCTGTGTCTATTACCAGACATACTAAGGGAGATTCAATAAAAGTTCTTAATGTCAAATATGGTGCTAATTTTGCCCCAACCAATTAGAACTTATTTAACATTTGAAAACTAACATATGATTGGTTGGGGCAAAATTAGCACCATTTTTCACAATAAGAACTTTTATTGAATCTCCCTGACTATGTTCTAACTCACATTAATGTGGGGAGGTTAAGTAGGGGGCCTGTAGGCTGTCACATGGTCTCTTCAGTATTTGAATAAAGTCACATGGTCTCTTTAGAATGTAAATAAAGTCACATGGGGCTATATTCATAAAGGCGTTCATTTTCAATCGGTTTAAAGATTAAGTTTACTACCACATGGTAGTCTTACGTTCGGCATAAAAGTACGACCACACAATTGTGCCCGCGGTAAATTAGCGGTAAATTGGACTTGTTGCTGTTTTTTAAGGAAAAAATATTTTTTTATTTGCAGCAAATGACAAATATTGTGAAAGAACGAGACAAAACATTAAATGCCGCTAGATTGTTTATATTTAATCATTAGATATTTCTTATAGCTAAAACGTAGAGCCTCATTCGTGATTAAACTTTTCGCCTCTATTCTAGGTCACTCAGAAGAATGACTGGCAGAACGTAATAATAGAATTTAGCCTAATTTGCTCTGTCCCTGTGTGACTTTTTTCCGTCCTTTCTTTGATTTGGTGGAAAACGTGAAACAAATTAGTGGATGTTGCAGAAAAAATGAAAGGAAGTCACTTCAGGCCTTACGCAGTCGTTAATCCTAATGATTCATATCCTTTATAGATGACAGTTTTGAGAATGGGGACATTAATAAACATTGAGGAATTTTGATAGGTATAGTTGTAGATTAAACTGGCAGTTGTGTGGTCACATATACAATCCCGACTCTAGTTTGTAGGGATTTACCGTAGATTCCTCCCAGACTTGGTTTTCGGGTCGAAACTACCAATTATGTTAACTGAATTTCATCAGGCAAAACTACAAATGAAAATTTGGCACTAAACTCCTGAATTTTCATGGTTTTTAATTTAATTTGGCGCTGAAACTTAGTTCTGTTTCCCTGAACCCGTCAGTGGTTAGAAAATGGATTTGGCTATTTCTATTAGTTTGAACACTGTACATAAAAGAGGCAGGATGTCATTTTACAGAAAGTCCTTTTATTGAAAAGATCCACTGGGAATTAGGGTGTTTGCTTCCAAACTGTCCCATCTCTGGCTGTTTGTATAATTGTTAAAGGATCAATAGAGTGTAATGTTGTGTGTTTATAAAAATATATTTTATCATTTAAACTGTTAATGAAAGTAACACAGAAAAACCTTTATGGGAAATCCCTGAGATCTGTAGGCTTTGCAGACTTCTGTTTGAGTACTTTTGCCGATTCCCACATTAAAGGAGAACTAAAGTTTTTTTTCAAAAACAGTTAAAATGAAAAAATGGCTGCATGAAGAAAACTGCTTCTGCCAGGCTTCCTGAGTGCTTCAGCTCTATCTTTAATATAGGAAGGCCCAGGGAATTAACCTGGCAGATGAAAACTTAATCAATCCTACCTCCCTACCCCAGGTAGTTCATTTTAACAGTATAGTTTTACTTTAAAGCTACATTAAGCAATATACCAAGATTTTTTAAACCCTCATGTTAAACCCTGTATCCAACACAGGCGATGGACCTACATCATGGTCACACAAGTTGGTGCACCAGAATAAGCCCCCTGGCGACCCACACTGCAGTGTATCGTACATCATTTATACAGTATCCTAGTTTAGCATCATATGATATACCTTACACAGTAGACATTTGAGAGCACAAGGCAGGATAGCCTGGCTAAAGAAACACGGATTTTATAATGACAGATACAGAGAAGATCTGAGTGTCTGTAGTAGGGCTGAGATTGGGAAGAGGGAAAGATCTATAGCAAACAAATGTATGGGGTCATAGGGACAGAGAGTAGGTATTTTATCATTGTAATAGATATATTAATATATAAAATAAATTGCTTTAAAATAGAAATTCATCCAGATTGTGAATTAACCTGGTAACTCCTAATTATTATTATAAGATTAGTAAAGGAAGATTCCCCAATTCAAACCTTCTATATCTCGTGGAATGTTATTTCAACGCGTTCTGAGCTCTGTTGGAATTTTCATTAATCTATCTGCTAACGCTTTCCACTGTGAATGGAAGGAGTTAAACTCTCCGTTATATTTTCAGTTGAGCGAACATTTGAATCCTAAATAGCTGGAGGGTCTGCGCTTTACTGCTCACATGCCATGAAAAGGCTCCGTCTAATGAATGTAGATTGTTTTCTTTTTAATAGAAAACAGTTTATTTGCTTACAATACAATTCTACAACAATACAACTATATTCTAGACATTACGTACGACATGTTAATGTTCTTCTGTGTAGTATCCCCAGTGGGGAAAATGTATTGTTGTGCTGCAATCTACCTTTTTATGTATGTAAGAAGTAGATTCTATAACTGAGGTTTCCGTGAATTTCCCAGTACAACTTACAGCCCATGCTGTCTTCAAAGAGTCTTGTAAGTATGTGCACATATTAGCTACACCCGCTGACCCCATTATTTATAGTTTTTATGGAAGTCCCTAGTAATACTTTGAAAGTTACTTGTTACCAGTGGCGTATCTACGTTAAAACATTCGGGGCACGTGCCCCGGATGTTTTGCAAAGTGCCCCGAATGTTTTACTGACTTGTGCCCCTAGTTCCGAACTCCCCGGCGGACTCCGCCAGCGCGATGACGTCACGCGCATGCCGGCGCGATGACGTCACGCGCATGCCGGCGCGATGACGTCACGCGCATGCCGACGCGATGACGTCACGCGCGCGACGGCGCAGAACATACAGACGGCCTCTGCGCTCCCGGCCTTCTCCTACTAGATATATAGCAGAGTTAGATAGCAGAGTTAGATAGATAGCAGAGTTAGATAGATAGCAGAGTTAGATAGATAGCAGAGTTAGATAGATAGCAGAGTTAGATAGATAGCAGAGTTAGATAGATAGCAGAGTTAGATAGATAGATAGATAGCAGAGATAGATCAATAGATAAGCAGAGTAGATAGATAGCCAGAGGTATAGCTAGATAGCAGAGTTAGATAGATAGCAGAGTTAGATAGATAGCAGAGTTAGATAGATATAGATAGATAGATAGACGAGTTAGATAGATAGATAGATAGCAGAGTTGATAGTAGATAGATAGCAGAGAGTAGATAGATAGCAGAGTTAGATAGATAGATAGATGATATAGCAGAGAGTTAGATAGATAGCAGAGTTAGATAGATAGCAGAGTTAGATAGATAGATAGATAGATAGCAGAGAGTAGATTAGAGTAGATAGATAGCAGAGTTAGATAGATAGATAGATAGATAGATAGATAGATAGATGATAGCAGAGTTTAGATAGATTAGCAGAGTTAGATAGATAGATAGATAGATAGCAGAGTTTAGATAGATAGATAGATAGCAGGTGTTATATAGATAGATAGATAGATAGATAGATAGATAGATAGCTAGGATAGATAGCAGAGTTAGATAGATAGATTAGTAGAGCAGAGTTGATAGATAGATAGATAGATAGATAGCAGAGTTAGATAGATAGACATAGATTAAGATAGATAGATAGCAGAGTTAGATTAGATAAGATAGATTATAGATAGCAGAGTTAGATAGATAGATAGATAGCAGAGTTAGATAGATAGATAGACAGAGTTGATAGAAAGATAGCGTTAGATAGATAGATAGATAGCAGAATTAGATAGATAGATAGATAGCAGAGGTTAGATAGATAGATAGATAGCAGAGTTAGATAGATAGATTCAGAGAGAGAGAGAGGGACAGATAGATAGATAGCAGAGATAGATAGATAGATAGCAGAGTTAGATAGATAGATAGATAGATAGATAGATAGCAGAGTTAGATAGATAGATAGCAGAGAGAGAGAGGGACAGATAGATAGATAGATAGATAGCAGAGTTAGATAGATAGATAGCAGAGAGAGAGAGGGACAGATAGATAGATAGATAGATAGATAGATAGATTTAAGATAGCAGAGGTTAGATAGATAGATAGCAGAGTTAGATAGATAGCAGAGTTAGATAGATGATAGATAGCAGAGTTAGATAGATAGATAGATAGCAGAGTTAGATAGATAGCAGAGTTAGATAGATAGATAGATAGCAGAGTTAGATAGATAGATAGATAGCAGAGTTAGATAGATACATAGATAGCAGAGTTAGATAGATAGATAGCAGAGAGAGAGAGGGACAGATAGATAGATAGCAGAGTTAGATAGATAGATAGCAGAGTTAGATAGATAGATAGATAGATAGATAGCAGAGTTAGATAGATAGATATACAGAGAGAGAGAGGGACAGATAGATAGGGGCAGAGGTCCATGTAAAAGGTACAAGAAGGTCTCCCTGGCCAAAGGTATGGCCAAGCGACTGACTACAACTGAACACAACAGTAAGTTTAAAATTACCAGATTGCTACCAGTATATAATGATATTGCCAGTTTACTGTGCCTTTGTGTCATTAATTTGTGTCTCTCTATCCAAATCTCTATCTCTGTCTGTCTATTTCACTGTCTTTCTGTCTGTTTATCACTATCGGGCTGTGTGTCTATGTTTGTGGTTATCTATCTGTCTGTCTGTGTCTTTTTGGCCATCTCATTAAGTACTTAGTGGGTGTGTCCTAATTGGGGCGGAGAAAGGGGCGTGGCCTAAAAAAATTTGCGCGGCGCATGGAGTGCCCAGAAGTGCCCCTGATCTTCTTAGACCCTAGATACGCCCCTGCTTGTTACCCCGCAGTTTATTTTTCAGCCAGCATACATTGCAGACTATCTACCAGGAAAACACTTGTAAATCTCATCACTATGTTTTCAACATTGTTAAATTTTTTTGTCTGAGAGGTAACATTATCTGTTACTAAAAGAGGCAGGTCTCTGCACTGTGATATGATTGTCTGTCAGCTTTTAGGGGTAAGGCTTTAGCTACCTTGCTTTGATTTGCTGTACAATAGAGAGCGTGTGAAGTGTACTGCATTCACTTTGACTTCCACTAAAGTAAAGAGTTGGGTTATCAACCAACATCCACAGCAAAGAGAAATGTGAGACACAGCTTGCTGTATGTTTGTGAATGTGCTTTGTCTTTTGGGACAATGTTATCTGATTCCCGTTTAAGTTCTTATTCGCTTGTTGATGCCTTTGACATACTTGGGGACTTGAAATATCTGAGCATAATTGACTTTATGTATTTGTGTTTTAATAAAATTTGATTCACTCTATTTGATAACCTTAGGCTGTGACCTGCCATACCTACAGTACTGCGCTGCCTTTGTCACTTTTCCGGTACTTGACTATCATAGAGAGCAATAGATGTTATTTCAGTTACATTAGTAGGAATCTTTACTACAATAAGTGATGAATTAACAGGCTGAGTAGAATCTACAGACAGGGACAATGCGCATAAATAAAACAAATAAACTCCTTTAAGTGTTTATTGCTTTTACTCGCAAATATGATACGGTCAACTTCAAGTGCTGAAAATATGGAACCCAAGCATTGCATTTTGCAGGGGCATTGAGGTGGCCCATAGGAGGCGCTAACAAAACCATATCGACAATGTAGTTACTTGGAACATTCAGGGTTATTTAATTAAAAGTTCTTATCGTTTAAAATAGCTCCAACCAATCAGGTGTTAGCTTTCAAATGTTAAATAAGATCTGATTGGTTGGGGCTAAATTAGCACCATTTTAAACGATAAGAACTTTTATTCAATCTCCCTGAGTGTTTATAAAGAACAATATAGATATTGTCTGTTAATTGGTACGATCAATGTGACCATGTGGTGAAAAAATTACAAATATTTGTCGTTATTTCGAAATACAGTGCACACAGAAATGCTTAGATCAGGTTTACATTATTATACAGTACTTCTACTGTACCAATTAAACAGGGAATGTTTAAAGATGTGGTTAAACTACAGCTCCCAGAATCACTTACAAAGACAATATGTGAAACTTAAGGAATAAATGTACCTTAAGGAAGATAATGAATATTTCACTGCAGTGCTTTTAAAAAAATGTATAATTTTTTTTGGTCATTGTCTGAAAGACCCTGTACACCAACATTCCCCTTTAAATAGGTACACTATTAAGAATTACACAGAGCTGTGCTAAGATCAGGGTTACTTCATTATCCTCCCCCTGCAGCTCTGAACTATGGTATTAAACCTAGTACAGAGCTGCAGGGGGAGGATCCTAGCACAGCTCTTTTTAATGTATTTCTCAATAGTGTCCCTATTTAAAGGGGAATGTTGGAGGGTTGGAGGGTACGGTATGTAACAGTACAGAGCTGCAGGGGGAGGATATGAAGTGAATCGGATCTTAGCACAGCTCTGTGTAATGTATTTCTCAATAGCGTACCTATTTAAATGGGAATGTTGGAGGGTATGTAAACAACATAGTACTGAGCTGCAGGGGGAGGATAATGAAGTGAACCTGATCCTAGCACAGTTCTGTGTTATGTATTTCTCAATAGTGTCCCTATTTAAGGGGAATGTTGGAGGGTACGGTATGTAACATAGTACAGAGCTGCAGGGGGAGGATAATGAAGTGAATCTGATCTTAGCACAGCTCTGTGTATGTATTTCTCAATAGTGTCCCTATTTAAAGGGGAATGTTGGAGGGTACGGTATGTAACATAGTACAGAGCTGCAGGGGGAGGATAATGAAGTGAATCGGATCTTAGCACAGCTCTGTGTAATGTATTTCTCAATAGCGTACCTATTTAAATGGGAATGTTGGAGGGTATGTAAACAACATAGTACTGAGCTGCAGGGGGAGGATAATGAAGTGAACCTGATCCTAGCACAGTTCTGTGTTATGTATTTCTCAATAGTGTCCCTATTTAAAGGGGAATGTTGGAGGGTCGGTATTGTAACATAGTACAGAGCTGCAGGGGGAGGATAATGAAGTGAATCTGATCTTAGCACAGCTCTGTGTAATGTATTCTCAATAGTGTACCTATTTAAAGGGGATGTTGAGGGATGTAAACAACATAGTACTGAGCTGCAGGGGGAGGATAATGAAGTGAACAGATCCTAGCACATCGTGTATGTATTTCTCAATAGTGTCCCTATTTTAAGGGGAATGTTGGAGGGTATGTAAACATAGTACGAATTGCAGGGGGAGGATAATGAAGTGAATCTGATCTTAGCACAGCTCTATGTAATGTATTTCTCAATAGTGTACCTATTAAAGGGGAATGTTGGAGAATATGTAAACAACATAGTACAGAGCTGCAGGGGGAGGATAATGAAGTAACCTGATCCTAGCACAGTTCTGTGTAATGCATTTCTCAATAGTGTAGCACAAGCAAAAAAAAGGGGTTGATGGAAGCGCACACTGTTTCTCAGAAAAAATTCGTTTATATTTTTTCTGGAAACAGTGTGCGCTTCCATCAACCCCTTTTTTGCTTGTGCTATAACTTGGAGTCCTTAAGGTAGAGGACTGAGGGAAGCAGCAACCTGGACTAGAGTTTTAGTAGATGTTTAATTTCCGTTATATTCAACCTTGAAACCAACATAAATAATACTTGTGTTTTTTCTGAGCGCAAAATAGACTAAAAATGCTTAAAGACCCTTCTCAACAACGTCTCACAATGTTGTCTATTTAGAGCATTAACACTAATAACACAGGTTTGTTTAACAGAGCTTATCATCAGTTAAGGGTGCCATAGAATCTATCCATATTTTCCGTCAATATTTTTTCAAGTCTTCACATTGGCAGAGGAGGAATTAAGTCATCCATATTTTCCTGACCGGACATTTTCAGCAGGAAATGTGATGTTTATCTATGTTACAATCAATAGTGCTTAAAAAAGAGGTAATCAATTTCAAATCTCAATAAGGGATTACTACTAGGTAGTATTGGAAATGGATTAGGGCCATCCATGTCGTTTAACTATTTACTGTGGATCATAGGATTATTTCTTGTCCAAGAAAGGCACAAATATGAGGAAATATGGTTTACTTGCCCTTTCCAAAAAGAACTACATGTATCATTAAACACAAGGTAAGGGAATTGCAATTCTTCTATGTGTCTCATTCTCCTATTCTAATTATACTGGCGGGCTAGGCTGGTCAAAATAAATGTATTTTAAGGTGAAATGTTCTTTTTACAAAAATATCTTCAAAGAATGATGTTTTTACAAAGGTTAAAGTTTCATTCGAGATCCCCCCCCCAAAAAAACCTGGTGCTTGCTGAGCTCTGGGTAATGTATCTCCTACTGTGAAATATAAGGTTATTACGAGTCATTACACAGGGAAGGCAAGATACTGCAGGCTGCATTCTACAGGTCATGGACATTTAAACTGAAATAATATTTCCCAGGTATGGCAGATTATCTCCTAAAATGGAATTATACAGGTTGCTGAAGTAAATTGTAAAAATGGAAAGACATAAACAAATTAGAAATTTGCCGAGAGATCGTAAAAGCTAGGCCACACTAGCGGGTTTTTTGCGTGTGCGTTTCCGGTTAGAATGGAAATCACGGGGACACAAACGCACGTGTTTGTTATGTAAAATAGTGAAATTGCATGCACAAACACCAGAAAACGCACGGAATCGCACACGCAATTGCATGCGGTTACCCACGTGCTTCGGTGCGTTGTAGCGTGGCCTCAGCCTTGCTATATATTTTACCATTAGCAATTTAACATGTGATCCAAATGCCAAAAAGTGTTGGCCGATTGGTCTGGTTCACCACCTGCATGCTTCTGGGGATTTTGGTGCTCTAAGCAATTCTCCCCTGTTGCCCCCAACTCAAATTTCCTCCTTAACCACCTCTTGCATTAGTCTTTGCATTAGAAAAGCTGAAGCAATTGACAGAGATAAGGGATCATCCTGTTTGTTTCATACAGATTGTATTCACACTGAGGATACAGAGCGCTGTATTGAGGATATCCTATCACCGCTGTGTGCTCATAGTGTAACTACCAGTTGTCAGAACACGGGGGGGGTAACAACTTATTGCTGTATGGATGATCAGGTCCTCCACTTTCTCAATGCCCCAGCACTTTGCCAGTTCCTAGAAGCTGCCCTTCCACTACGGCTGCACCTTTCTGAAGGACCAGGGCCCTTTTCTTGGCTCCACCCCATCCTGCCTTAAATTTGCCCTGTCCTAGCTCAATCCCACCTATTCCTGCCTTATTTCCTCTAATTACCCAAAGATACCCTATCAACCATGAGATTAGACAGCTTGTGCAATTCCTCTTCGAGATCTGGCACTTCCAACACTTCCTAACTATATATACTGTAGGACTTTCTATCCATCTTTGTCTTATTAATCACTAAATCTACATTATAATGATCAACGTTCATTATAATCCGCAGATCATCTTAGAAACCGTTAAATCCAATCAGAAAAATCTTGTAAAAAGGGGGAATATTAGTGTCCAATTTGAAGGGAGCTCTTTAAAGCACAAAGATACAATCTGTAAGATATGCCTTAGTTAACCAGTATGAAAGCTGGAGATGGATTCAATAACATCTACAGTATCACCTGCAGCCATAGTTTCTATATCTGATCCTGCCAAGACAATGTGTTTTTCTCTCTATATCTACACTAGTAAATTATTACTTTATCCACGGATAATCGTACTTGGACATTCTTAAATCACACAATTGTCTAACTCAGGGGTGGGCAATCAAATTAAACAGGGGTCCGCATGAGAAACCTGGATTGACGTGAAGGGACAGACTTATAGGTTCAACCCAGTAGAGATTGAAACATTAAAATAAACCCCTGCCTTATGCAACCCTCTGCCCCAGTGCTCCCCTGGTATATATCACCTTTCCCTTGGGTAGAAATACCCAAACAATGGGGTTTATTTAATAAGCAGTTCAGCAACCAATAACATTTTGCCATTTTACTGATCTACTACAGCATTATCAATAATTTCCAAATATGCCCCTGAAGGGACTTACTTGACCCGGTCCCTCACCGTCTAGGTGCTGCAAAGACAGGAGCAGAGGGCTTCTGCATTAACAGCCGCTCTTCTTTCTGGTTGCAGCTGTCAGGCTATTGGGTGTGACGTCACGTTGCGCCTTTACTGACAGCTGCAACCAGGAAGTGGAGCGGCTTTCAGCCACAGAGCAGAGTAGGGGGCGGCGAGCAACGGGGTCAGGAAAGGTACTTCAGGGGCATTTTTGGAAAATATCGATATAATGCAAAAGTGGGGTTTTGGTGGGGAAAACATAAAGTAATTTTTTGCCCTTTAAAAGCACTGGCAAACTTAAACTACTTTCTAATAAGCCCCAATGACTCCTATAATTTACACTTTACTTTGTGTTGCTTTCAAAAGATAACTTATTAATGTTAATATTAAGATTCTATGCAAACATTATGGATGGTTTATTATGGTATCTATGCACATCATTCTATTTGGTAATATTCAATGTCTTTCTGCTACCGTCTTCCAAATATCTCTATATTGAAACATTGGGATATGACAGATGGGTCCAGGGGCCTCTAGGTCATCTCTGACCCATTTATATTTGAAATAAACTTGACTTGAGGTTCTTGACTCTAATTATTTGTGAAAACAGTTCTGTGGCTGTTTTTTTTGCCTGGCGATTAAAGGAAATGTAAATGTTTTTGATAATGATACCCTATCAACCATGAGATTAGACAGCTTGTACAATTCCCAACCCCCGAGATCCGGCACTTCCAACACTTCTGAACTGTATATACTGTAGAACTTTCCCTCCATCTTTGTCTTCTTAATCACTAAATCTAAATAATAATGATTATAATCAGCAGATCATCATAGAAACCGTTAAATCCAATCAGAAAATTCTTGTAAAAAGGGGGAAGTGGGAATATTAGTGTTCAATTTATGGGAGCTCTTTAAAGTACAAAATCCTTCTCCTAACATTTAAATCCCTTTGCTCTCCTCCTCCTTATATTTCCCCTCTAGTCTCCCCATATGTTCCTGCCCGTACCCTCCGCTCATCACAGAACCAGCTCCTGTACAGACCCCCCACTCGGACTGCTTCCTCTCGCCTTAAACCTTTCTCTCTCGTAGCTCCCATCCTCTGGAATTCTATTTCCCTCTTTCTACGTCAAGAAACCTCAATTAGCAGATTTAAATCTAGTCCTACATCCTACCTATCTGGTAACCAGCACAGTATATGGTATCTATATATCTATATATGATAAATCTACCCTTACATCCTACCTATCTGGTAACCAGCACAGTATATGGTATCTATATATCTATATATGATAAATCTACCCTTACATCCTACCTATCTGGTAACCAGCACAGTATATGGTATCTATATATGATAAATCTACCCTTACATCCTACCTATCTGGTAACCAGCACAAGTATATGGTATCTATATATCTATAAATAAATCTACCTTACAACATCCTACCTCTCTGGTAACCAGCACAGATATGGTAATCTATATATCTATAATATGATAAATCTACCCTTACATCCTACCTATCTGGTAACCAGCACAGTATATGGTATCTATATTCTATATATGATAAATCTACCCTTACATCCTACCTATCTGGTAACCAGCACAGTATATGGTATCATATATCTATATATGATAAATCTACCCTTACATCCTACCTATCTGGTAACCAGCACAGTATTGGATCATATATCTATATATGATAAATCTACCCTTACATCCTACCTATCTGGTAACCAGCACAGTAAATATATATCTATATATGATAAATCTACCCTTACATCCTACCTATCTGGTAACCAGCACAGTATATGGTATCTATATATCTATATAATATAATCTACAACCCCTTACATCCTACCTATCTGGTAACCAGCCAGTAATGGTATCTATATATGATAAATCTACCCTTACACTCCTACCTATCTGGTACCAGCACAGTATATGGTATCTATATATCTATATATGATAAATCTACCCTTTACATCCTACCTATCTGGTAACCACACAGTATATGGTATCTATATATCTATATATGATAAATCTACCCTTACATCCTACCTATCTGGTAACCAGCACAGTATATGGTATCTATATATAATGATAAATCTACCCTTACATCCTACCTATCGGTAACCAGCACAGTATATGGTATCTATATATGATAAATCTACCCTTACATCCTACCTATCCTGGTAACCACGCACAGTATATGGTATCTATATAATATATGATAAATCTACCCTTACATCTACCTATCTGGTAACCAGCACAGTATGGTATCTATATAGTATATATGATAAATCTACCCTTACAATCCTACCTATCCGGTAACCAGCACAGTATATGGTATCTTATATCTATATATGATAATCTACCCTTACATCCTACCTATCTGGTAACCAGCACAGTATATGGTATCTATATTATAATGATAAATCTACCCTTACATCCTACCTATCTGGTAACCACACAGTATATGGTATCTATATATCTATATATGATAAATCTACCCTTACATCCTACCTATCTGGTAACCAGCACAGTATATGTATCTATATATATATATAAATCTACCCTTACATCCTACCTATCTGGTAACCAGCACAGTATATGGTATCTAATATCTATATATGATAAATCTACCCTTACACATCCTACCTATCCGGTAACCAGCACAGTATATGGTCTATATATCTATATATGATAAGACATCTACCCTTACATCCCACCTATCTGGTAACCAGCACAGTATGGTATCTATATATCTATATATATAAAATCTACCCTTACATCCTACCTATCTGTAACCAGCACAGTATATGAGTATCTATATATCTATATATGATAAATCTACCCTACATCCTACCTATCTGGTAACCACACAGTATATGGTATCTATATATCTATATATGATAAATCTACCCTTACATCCTACCTATCTGGTAACCAGCACAGTATATGGTATCTATATATCTATATATGATAAATCTACCCTTACATCCTACCTATCTGGTAACCAGCACAGTATAGGTATCTATATATCTATATATGATAAATCTACCCTACATCCCCACCTATCTGGTAACCAGCACAGTATATGGTATCTATATATCTATATATGATAAATCTACCCTTACATCCTACCTATCTGGTAACCAGCACAGTAATTGGTATCTAATATCTATATATGATAAATCTACCCTTACATCCTACCTATCCGGTACCGCACAGTATGGTACATATATCTATATATGATAAAATCTACCCTTACCTCCTACCTATCCGGTAACCGCACTATATGGTATCAATATCTATTATAATCTAACCCTTATCCTACCTATCTGTACCCACATTTGGTATCTATATATCTATATATGATAAATCTACCCTTACATCCTACCTATCGGTAACCAGCACAGTATATGGTATCTATATATACTAATATGATAATCTACCCTTACAATCCTACCTATCTGGTACCCAGCACAGTATATGGTATCTATATATCTATATATGATAAATCTACCCTTACATCCTACCTATCTGGTAACCAGCACAGTATATGGTATCATATATCTATTATGATAAATCTACCCTTACATCCTACCTATCTGGTACCAGCACAGTATATGGTATCTATATATCTATATATGAATAAATCTACCCTTATCCCTACCTATCTGGTAACCACACAGAATATGGTATCTATATATCTATATATGATAAATCTACCCTTACATCCTACCTATCTGGTACCAGCACAGTATAGGTATCTATATTCTAATATAAAATCTACCCTTACATCCTACCTATCTGGTAACCAGCACAGTATATGGTATCTATATATGATAAATCTACCCTTCATCCTACCTATCTGGTAACCAGCACAGTATATGGTATCTATTATCTATATATGATAAATCTACCCTTACATCCTACCTATCTGGTAACCAGCACAGTATATGGTATCTATATATGATAAATCTATCTTACATACCTACCTATCTGGTAACCAGCACAGTTATGGTATCTATATACTATATATGATAAATCTACCCTTACATCCTACCTTCTGGTAACCAGCACAGTATAATGGTACTATATATGCATATACTCTACCCTACATCCTACCTATCTGGTAACCAGCACAGTATATGGTATCTATATATCTATATATGATAAATCTACCCTTACTCCTACCTATCTGGTAACCAGCACGTATATGATATCTATATATGATAAATCTAACCCTTACATCCTACCTATAGGTAACCAGCACAGTATATGGTATCTATGTATCTATATATGATAAATCTCCCTTACATCCTACCTATCTGGTAACCAGCACAGTAATATGGTATCTATATCTATAATATAAATCTACCCTTACATCCCACCTATCTGGTAACCAGCACAGTAATATGGTATCTATATATCTATAA
Organism: Hymenochirus boettgeri; assembly: GCA_019447015.1. Classification (NCBI taxonomy): domain Eukaryota; kingdom Metazoa; phylum Chordata; class Amphibia; order Anura; family Pipidae; genus Hymenochirus; species Hymenochirus boettgeri. The sequence continues at coordinate 333,658,784 of CM033470.1, forward strand.
TGATAAATCTACCCTTACATCCTACCTATCTGGTAACCAGCACAGTATTGGTATCTATAGAGATAAATCTAACCCTTACATCCTACCTATCTGGTAACCAGCACAGTATATGGTATCTATATATCTATATATGATAAATCTACCCTTACATCCTACCTATCTGGTAACCAGCACTGTATATGATATCTATATATGATAAATCTACCCTTACATCCTACCTATCAGGTAACCAGCACAGTATATGGTATCTATGTATCTATATATGATAATCTAGCCTTACAGCTACCTATCGGTAACCAGCACGTATATGGTATCTTATATCTATATGATAAATCTACCTTACATCCTACCTATCTGGTAACCGCACAGTATATGGTCTCTATATACTATATATGATAAATCTACCCTTACATCCTACCTATCTGGTAACCAGCACATTATATGGTATCTATATCTATATATGAATAATCTACCTTACACTCCTACCTATCTGGTAACCAGCAACAGTATATGGTATCTATATATCTATATATGATAATCTACCCTTACATCCTACCTATCTGGTAACCAGCACAGTATATGGATCTATATATCTATATATGATAAATCTACCTTACATCCTACCTATCTGGTAACCAGCCAGTATAAGTATCGATAATATCTATATATGATAAATTAACTCCCTTACACTCCACCTATCTGGTAACCAGCACAGTATATGATATCTATATATATTATTATAATCTACCCTTACATCCTACCTATCTGGTAACCAGCACAGTAATGGTATCTATATATCTATATATGAAAATCTACCCTTACATCCTACCTATCTGTTAACCAGCACATATATGATATCTATATATCTATATATGATAAATCTACCCTTACAACCTATCTGGTAACCAGCACAGTATTGATATCTATATATGATAATCTACCCTTACATCCTACCTATCTGTAACCAGCACAGTATATGGTATCTATATATCTATATATGATAAATCTACCCTTACATCACCTTATCTGGTAACCAGCACAGTATATGTATCTATATATCTATATATGATAAATCTACCCTTACATCCTACCTATCTGGTAACCAGCACAGTATATGGTATCTATATATGATAAATCTACCCTACATCCTACCTACTTGGTAACCAGCACAGTATAGGTATCTATATATCTATATATGAATAATCTACCCTTACATCCTACCTATCTGGTAACCAGCACAGTATATGGTAGCTATATTCTATATATGATAAATCTACCTTCAATCCTACCTATCTGTAACCAGCACAGTAATGGTATCTATATTCTATATGATAATCTACCCTTACATCCATCCACCTATCGGTAACCAGCACAGTATATGGGTATCTTATATCTTATATGATAAATCTACCCTTACATCCTACCTTATCTGGTAACCACACAGTAATGGTATCTATTTATCTATATATGATAAATCTAGCCTTACATCCTACCTATCTGTGTAACCGCACAGTATATGGTATCATATCTGATAAATCTCCCCTTACATCCACCTATCTGGTAACCAGCACAGTATATGATTCTATATATCTATATATGATAAATCTACCCTTACATCCTACCTATCTGTTACCAGCACAGTATATGTATCTATATATCTATATATGAAAATCTAACCCTACATCCTACCTATCTGGTAACCAGCACAGTAAATGGTAATCTATATATGATAAATCTACCCTTACATCCTAACCTATCCGGTAACCAGCACAGTAATATGTATCTATATACTATATATTGATAAATCTAGACCTACATCCTACCTATATTGGTAACCAGCACATAAATGGTATCTATATATCTATATATAAAATCTAGCCTTACTCCTACCATCTGGTAACCAGCACAGTATATGGTATCTAATACTATATATGATAAATCTACCCTTACATCCTACCTATCTGGTAACCAGCACAGTAAATGGTATCTATATATCTATATATGAATAAATCTACCTTACAATCCTACCTATCTGGTAACCAAACAGTATATGTGTCTATATATCTTATATATAAATCTAACCTTACATCCTACCTATCTTGTAACCCAGCACAGTATAATGGTATCTATATACTATATATGAAAATCTATCCTTACATCCTACCTATCTGGTAACCAGCACAGTGGATGATATCTATATACTATATATGAAACTCTAACCCTCTACACTCTACCTATCTGGTAACCACCTGTATATGGTTCTAATATACTATATATGAACATATACCTACATCCTACCTATCTGGTAACCAGCACAGTATTGGTATCTATATATCTATAAGAAAATCTACTACCCTACATCCTACCTAGTCTGGTAACCAGCCTAGTATATGGTATCTATATATCTATATATGATAATCTCCCCTTACATCCTACCTATCTGGTAACCAGACTGTATATGGTACTAATATCTTATATATAATACTACCCTTACGTCTTACCTATCTGGTAACCAGCACAGTATATGATATCTATATATCTATATATGATACACCTACCCTTACATTCTACCTAGATGGTATCTATATATCTATATATGTAAATCTACCCTTTACATCCTACCTATCTGGTAAACCAGCACGTTTATAATATCTATATATCTATATATGATAAATCTAGCCTTACACCCTACCTATCCAGTAACCAGCACAGTATCATTATATCTATTAAGAATGATAAATCTACCCTTACATCCTACCTATCTGGTAACCAGCACAGTAAATGGTATCTATATATCTATATATGATAAATCTACCCTTACATCCTACCTATCTGGTAACCAGCACAGTATATGGTGTCTATATATCTATATATGATAAATCTAGCCTTACATCCTACCTATCTTGTAACCAGCACAGTATATGGTATCTATATATCTATATATGATAAATCTATCCTTACATCCTACCTATCTGGTAACCAGCACAGTGTATGATATCTATATATCTATATATGATAACTCTACCCTTACATCCTACCTATCTGGTAACCAGCCTAGTATATGGTATCTATATATCTATATATGATAAATCTATCCTTACATCCTACCTATCTGGTAACCAGCACAGTATATGGTATCTATATATCTATATATGATAAATCTACCCTTACATCCTACCTGTCTGGTAACCAGCCTAGTATATGGTATCTATATATCTATATATGATAAATCTACCCTTACATCCTACCTATCTGGTAACCAGACTAGTATATGGTATCTATATATCTATATATGATAAATCTACCCTTACGTCTTACCTATCTGGTAACCAGCACAGTATATGATATCTATATATCTATATATGATAAACCTACCCTTACATTCTACCTATATGGTATCTATATATCTATATATGATAAATCTACCCTTACATCCTACCTATCTGGTAACCAGCACAGTTTATAATATCTATATATCTATATATGATAAATCTAGCCTTACACCCTACCTATCCAGTAACCAGCACAGTATATGATATCTATATATATATGATAAATCTACCCTTACATCCTACCTATCTGGTAACCAGCACAGTATATGGTATCTATATATCTATATATGATAAATCTAGCCTTACACCCTACCTATCTGGTAACCAGCACAGTATATGGTATCTATATATGATAAATCTACCCGTACACTCCTACTATCGGTTACCAGCACAGTATATTGATATCTATATATCTTATGATAAATCTAACCCTTACATCCTACCTATCTGGTAACCAGCACAGTATATGGTATCTATATATCTATATATATTAACTACCCTTACATCCTACCTATCTGGTACCAGCCACAGTATATCTATATATCTTATATGATAAATCTACCCTTCATCCCCCTCCTATCTGGTAACCAGCACAGTATATGGTATCTATATATCTATATATAAATCTACCCTTACATCCTACCTATCTGGTAACCAGCACAGTATTGGTTCATATAATCTATATATATAAATCTACCCTTACATCCTACCTATCTGGTAACCAGCACAGTATATGGTATCTATATACTATTATGATAAATCTACCCTTACATCCTACCTATCTGGTAACCAGCACAGTATATGGTATCTATATATCATATATGATAAATCTACCCTTACATCTCCTACCTATCTGGTAACCAGCACAGTATATGGTATCTATATATCTATATATGATAAATCTACCCTTACATCCCTACCTATCTGGTAACCAGCACAGTATATGGTTCTATATATCTATATATGATAAATCTACCCTTACATCCTACCTATCTGGTACCGCACCAGTATATGGTATATATCTATATATGATAAATCTACCCTTACCATCCTACCTATCCTGGTAACCAGCACAGTATATGGTATCTATATATCTATATATGTATCTACCCTTACATCCTACCTATCGGTAACCAGCACTTATATGGTAATCATCTTTATATATGATAAATCTACCCTTACATCCTACCTATCTGGTACCAGCACAGTATATGGTATCTATATATCTATATATGATAAATCTACCCTACTACATCCTACCTATCAGGTAACCAGCACAGTATATGGTACTATATATATATATATGATAAATCTACCCTTACATCCTACCTATCTGGTAACCACACAGTATATGGTATCTATATTATATATATGATAAATCTACCCTTACATCCTACCATCTGGTAACCAGCACAGTATATGGTTCTATATATCTATATTGATAATCTACCCTTACATCCTACCTATCGGTAACCATCACAGTAATGTATACTATATCTATATATGATAATCTACCCTTACACCTACCTATCGTAACCAGCACAGTATATGGTATCTATATATCTATATATGATAAATCTACCCTTACATCCTACCTATCTGGTAACCAGCACAGTAATATGGTATCTATATCTCATATTGATAATCTACCCCTTACATCCTACCTATCTGGTAACCAGCACAGTATATTGATCTATATATGATTAATCTCACCCTTACATCCTACCTATCTGGTACAGCACACAGTATATGGTATCTATATATCTTATATGATAAATCTACCCTTACATCCTACCTATCTGGTAACCAGCACAGTATATGTTCTATATATAATAATCTACCCTTACTACACCTATCTGGTAACCGCACATATATGATCTATATATCTATATATGATAATCTACCCTTACATCCTACCTACTGGTAACCAGCACAGTATAGTATCTATATATGATAAATCTACCCTTACATCCTACCTATCTGGTAACCAGCACGTATATGGTATCTATATATCTATTATGATAAATCTACCCTTACATCCTACCTATCTGGTAACCAGCACAGTATATGATATCTATATATGATAAATCTACCCTTACATCCTACCTATCTGGTAACCAGCACAGTATAATGGTATCTATTATCTATATATGATAAATCTCCCTTACATCTACCTATCTGTAACCAGCACAGTATATGGTATCTAATATCTATATATGATAAATCTACCCTTACATCCTACCTATCTGGTAACCACACAGTATATGGTATCTATATATCTATTATTATAAATCTACCCTTACATCCTACCTATCTGGTAACCAGCACAGTATATGGTATCTATATATATTATAAATCTACCCTACTACCTCCTACCTATCTGGTAACCAGCACAGTATTGGTATCTATATATCTATATATGATAAATCTACCCTTACATCCTACCTATCTGGTAACCAGCACTAGTATATGATATCTATATATGATAAATCTACCCTTACATCCTACCTATCGGTAACCACACAGTATATGGTATCTATTATCTATATATGATAAATCTACCTTACATCCTACCTATCTGTAACCAGCACAGTATATGGTATCTATATATCTATTATGATAAATCTACCCTTACATCCTACCTATCTGGTAACCAGCACAGTATATGGTATCTATATATCTATATATGATAAATCTACCCTTACATCCTACCTATCTGGTACCACACACAGTATATGGTATCTATATATCTATATATGATAAATCTACCCTTACATCCTACCTATCTGGTAACCAGCACAGTATATGGTATCTATATATCTATATATGATAAATTCTACCCTTACTCCTACCTATCTGGTAACCAGCACAGTATATGGTATCTATATATCTATATATGATAAATCTACCCTTACATCCTACCTATCTGGTAACCAGCACAGTAATAGGTATCTATATATCTATATATGATAAATCTACCCTTACATCTTACCTATCTGGTAACCAGCACAGTATATGGTATCTTATATTATATATGATAAATCTAACCCTTACATCCTACCTATCTGGTAACCAGCACAGTATATGGTATCTATATATCTATATATGATAAATCTACCCTTACATCCTACCTATCTGTAACCAGCACAGTATATGTATCTATATATCTATATATGATAAATCTACCCTTACATCCTATCTGGTAACCAGCACAGTATATGGTATCTATATATGATAAATCTACCCTTACATCCTACCTATCTTGGTAACCAGCACAGTATATGGTATCTATATTCTATATGATAAATCTACCCTTACATACTACCTATCTGTAACCAGCACAGTATATGTTATCTATATATCATTATGATAATCTACTACCCTTACATCCTACCTATCTGGTAACCAGCACAGTATATGGTATCTATATATGAATCTACCCTTACTCCTACCTATCTTGGTAACCAGCACGTATATGGTATCTATATATCTATATATGATAAATCTACCCTTACATCCTCACCTATCTGGTAACCAGCACAGTATATGGTATCTATATCTATTATGATAATCTACCCTTACATCCCTACCTATCTGGTAACCAGCACAGTAATGGTATCTATATATCTATATATGATAAATCTAACCCTTACATCCTACCTATCGGTAACCAGCACAGTATATGGTATCTATATATCTTGTAATGATAATCTACCCTCTACATCCTACCTATCTGGTAACCAGCACAGTATATGGTATCTATATCTCTATATATGATAAATCTAGCCCTTACATCCTACCTATCTGGTAACCAGCACAGTATATGGTATCTATATATGAGAAATCTACCCTTACTCCCACCTATCTGGTAACCAGCACAGATATGATATCTATATATCTATATATGATAAATCTACCCTTACATCCTACCTATCTGTAACCAGCCCAGTATATGATATCTATATATCTATATATGATAAATCTACCCTACTCCTACCTATCTGGTAACCAGCACAGTAAATGGTATCTATATATGATAAATCTACCCTTACATCCTACCTATCCGGTAACCAGCACAGTATATGGTACTATATAACATATATGATAAATCTAGCCTTAAATCCTACCTATTTGGTAACCAGCACAGTAATGGTATCTATATATCTATATATGAAAATCTACCTTACATCCTACCTATCTGGTAACCAGCACATATATGGTATCTATATAACATATATGATAAATCTACCTTACATCCTACCATCTGGTAACCAGCCAGTATTATCTCATATATCTATATTGATAAATCTACCCTTACATCCTACCTATCTGGTAACCAGCACAGTATATGGTCTATATATCTATATAGGATAAATCTACCTTTACATCCTACTATCTGTACCAGCACGATATGGTTCTATATATCTATATATGATATCTACCTTACATCCTACCTATCTGGTAACCAGCACAGTTATGATATCTATAATCTATATCTGATATCTACCTTACATCCTACCTATCTGGTAACCAGCACTAGTATATGGTATCTATATATCTTTATGATAAATCTACCTTACATCCTACTCTATCTGTACCCACACAGTATATGGTATCTATATCTCTATATGATAATCTACCCTTACATCCTACCTTCGGTAACCAGCACATATATGGTATCTATATATCTATATATGATAATCTACCCTTACTCCTACCTATCTGGTAACCAGCACTATATATGGTATCTATATATCTTATATGATATAAACCCTTACTCTACCTATGGTACCAGCACAGTTAAATGTATATCTATATCTCTATATGATAAACCTACCCTACATGCTACCTATATGGTATCTATATATCATATTGATAAATCTACCCTTACATCCTACCTATCTGGTAACCAGCACAGTTATAGAGTCATATATCTATATGATAAATCTACCTTACATCCCTACCTATCCGGTACCACACAGTATATGATATCTATATATACTATGATAAATCTACCCTTACATCCTACCCTATCTGGTAACCACACAGTAAATAGGTATCTATATATCTATATATGATAAATCTACCTTACATCCTACCTATCTGGTAACCCAGCACAGTATATGGTATCTATATATCTATATATGAATAATCTGCCCATACATCCTACCTATCTGGTACCAGCACAGTATATGATATCTATATATCTATATGATAAATCTAACCCTTACATCCTACCTATCGTTAACCAGCACAGTATATGATCTATATATCTATATATGATAAATCTACCCTTACATCCTACCTTCGGTAACCAGCACAGTAATAGTACTATAATCTATATATGATAAATCTACCCTTCATCCTACCTATCGGTAACCAGCACAATATATAGTATCATATACTATAATGTAAATCTACCCTTACATCCTACCTATCGTGAACCAGCACAGTATGTGATATCTATATCTTATAAATCTAAACCCTTACATCCTACCTACTGGTAACCAGCACAGTATATGGTATCTATATATCTATATAGTGATAAATCTACCCTTACATCCTACCTATCTGGTAACCAGCACAGTATATGATATCTTATATCAATAATGATAACCCTCACCTTACCTTCTAACCTATATGGTATCTATATATCTATATATATAAATCTCCCTTACTCCTACCTATCGGTAACCAGCACAGTTATAATACTATATATCTATATATGATAAATCTCCTTACACCCCTACCTATCATGGTAACCAGCACAGTATATGATATCTATATATATATGATATAACTCTACCCTTACATCCTACCTATCTGGTAACCGCACAGTATATGGTATCTATATATATCTATTATGATAACTCTAGCCTTATACAACCCTACCTATCTGGTAACCAGCACAGTATATGGTATCTATATATGATAAATCTACCCTTACATCCTACCTATCTGGTAACCAGCACAGTATATGATATCCTATAGCTAATATATAAATCTACCCTTACATCCTACCTATCTGGTAACCGCACAGTATATGGATCTAATATCTATATATGATAAATCTACCCTTACACATCCTACCTATCGGTAACCAGCACAGTATATAGGTCTATTATCTATATATGATAAAATCTACCCTTACATCCCACCTATCTGTAACCAGCACAGTATGGTACTATATATCTTATATATAGATAAAATCTACCCTTACATCCTACCTATCTGGTAACCACACACGTATATGGTATCTATATATCTATATATGATAAATCTACCCTAACATCCTACCTATCTGGTAACCAGCACAGTATATGGTACTTAATCTATATATGATAAATCTACCCTTACATCCTACCTATCTGGTAACCAGCACAGTATATGGTATCTATATCTCTATATATGATAAATCTACCCTTACATCCTACCTATCTGGTACCAGCACAGTATAGGTATCTATATATCTATATATGATAAATCTACCCTACATCCCCCTATCTGGTAACCAGCACAGTATATGGTATCTATATACTATATATGATAATCTACCCTTACACCTACCTATCTGGTAACCAGCACAGTATTGGTACTAGATATCTATATATGATACATCTACCCCTTACATCCTACCTATCTGGTACCAGCACAGTATGGTACTATATCTATATATGATAAATCTACCCTTACATCCTACCTATCTGGTAACCGCACTATATGGTATCATATATCAATATATATAAATCTACCCTTACATCCTACCTATCTGGTACCACACATTGTATCTATGTATCTATATATGATAAATCTACCCTTACATCCTACCTATCGGTAACCAGCACAGTATATGGTATCTATATATTAATATGATAATCTACCCTTACAACATCCTACCTATCTGGTAACCAGCACAGTATATGGTATCTATATATCTATATATGATAAATCTACCCTTACATCCTACCTATCTGGTAACCAGCACAGTATATGGTATCTATATTATTATGATATAAATCTACCCTTACATCCTACCTATCTGGTCCCAGCACAGTATATGGTATCTATATATCTATATAGATAAATCTACCCTTACATCCTACCCTATCTGGTAACCAGCACAGTATATGTATCTATATATCTATATATGATAATCTAACCCTTACAATCCTACCTATCTGGTAACCAGCACAGTATATGGTATCTATATATCTAATATAAAATCTAATCTACCTTACATCCTACCTATCCAGTAACCAGCACAGTATATGGTATCTATATATGATAAATCTACCCTTACATCCTACCTCTCCGGTAACCAGCACAGTATATGGTATCTATATATCTATATATGATAAATCTACCCTTACATCCTACCTATCTGGTAACCAGCACAGTATATGGTATCTATATATGATAATCTACCCTTACATCCTACCTATCTGGTAACCAGCACAGTATATGGTATCTATATATCTATATATGATAATCTACCCTTACATCCTACCTATCTGGTAACCAGCACAGTATATGGTAATCTATATATGATTACTCTACCCTACATCCTACCTATCTGGTAACCAGCACAGTATATGATATCTATATATCTATATATGATAAATCTACCCTTACATCCACCTATCTGTAACCAGCACTAGTATCTATATATCTATATATGATAATCTACCCTTACATCCTACCTATCGGTACCAGCACAGTATAATGTATCTATAATCTATATATGATAAATCTCCCTTACATCCTACTATCTGGTAACCAGCACAGTATATGGTATCTATAATCTATAATATAAATCTACCCTTACATCCCTACCTATCTGGTAACCAGCACAGTATATGGTATCTATATATCTATATATGATAAATCTACCCTTACATCCTACCTATCTGGTAACCAGCACAGTAAATGGTATCTATATATGATAAATCTACCCTTACATCCTACCTATCTGGTAACCAGCACAGTATATGGTATCTAATAATCTATATATGATAAATCTACCCTTACATCCTACCTATCTGTAACCAGCACAGTATAATATATATCTATATATGATAAATCTACCCTTACATCCTACCTATCGGTAACCAGCACAGTAATGTATCTATTATCTATAATGATAAATCTACCTTACATACCTAATCTGGTAACCAGCACAGTATATGGTATCTTATATCTATATGATAAATCTACCCTTACATCCTACCTATCTGGTAACCAGCACAGTATATGGTTCTATATACTATATATGATAAATCTACCCTTACATCCTACCTATCTGGTAACCAGCACAGTATATGGTATCTATATCTATATATGAATAAATCTACCTTACATCCTACCTATCTGGTAACCAGCAACATATATGTATCTATATATCTATATATGATAAATCTACCCTTACATCCTACCTATCTGGTAACCAGCACAGTATATATCTATATATCTATATATGATAAATCTACCCTTACATCCTACCTATCTGGTAACCACCACAGTATATGTATCTATATCTATATTGATAAATCTATCACCCTTACATCCTACCTATCTGGTAACCACACAGTATATGGTATCTATATATTGATAAATCTACCCTTACATCCTACCTATCTGGTAACCAGCACAGTAATGGTATCTATATATCTATATATGATAAATCTACCCTTACATCCTACCTATCTGTTAACCAGCACTATATGGTATCTATATATCTATATATGATAAATCTACCCTTACAACCTATCTGGTAACCAGCACAGTATATGTATCTATATATGATAATCTACCCTTACATCCTACCTATCTGGTAACCAGCACAGTATATGTTATATATCTATATATGAATAAAATCTACCCTTACATCACCTTATCTGGTAACCAGCACAGTATAGTGGTATCTATATATCTAATATGATAAATCTACCCTTACATCCTACCTATCTGGTAACCAGCACAGTATATGGTATCTATATATGATAAATCTACCCTTACATCCTACCTATTGGTAACCAGCACAGTATAGGTATCTATATATCTATATATGATAATCTACCCTTACATCCTACCTATCTGGTAACCAGCACAGTATATGTAGTATATTCTATATATGATAAATCTACCTTCAATCCTCCTATCTGGTAACCAGCACAGTATTGGTATCTATATATCTATATGGATAATCTACCCTTACATCCTACCTATCGGTAACCAGCACAGTATATGTATCTTATATTATATGATAAATCTACCCTTACATCCTACCTATCTGGTAACCAGACAGTATGGTATCTATTATCTAATATGATAATCTACCCTTACATCCTACCTATCTGGTAACCGCACAGTATATGGTATCATATTGATTAAATAATCTACCCTTACATCCACCTATCTGGTAACCAGCACAGTATATGATATCTATATATCTATATATGATAAATCTACCCTTACATCCTACCTATCTGTTACCAGCACAGTATATGATGATCTATATATCTATATATGAGAATCTAACCCTACATCCTACCTATCTGGTAACCAGCACAGTAAATGGTAATCTATATATGATAAATCTACCCTTACATCCTACCTATCGGTAACCAGCACGTAATATGTATCTATATACTATATATGATAAATCTAGCCTACATCCTACCTATTGGTAACCAGCACAGTAAATGGTATCTATATCTAATATAAAATCTAGCCCTTACATCCTACCTATCTGGTAACCAGCACAGTATATGGTATCTAATACTATATATGATAAATCTACCCTTACATCCTACCTATCTGGTAACCAGCACAGTAATGGTATCTATTATCTATATATGATAAATCTACCTTACACACTCCTACCTATCTGGTAACCAACAGTATATGGTTCTATATATCTATATATATAAATCTACCTTACATCCTACCTATCTTTAACCAGCACAGTATATGGTATCTATATATCTATATATGATAAATCTACCTTACATCCTACCTATCTGGTAACCAGCACAGTATATGATATCTATATACTATATATGATAACTCTACCCTACATCCTACCTATCTGGTAACCAGCCAGTATATGGTTCTATATAGCTATATATGAAATATACCTACATCCTACTATCTGGTAACCAGCACAGTATTGGTATCTATATATCTATAGAAAATCTACCCTACATCCTACCTTCTGGTAACCAGCCTAGTATATGGTATCTATATATCTATATATGATAATCTCCCTTACACCTACCTACGGTAACCAACTAGTATATGGTATAACTATCTATATGATATCTACCCTTACGTCTACCTATCTGGTAACCACACATATATGAGTATCTATATATCATATATGATCACCTACCCTTACATTCTACCTAGATGGTATCTATAATCTATATATGTAAATCTACCCTTACATCCTACCTAGTGGTAACCACACGTATAATGGATCTATATATCTTATATATGATAAATCTAGCCTTACACCTACCTATCCAGTAACCAGCACAGTATTATATCTATTAATAATGATAAATCTAACCCTTACATCCTACCTATCTGGTAACCAGCACAGTATATGGTATCTATATATCTATATATGATAAATCTATCCTTACATCCTACCTATCTGGTAACCAGCACAGTTAATGGTATCTATATATCTAATTGATAAACTGCCCTACATCCTACCTATCTGGTAACCAGCACAGTATATGATATCTATATATCTATAGATGAAAATCTACCCTTACATCCTACCTATCCGGTAACCAGCACAGTAATGATAGCTATATATCTATATATGATAAATCTACCCTTACATCCTACCTATCCGGTAACCACACAGCAATATAGGTATCTATATATCTATATATGATAAATCTAAATCACCTTACACCTACCTTATCCGGTAACCAGCACAATAATAGTATCTATATATCTATAGATGATAATCTACCCTTACATCCTACCTATCCGGTAACAAGCACAGTATGTGATATCTATATATGATAAATCTACCCTATCCTACCTATCTGGTAACCCGCACAGTATAGTGTATCTATATATCTATATATGATAAATCTACTCACCTTACAATCCTACCTATCTGGTAACCAGCACAGTATATAATATCATCTATCTATATAGGAAACCTACCTTACATTCTACCTACTTGGTATCTATATATCTATATATGATAAATCTACCCTTACATCCTACCTACTGGTAACCAGCACAGTTTATAATATCTATTTCTATATATGATAAATCTTAGCCTTACACCCTACCTATCGGTAACCAGCACAGTATATGATATCTATATATCATATGATAATCTACTACCCTTACATCCTACCTATCTGGTAACCACGCACAGTATAGGTATCTATATATCATATATGATAATCTAGCCTTACACCCCTACCTATCTGTAACAGCACAGTATATGGTATTATATAATGATAAATCTACCTTACATCCCCCTTCTGTACCAGCACAGTATATGATATCTATAATCTATATATGATATTCTACCCTTACATCCTACCTATCTGGTAACCAGCACAGTATATGGGTTCTATAATATATATATATATAGATAAATCTACCTTTACATCCTACCTATCTGTTAACCACACAGTAAATAATTGGTATCAATATATCTATATATGATAAATCTACCCTTACATCCTACCTATCTGGTAACCAGCACAGTATATGGTATCTATATATCTATATATGATAAATCTACCCTTACATCCTACCTATCTGGTAACCAGCACAGTATATGGTATCTATATCTATATATGATAAATCTACCCTTATATCCTACCTATCTGGTAACCAGCACAGTATATGGTATCTATATATGATAAATCTATCCTTACATTCTACCTATTTGGTAACCATCACAGTATTTGATTGTTTTATTTGCACTGCATACGTCTCACTCCAGCACTTATACCTATTCCATTGTATCTGTATGTTGCCCACCTAACTAGATTGCAAGCTCTACAGGATAGGGACCTCCTTTCCTCTTGTGACAAAGCTCTAGCACTTCTATTTATATAATTTATATATTTATATACTGAGCTACCTATATATTTATCCCCCTTGTATGACTTTATTGTATTTCGTTACTGTACAGCGCTGTGTCCCCAAGTAGCGCTTTATAAATAAACCATACATACATACATACAAAGATAAAATCTTTAAGATATGCCTTAGTTAACCAGCATGAAAGCTCCCAAGGACAATCTGGATTCAATAATATCTACAGTATCAACTGCAGCCATAGTTTTTATATCTGATAACAGATCCTGCAAAGTCAATACGTTTTTCTCTCTATATCTACGCTAGTAAATTATTACTTTATCAACCGATAATCATACTAGGACATTCTTAAATCACACAATTGCTAATTATCTTTCTTAAGCTAGCCTATACGGGCAGACGTTTTTCCAATCGGATTTCAATCGAGGGCAATGATCGGAAATACGATCAGAAGAACCAGAATTTTCGAATCGCAACCAGGTTGGAAACAAACCCAAAACTCCCTAATTACAGCTTATGACTGAGATGGGAGACACAGAGACCCTTGGTTCCGAAATCCAAACTTTCCATCCGAAACCGGGCTTCGGACCGTAATTACGAGGGTTAACGAATGTTCAAGCTTATTTTTGGTAAACCGTGAAAATGCGTTCCGCACCCTCAAAAGTAAGTTCCGTTTTCTGATTTTCCCCAAGTTCGTTCCCCAGAACGAAACTTCCGAGTTTTGGCCACCTCTACTTATGACCTGTAGTTTTTTCATTTTTAAATTGTATATTTCAGTGCCTGTTTTAGGTCTCTATATTAAAGTGACTGTAAACTCCCATAATCCATAAAAATAACTATGTGCCATTCGTTTCTATTATTCACAGGGAGGTGAGAACGCTTATTAATAGGAGGCTCGGGGACTTGGAACTTACCTTACCGCGCTCAGTGAAGTTCCAGATCCCCCGAGCCTCCTATCACAGGGAGGTGAGAATAAGCGTTCTCACCTCCCTGTGAATAATAGAAACGAATGGCAAATAGTTATTTTTATGGATTTAGTGTTCCTTTAAAGCTTTGTTAACCATTTTTGCAGTTGACAGCAAATCTCAACACAATCTAACCATTATTAATGTAGTTGTTTTTTTTTTTTTTTTTAAATCCATTAATCTGTATACTTCTTTCAGATGCATTGATGGATCTCTAATAACTGGTCCTAAAGGGTTTAGATACATTATCCAATCCTAGTGTGGCAATGTAAGGAATCTATGTATCATTGGAACTCATTAACTTCTGTACTATTCGTCCTTATACATCATGAATCCTAGTAAGGGTCCGTGGTGGTGGTAGATAGAAAAGACTGCCTTTTTATTAACTTTTTGCTTGGTTAGATTCTTAGGCTCTCATTGGCCCATTGGATGCAAGCTGGTAAAAGTGGTAAGAGCACCCTCTGGAGTCTGGACAGATAAACCACGTCCATCATGGTGGTAGCTATGCAAAGTAATGCCCATCATATTGCATCCTGCCTTTAAAGCATTAGTAATAGGTGGCAGTTTAGTGTCTCTGTGATAAAAAACACATTTGCTTTGGTGAATAAGATGTATTTTAGGAAGAGGGATTAACATGCGCTATTTAACTTGATGAATATGATTGGAGACATTACAGCAGGTTTGGGATTAGGAAGAGAAGTTAATCTTGCTGCAATTGGCTGATAGAGCGTGGCCGTTAAATGATTATTCTGCTGCAAAGGGGCGGTAAATATGTCCTAAACCTAGAATAGAACATGAGCCCAATTCTGATCTACAGAAATAATCTTATTACAGCAGGAATTCTCAAACTTCTCATAGTGGAGACTTACAGATTCAAAGTTTATCTTGGTCTATTGCTACTACCTAGTTTTACAACCTACGGAGCTTCACCCAGTCTAGAGTCCTGCGCGGGGCTAATTTTTCAGACCGGCACCCGACTCGAAAAATCCGCACCTGACCCCCAACCCACTTCTCTACCAGCGACCGACCCCTTTTTAGTCTTTTCTTCCTAAAATTTATACAGGGAAGTTTACAAAAAGTCTAAAAGTTAAAGGGTATGTCCACCCCCCCCCCCCCAAAAAAAGGAAAACCTCAACCTAGCGAGGTTTATATAACTGAAAGCTGTCCCCAAATGTACTTACCAACCTTCGGTCCCTCGCTGCTTCTGCTTGTCTTCTGTGCCTTTTCCCTGCACAGAAGCAAGCAGAAGGGGCTCGACCGGCATCCGCTCCTGTGATTGGCTAAGACACTGCGCCTTGGCCAATCAAAGGAGGAATGTCTGAAAACTACAACTCCCAGCATTCCTTGGATGCCTTCTGATATTGTGAGTGCTGAAGTGGAATTCTGGGAGTTATATTTTTCAAACAACTTCTCCCCAACTTCTTCCTACCCATGGGCCGCTACTGTCCCCAACTTCTACCTACCCATGGGCCGCTACTGTCCCCAACTTCTACCTACCCATGGGCCGATACTGTCCCCAACTTCTACCTACCCATGGGCGGCTACTGTCCCCAACTTCTACCTACCCATGGGCCGCTACTGTCCCCAACTTCTACCTACCCATGGGCGTCTACTGTCCCCAACTTCTTCCTATCCATGGGCCTCTACTGTCCCCAACTTCTACCTACCCATGGGCCTCTACTGTCCCCAACTTCTACCTACCCATGGGCCGCTACTGTCCACAACTTCTACCTACCCATGGGCGTCTACTGTCCCCAACTTCTTCCTATCCATGGGCCTCTACTGTCCCCAACTTCTACCTACCCATGGGCCTCTACTGTCCCCAACTTCTACCTACCCATGGGCCTCTACTGTCCCCAACTTCTACCTATCCATGGGCCTCTACTGTCCCCAACGTCTTCCTATCCATGGGCCTCTACTGTCCCCAACTTCTACCTACCCATGGGCCGCTACTGTCCCCAACTTCTACCTACCCATGGGCCGATACTGTCCCCAACTTCTACCTACCCATGGGCCTCTAACTGTCCCAAAACTTTCTACCTACCCATGGGCCGCTACGGTCCACAACTTCTACCTACCCATGGGCCGTCTACTGTCCCCAACTTCTCCATCCATGGGCCTCTACTGTCCCCAACTCTACCTACCCATGGGCCTCTACTGTCCCCAACTTCTACCTACCCATGGCCTCTACTGTCCCAACTTCTACCTATCCATGGGCCTCTACTGTCCCCCAACGTCTTCCTATCCATGGGCCTCTACTGTCCCCAACTTCTACCTACCCATGGGCCTCAACTGTCCCCAACTACCTACCCATGGGCCTCTACTGTCCCCAACTTCTACCTACCCATGGGCCTCTACTACTGTCCCCAACTCTACCCTACCCATGGGCCTCTACTGTCCCCACTTCTACCTACCCATGGGCCTCTACTGTCCCCAACATTCTACCTACCCATGGGCCCTCTACTGTCCCCAACTTCTACCAATACCCATGCCCTCTACTGTCCCCCCAACTTCTATCTACCTACCCATGGGCCTCTACTGTCCGCTTCTACCTACCCATGGGCCTCTACTGTCCCCAACTTCTACCTACCCATGGGCCTCTACTGTCCCCAACTTCTACCTACCCATGGGCCTCTACTGTCCCCAACTTCTACCTACCCATGGGCCTCTACTGTCCCCAACTTCTACCTACCCATGGGCCTCTACTGTCCCCAACTTCTACCTACACATGGGCCTCAGCTCATTTTAAATCTTTATCTGCAACTATTTTCTTGTTGATCTGTGACAGGGATAAGTAACCAGTAGTTATCCAGATGGTTTAAATGTTACAACTATATTATATAGCAATATAGCTTTTAAACTTCTAAAGATTCAATGGTTACCTATCTATGATTTTATAACTATGTCCTGCAGAATATACATTTTAATCTCCATCCACTGTGTAAACTTGCATTATGGGAAACGTTAATGAGCAGGGACCGTAACAGCGGATTATGGGTAGGGAGCAGGTGGAGCTGCAGTGAAATATCTACACCTATATATGGGTGTAGATATGTATGCTATGTTTTAAAAACTACAACTCCCAGCATTCCCTATCTGCACACTGCTGTTGAACAATGCTTGGAAGTTTTAATGTCATCTGGAGGTCCACATACCTGCTGTAGTTCTAGCTGAACGTTATTAAAGGGTATGTCCACCCTTCAAAAAAAATTTTCACCAAACATTGCCCCTGTCCCCCCAGCCCCAACCGCTATGTTTGTAATATCAGAAAATGCCCAAAACTTTACTTACCTTCCCTCTTTCCTCCGCCGCGCTGCCAGGCCCTCTGCTTGCGAGAAAATGCAAGCAGAGGGGCGGGACTGGCAGTCGCGTCTGTGATTGGCTGAGCGGCAGCCAAACACGGACGCGGCTGCCGGGAGTTCAGTGTGGCGGAGGCAAGAGGGAAGGTAAGTAATGCTTTGGGCATTTTCTGATATTACTAACATAGCGGTTGGGGCTGTGGGGACAGGGGGAATGTTTGGTGAAAAGGTTCGAGAGGGAGAGGGAGGGAGGGGGAGAAGGGCTGCAGTACGCATGCCAAACTTCTCCCGGAGGCCAGGTAGGAGGCAGAGTCCTATATGGGCTCTGCTATCCTCCTGGTGGGCAGTTTTTGGGACTTTGGGGGGGGACTACAGGAGAACCATATGGAGCTGGGATGTGAGGTAAGGATTAAACTACACTACGCAATGGGGCCAGTAGTGGGGGGGATTATAGTTTTGGGGGTGGACATGCCCTTTAAGTGGTAGATTGTTTTAATCTTCACTAGAATCATCCACATCCCATAGATCATTATGGGAAGAAGGATTTACAAAGACCAATGAAATCACATGTCATCTGTTCCCATGCAGACACTTGCTCTGGTCTCATGCATAGGTGCAGGTGCAGATAGAGGTTTGATTGTTACTTTGCTGGCTCTGACCCCTGCCTTTCCAGTCACTCCAGCATAAATAACTGCTTTTTTTTAAAGCTGTCTGTATTCCTATCTACAATGCCATCCTGTATAAGCACATTAGAGCTGTTAATAACTTAATATTTACCTAGCCAAAAACATAGTAAGAGGCTGGGAGCTTTTGCATCTAGATATATTTGACCTTTATCTGCCATAGTGTGATTTAGTGTAAGGTGCTATACACACTTCACATTGTCTTGGATTGATAACAATTTATTCTCAGTTAGTATAGCATTTGAGGTTGAATAAAGACATATGTCCATCCAGTCCAACTGATCTAGCAATATCCTCATTTACTGCCTAACTGTTGATCCAGAGGAAGGCAAAAAAACCCACCAAATTTATGAAGGGGAAAAAAATTTCTTCCTGACTCCATAATGAGCACACTCGCCAAACTTGCACCCCTTGCCAACTGCATATGAAGCTGACTCACTTCCTCACTTCCTCTCTGCTAGCATTTGGCGGCTTATAGCAGACACCAACAATGACATTACCCCCTTTCCTGTTGCCTAATTCCACCCATATTGCCTCCACTTTAACATCCATATCGCCAGTTATCTCTTCTTTTAAATTTGGCTTCAATTCTTTTTTAACATAAACACATACTCCTCCCCCTTTCCTTTTTTCTCTGTCCTCCTAAATTTACAGCCCAGTCGTGAGAACTGTTCAACCACGTTTCTACTATACCTATTACATCATACTTTACATTCAACACCATAATTTCCAATTCACCCATTTTATCAGCCAGGCTTCTTGCATTTGCAAACATACATTTTAGATTATGATCCTGTAATTTATTCATACACTCATACACTTTAATACACATGCCTCCCTATCCCCTATGCAGATTACCCTATCTACCTTCCTTATAATCTGTTGGGCAATCTGGGAGAAGCAACCCTACCCTTTCGTCCCCCACTTCCCCTACTAACCCTAATAAAACGACCTCCCCCCTCATCCTTCCCTGTCCCACTTCCACCCACCTCTATACTGGCCCCAGCCAGTGCCTGCTGTCCCCCTCAGATTTGCCAATGCCTGCAATCCTGCAAGCTGCCCCCTCAGCTTCCAAACAGGCAACCCACTCACACCTGACACAGACATAGGTCCCCTGGAACATCTGCTCTAGGTTCCTATACATGTGGCGGGATGCACATTGCATGGTACCGACAAAACTGTCCCTTCTAATACACAACACCAGCACAGTTCCAGTTATTACAGACAGATCTCTCTTCATAGACAGGAAATAAATTTTTTTTAGACTGGAATTCTACACCTGACGAGACCCAACCTGCAGTTCTCTTTACCTAAACCTGACCTGCAACCCATTCAAACCCAATATGGGTACCCGACCTGATGCAGGTCTCTAACCCAGTCATGTCCTTACATGGCCCCACTCTGGACCCCTAATGTCTCACATTTAGTGTGAGTTTATACTTGTACATGCAAGTATTAAAGCACTTTTCTGTAAAAGTGGCTACTTTACCAGCTATATATAGTATGCAGTATATACTATATCATTTTTCCATTTCCTCTTGATATAAGGAAATGGGAACATCCTACAATAAACACCACAAGACAGTCAATAAATCATACTTGGTCGTAGTGGTTTTCATAAAATTTTTGATGAACAGTTAAACTCCCAACCCCATCTAAAATGCTTGGCCCTCACCCCTGGGGGTACATTAGATCACAGAGAGTACTTACATATTCACTTTTCCTGCAGAGCACGTATTCCTATAGGCCAACTGAGGTAATGACAGTAGAGCCAGAGTGGAAGCTCAAGTTTACAGTATATCAATATTGTGGGTGATCTAATGTGGGGTAACTAGCAATTTAAGTTCTCACCCTGTATACATTAGAAGGGTGTGGGTTTATTTGTCCTTTAACCAAAACATAAAAAATACATATATATTTCAACACAAAATGTAATTAGAAATAAAGAAAGGTTTCCTAATTTCCTCCAAAATTCACTTGAGTGTGAAATGTGCAAGCTCTAACATTTTAATTATCGGCTTGTTTAAGCAATTTATAAATTGGCTTGATCTTTCTTTCACCTTGAATGCTTCTACTGTGCGTTTGTAATGTTCTGTTCAGCATCGTTCTACTTGCTGTTCCATTGAGCTCATGTATATTAAACATCTGCAGGGCTGTAAACAAATTCTAGCCTAAGTTATCAGAGAATTTGTTATAAGCAAATCAATGGGAATGAAGATACCGAAAGTTCCATGATCGGTATTAAAGGGCTTGGCTATATATATGGACATGGAACTCCTTGGTGACTTTTAATATCCTTATATTTTATGTATTTTACAAAAGAGAGTGTTCACCATATAACCCACTGTACAACCATTGAGGTGACATATTGTTTTAAACGAAAATACCCTTACATGGTGGACTATATGAAAGCACATTTGCATTAATTACAACATTCATTTTAAATAATAATGAATCACTTGTAATTGTTTTACTCATTCTACTTTTATGAATTTTCAAGGGGAAAAAATAAAAAAAACAAAGAAAAGGTAAAGAATTCATTAAAAAACTATAATGATCCTTTGTATTTTTCTGATTTTTTTTAGTGTCGTATTTAATAAGAGGTGCACAGTTTGGCCCATATTCTTCTTCTGCAACAACCAATTAGATGTTTTCTATGTAGTAGACCAGTAAAAAAGGGAACATCTGATTGGTTGAGGCAAATTAACAGCTAATGGTGGCCATAGACACTACAATCCGATTGTACCATCCGCAGGTCTTGCGATTGTTTTGCTGGTCAGCCCAAAAATTTTCAACTGGTCTGATGTGGAAATATTGGAAGATCGTTGAAAGATCTTTCACTGATCTTCCATACACAATATGGTACGACCAGGATCTAAGCATCTATGGCCACCATAAGGCCCATTTTTGCATCTCTTGTTGAATACCGGTAAGCCTATTAATATCTAGGTTTCGGCCAACATCTGTTGTCATGGAAATGTAAGAAAAAGAAAAACACCCAATCCAAGATAATCGTAGAATCCCAATCCTATCTTCTAAATTACAGATTTATTATTGTGATAAACTCGCTGATTTTTTTGGAACAAATCCTGTAAAAAGTTTTTATTGGCAGGTTAATATAAAGGGCAAGTCCACCCCCCAAATTACATTTCTTATAAATGTACAGCACCAAACCATGAAACTAGAATTACAATGCCCTTGTCATTTGTTACAATGGTTGAGGCAATAGTTTTTTTCTACTTAGACATTAAGCCATTTTGTTTGTTTTCCCCTTTAAAGAAATTGACCCTTTGTTCATTTTTTGAAATATTAAGTTAGGTTTGGTAAACACTGGCTGGCATGGATTTTATTAGTTAAGTCCGTTGGCATTATAACCCTGAAATACTTCTCAACTGCACGATTCCAGCACCCTGCACAATGAGGCAACCAATGAGTGGGAGGGAGGTGGGCTCCCTGTCAATTCTGGGTTTGCTAATGACTCCCACACAAGCTGAAGCTTTTGAAAAGATCAGCTGTGATGAGGCAAATGGATCATATACAGTTTATCAAGTTCCTATATGGAAAAAAAGTGTGTCCTTTTTATCTCGGACATCCACTAGGGCTGTATATAGACCATTTGTAAATATTGATTTGCTGTAATTATTTCAGATGAAGTGGTTGTGTGGACAATTGAAGATGCCCAAGATCATGTAAACATTACAGACATGTTCTGTCTTTGCTTTCAGTCCATCATAGGGGAAAAACATATTGCCCCAAGTAAAGGCCATTTTGTAAAATGAATTCTGGGTTTATTGACTAAAAGACATGAAACAGAACTTCATAGGAGAAGAAAATAATAATGGAATCTTAACTGGTTGATCAAATTGCTTATTTATTTTATATTTATATATTGCTATTACATCTCTAGACACAGGAAACCAAATGGAATCCTTGTAAGGCATTTACTGTAAACTGCCAATGTGAAGAACTTTTGGCACTTGTTACCTTTTTTGTGGATGTCAATTTATGCTCCGAAATTGCAAACTATTGGTTACTACTTTGTGCAGAACTCAATAGAATACAGAACCCACTCATGGACCCCATGGTCCCTCCAGTTGCAGGCCCCCCTTGGCCCATTCTCTTACAGCCCCATGTGGCCCCGCCCACTTGTGGGTGCCTAAGCCCCACCCACCCACGGGTGCATAAGCCCTGCCCACTTGCGAACACATAAACCCCGCCCACTCATGAGTGCCTAAGCCCCACCCACTCACTGATGCCTAAGCCCCGCCCACTCACGGGTGCCATGGGGGCCCCTCAGACCCCCCCTATAGAAAACTGTGGAAACAGCCTTTTCATTCAGAGTGAGAACTCTGCCTGAAAAGGCTGTTTTCACATAGTGGAAAAGAAGTCCCTTTCCTACTCACTTCACACAGCAGAGAGGAGGAGGGACTTCCTGTCTCCCTCACACACTGAGGGAGTCTGAGGCTGTGCTTGCCGGCAGCACTGTGCAGGAGAAGCCTTAGGAATGTCACAAATCAGCCTCCCAGCCATTAACTTTCTGGTCAGTCATTTCTGTATATCTTGGGTTGTGGAGCACATAGAGAGGTGATTGATGGCTCGTTTTAAAGGTAGTAAACTGGCCTTTAATTAAAACTCAACTTTTTTGGAGACCACAGTTCCCCTTTAAAGTCTATGGTACTGGTGAGAAGTCCATCTGGAATGTGTTACTGCACCAAAGTCAAAGAACTTTCTGATAAATGTCTTTTTGAGATCTGATCAATTGAATAGCCTGATACCCTAATAATAAAATTCCTGATAAACTTCTGAAAACAAATCTAATGATTAAAAGCTATTTGGTGAGTGGGGACATCTACCGGTCTCCCATTCTATGCAGAATTGGGACATTCTTCTTCTTGCAAATTTTACAAATCTCTATATTTAGGGCTATATATTTTTAAGGGGCTAATCAGGCTTTAATAAACATCAATGACATTAAAGTAAATTATTTGCTGTGTTTTTGACTCAGGCGTAGTAAACATCCCTGTTCCTCTAGACAACTTCATCCGAGCTCGGTTCCAAAGCGGATTTCACAGATCTGCCAGAATTCTGGCTTTATGGATTTCTGACATTTTCAGATTTTTCGGGAACCATGCAACTATTTTTTTAAATTTTTTAAAAAATTCCTAGAAGTTTTCATTGCTATTTATACCTAATATTTAAATTTCTTTTAACTCTATTGACTTTCCAAAATTTCCAAATGTATTGAAAATCTGCAAATCTGCAAGCGGAATGGATTTCAAGGGCATCTATAGTGGGAAAATGAACTTTTTTTTCTTTCTTTCCATGTGTCCACTAATTCCACACAACCCCCAGAGTGTCTTCACTTTTTTCAGATTCCCTCTCTGTCCTGAGATACACCAGTTAGAAGAATACGTGATTGCATTCCTCTACTCCTACTTGGACTGTCAATCAAATCCCTGTGACTTGATCCCCCCTCCCTGCTCTGTAATAAACATAGAGATAACAGCATTAGCAGGGGGAGAAAGGTAGCTTTGATGTTAGATATAAGTCTGCACTTGACCCCCCTTCTTAATAGCTTTCACTGATTGATGATGGGTCACAAAGTGAGAGATCGTAAACTGTACTGATCTCCTTCTTCCGTGTCTCCAGGACAGCTTACTTTCTATTGGCCACTGTGCGTGGGTGTGTTTTTCAGGATGTTGAACTTTTAACTCCTACTGCACATAAAAAGCTTGTCGGTTAGCCGGAGCTGAGATATGGAGGAGGTAACAGAGGGGAGGGAGAAGGGGGGAATGCTGCACATAGATCTGACACCGTAGTTAAACAGAGTCAGTGACAGATATAGGATTAAGGCAGCACAGAGTACATGAATTTAACTTTGCAAAGGGGCAATGTGTTTTTTTCACTATAGATGCCCTTTCAGTGAGTTCAGCCATCTCTAATCACTTTTTTTTGCTAAAGTGAATATGGCTAGGTCCACACAGGTGTTATTTGGGGCTAAGTATAGCCTTGTATTAATAATGAGTAGACCTTATTTGGCAGTAGATGTGTAGAAGTAGAAGTTTTTCTTCTTTTTCTTGCTTTGCAAGATAATACGGTCAATATCCTGCTTGTTCATTCTTTATGGTATCTCCCTAACAAAGCAAGAGAGCACACATGCGTACATACATACGTGTATCTAGATATTATAAGAAGTGCAGGTTATCTTTACAGTAGGATTTTCTTTTTCTGCCTTAAAGGAGAACTAAACCCAAATTTACACTCCAGAATCTGAAAATATCCCCTCTAAAAACACCAATAAACTGAAAAATCCCACTACAGTAAATAGCATTAAAGTAAATGTAAATCCCTAAAGAACTGGATGAAATAACTATGTGTAGTAGAGTGAATGGCACACCCCTCAGCTCAGTCACATGCTCTCTTGCTATTCTCTGTCCTGAAAAAGGATTGGCTAGAGGCTACCAGTGGGTGTGACCAACTGTACCAATTGTACCTTCAGACTGAGCATATGTAAGAACACAATGGTCAGTGACCACCTGGGTGATAAAACACAAACCCCAAGCTAGAAAGGTAAATACCTAACAACCATATAAAATGAGAGATGAGACACAGATACTGCTTTTACATTAAGGTGCTCTTCCTTCTGAAATATGTGTTGTTCTGAGGTTTTAGTTGTCCTTTAAGTTAACGGGAACTGATGAATGAATTGTTTGTATGTTTCTCTTTAAATATAAATACTTTTATTTTACAAATATAGAATGAAATAGTGTGCCATGTGTTCTAGTGGGTGCTGAGAGAATAGAAGCATCATTAAAGAACATTATAAACATTAGGAAAGTGAGAACTTCCTTCAAGCTGTTTAGAGATTGAATTCCCCAGGAGGAAATGTCAGTGACAAAATTTGGCTACGTCATTGAACGTTGACGTCCATGGGGTTAATAGTCTTACTGTTATCTAGTTTCTTCCATGCTGAAGAGCAATTGCCCTCTGATTGTAACATTGCATTCATTAAAGAAAAGATTTAAAATATAAGTTCTGACTAAATGTATTACTTGTTTGACTGCAGCTTAAGATTTTGTTACCTGCTTCTCAGGGGAAAAAACATGTATGGAAACCACAGTTCTCCTTTAAGGAATGCTCATCGGCTAATGACATAATGACACCACCTTGCATTCAGGAGGTCCATAACCTTGCTGTTTATGCTGATTGGGACACATTTCACGTATTTATTGCCAACAATTCTTGTACAAGTCATTCTGAATTGAGAACCAGTCGGATGACTCACGAAACGTCTTCAAGAACTAAACTTTAAGTCCAGTTGATCTAATTGAATACAAAAGATATACCATGACCTGGATGAATGAGAACCATCACAGATATACCATGACCTGGATGAATGATAAACCATCACAGATATACCATGACCTGGATGAATGAGAACCTTCACAGATATACCATGACCTGGATGAATGAGAACCTTCACAGATATACCATGACCTGATGAATGAGAACCTTCACAGATATACCATACCGGATGAATGAGAAAACCTCACATATACCATACTGGATGAATGAGAACCTTCACAGATATACCATGACCTGGATGAATGAATATTACAATATACCATACATTGATGAATGAGAACCTCACGATATACCATGACCTGGAATGAAAGAACCATCACAGATATCCCATGACCTGGATGAATGAAACCTTCACAGATATACCTGACCTGAGGAATGAGAACCATCACAGATATACATACCTGGATAATGAGAACCACCACAGATATACCATGACGATGAATGAGAACCATCACAGATATACTATGACCTGGATGAATGAGAACCTCCACAGATATACCATGACCTGGATGAATGAGAACCACACGATATACCATGACCTGGATGAATGAGAACCTTCACAGATATACCATGACCTGGATGATGAGAACCTTCACAGATATACCATGACCTGGATGAATGAGACCTTCACAGATATACCATACCTGATGAATAGGAATCTTCAGTGATATACCATGACCTGGATGAATGAGAACCATCACAGATATACCATGACCTGGAGAATGATAACCTTCCAGATATACCATGACCTGGATGAATGAGAACCATCACAGATATATCATGACCTGGAGAATGAGAACCTTCACAGATATACCATAACCTGTGTGATGAGTGGATCTTCAACATATACCAGACCTGGATGAGTGGGAATCTTCACATATTCCATGACCTACTGTATCTAAATGAGAACCATCACAGATATTCCATTACCTGGATGAATAGGAATCTTCAGGGATATACCATGACCTGGGTGAATGAGAACTTCACAGATATACCATGACCTGGAGGATAAAAACTCCCACGATATTCATCCAGGCCATGTTATCTGTGAAGGTCCTCATTCATCCGGTCATGGTATGAGAACCTTCATAGATATACCATGACCTGGATGAATGAGAACCTTTACAGATAAACCATACCACTGTATCTAAGAGAACCATCACAGATATCCATTACCTGGATCAATGAGAACCTTCATAGATATACCATGACCTGGAGGAATGAGAACCTTTACAGATATACCATGACCTGGAGGAATAAGAACCTTCACAGATATTCATCCAGGCCATGGTATATCTGTAAGGTCCTCTTCATCCAGTCTGGTATGAGAACCTTCTAGATATACCATGACCTGGTGAATGAGAACCTTTCAGATAAACCATGACCTGAGGAATGAGAACCTTCACAGATACCCATGACTGAGGAATGAGAACCTTACAAGCCTTATGACACATTCTGATATTTACATTTTGACTTTTTACTGAAGGTTCTCATTGCTCCTGTTCATGGATCTGTAGTGTTATTAAGAGATTGACTTCAAGTTTAGACCACTAGTTGACTGGATTCCTCAATTCAAAAAGCCAGTCAGATCACTGGTGAATCATTTAAAAACTAACTTAAAGTACAGCTGCCAAATGTTGTAGCAACAAATTTTCCTATGAAGCTCTGCAGTCTTGCCTTGTTCTAGATTCTTTATTGACTCCAGATTCATTTGTAACTCCATAAAGTTGGTGGAGACTTGGGGAGCGAGTCTCAATCCATGTATCCAAGCATTTCCCAATCACATTGAATTTAGTTTGTGAGGTTAATTCCCTTCTCATAGCTAGAAAAATATTGTAGTGCCTTAATAGTCCATATATGATGTAAAAAATAAGAGTACTGCGATACTTTTTTATGGACTAACAGTTTATTTAGTTGACAAGCTTTCGAGGCTACCCCTCTCTCATCAGTTCAGAGCGTACTCATTACTTCCCATAGGCCACTCATCCATATTATTCAGTAGCACTTATGAATGCATTTAATGATTTGTTATCCCAATGTTGTTTACTGTTCTATAATGATATAATGATGTGGTTTACTGTTCATAAATCATATGATCTTCATTCCATGTCTTTGAAAGCACACTCCTTTAAAGGACTATGCAAATTATTAGATCTGATGTCATCATATGTTTCTTATTTAATTTTGATATCAACACCCAACTGTTAGCAGATAAATTGGGGTCTTGGCCAATGCAAGGACGCTGGAGAAAAACAGACTTATAGGAAAGGAGTGCCCAGAGTTTTGCGGTTCTGGGTGAATCTCCCTGTTAGACCTTGGCAGATATTCTTCTACTCTACACTAAAACTAGCCATGACATGATTGACTATATGCGCCTTAAAGGAAGAGAACCCCGCCAGAGAACTTACAATCTAACTGTAAGATAGAAAGCTAGAATAAATAAAACATATCAAGAGATAATGAATCCTCTGGAGTGTTCAAGCAGCCAAAAGAGCCACACAGTATTCTGTAAGGGTTACTTTATCCAGACGCATAAAAATATAATAAATTGCAGAGAACTGTAGATTATTCTGGTACTTCTTATATATTATAAAGTTTTCTGTCAGGTAATTTTAACTTCGATTGTTTTTTCAAATGCATTAAAAGTCCGTGACAGCCAAATTGAAGTTTGTTTTGTGGATTGGAATGAAAATGTATGTCTGTATGTATATCTGTTGTATTCAATTAGATCAACTGGCGAAATGTAGTTCTTGTACAATGCTGTTTTAACACCTTACTCTGGGCGTTCCTATAACACCTCTTAGCCACTATCTAATCACAACCCTTAACACCTGGCTGTGATATGCTAATTGGGATTTTCCAGGGTACATAATTGCCACAGATTCTTGTACAAGTCATTCTGAATTGAGAAAGCCAGTCGGATGACTAGCGAAACGTCTTTCAAGAACTCCATTTCAGTCCAGTTGATCTAATTGAATACAACAGATATACCATGACCTGATGAATGAGAACCTTCACAAGCATATGTCTGTATGTATAGTTTGTTTATATACGCCACTTGAGGAAGCGCGCAGTACAATATCAAGATACAAAAAGTCATACAAGGAGGCCAAAAATATAAATACATAAATAGCTCAGTACATAATAATATTAATAATCTAAATATAATAATATAGGAGGGTAACTACAGACACAAGGGAATGGGGAAATTGCAGTAGTGAGCCTTATGCATTGCAAATTAAAACAATTATAATAATAGACAGTTAATATAATAGATATGCCAACCTGAACAAGAGCATAACCAATCACATACGTACACATATAATTACTACATTTAACCTATTTAACAAACATAATAGCTTCAGCAAATTGATTTAATGTCTCTTCTGCACAGTTTTTTTTTGTTGTAAGACTTGTCTGCCATGTCCACCCCCAAAGACATTTTGATATCTCATAGAGGGGCCTCAAACCTTAAGATCATTTTACTTACACTGCCCAGAACTGCACACAAATCTAGTATTCACACAATCCCTGCAGGCAATTTGCTGAAGCAGGAAAAGCTCAGAGCTTTCATGCATGCTCAGATGAACTTCCACGGCTCTCAATGAACAGCCTCCAGATACATTTATTGGCTGTGACATCATACATCAGTAACATCATGTATCTGATGCAGGGATCGCCTGAATATTCCCTTTGAGTGCAGTTTTGGGCAGTGTGAGTATAACGATCTTAGGGTTTTTGGGGCTTCTTTATCAGAATATCAAATGTTATTTTTGGTGGAAATGCAGGTATCCCACCCCTTCTGTCGATTTCGGAGCTTCCCTGATTCTGGGGTGGTCTCCAGCACTCCCACGAGACCACAGAAAACTCCCTGACCACAAGACCGAAGCTCCTCCCCAGAATTCCCCTTACCCTGGCCTCCATGCTCTCGGAATGTCTTGTATGGTCCACCACACCCCTGTAACCCCTCTAACTGAACTCTAACTCTTCTGATGTGGATCTCTACAGATGCCATGCCTCCAGCCATGCCTTCTTCCCACCTACTGACTCCCCCACAGTGCCAAGAACCTTGTTTGGCAGGGTGGGATGTCTGGGAATGCCCCTTTAAAAAACAGTCTTGTAAAAGGTATATACCGTATATACTCGAGTATAAACCAACCCGAGTATAAACCGAGGTACCCAATTTCACCAAAAAATCTAATAAAAGTTGTTGACTCGAGTATAACCGAGGTAGAAACTTGGCATTCAATGTTTGGAAACTACAACTCCCAGCTAATAAAGCATGCTGGGAGTTGTAGTTTCCAAACATCTTGAATGCCACCCTCACTTGGCATTCAAGATGTTTGGAAACTACTCCAGCATGCTTTTAGCTGGGAGTTGTAGTTGGCTTGGCTCCGGGCAGTGACGTCGGCCGGCGCGCCAGTACATGGAATGATCGTGCGGCTGCCGGAATATAGAGGACGCTGCTGCTGGAATGGAGAGGACGCTGATCTTCAATGGCACTTAGTGACTCGAGTATAACCGAGTCCAAGTTTTCAGGCTGATTTTAACAGTCTGAAAAACTCGGTTTATACTCGAGTATATACGGTAGTTATATACCAACACGCAATACTGATATTAATTTGCGTGCATCTCACTTTTGAGATGATTGTGTGAACAAGATTGTGTATGATCAGATTAACCCAGGACAGACATCTGAAGAGCACCACTGACAACACTGGAACAGAAGAAAACACTTTGTGTAGAACAACAGATGTTTAACACTGGTTCATGTTTTCAATACTTTTCATTCTGACATCCATTTCCAATACACAAATAACAGATTAACCATGTAGATAGAAGCTTAATTCGTCACAGTAATTTGTGGTTTGCTATAAGCTGCCCCACCAGAAAAAATGTCCCTGACTTACTTGGTCCTGCTCCTTTGTACTGTGTATAAGCTCTTCATATACACATGGGAATAAAATGTATTTATTGTCTATTGATGTATATGATATATTTTTTTTTCTTTGCATTTATTACCTTGCTTGTAACCTTTTTAATAGATCCAGTGGCCTGGCTAATAGAGAGCTTAGCTGGAACCCTGGGAGGACATTATCTGGTCGACCCCCTTTTTGGAGGTCAATTCTTCAAGGGTCCACCAGTCTTCTAATGAACTAGAAGTAGACCCATTATAAAGGTTTCCCCCATTTACTGTAACAAGAACCAAAACGATTTTAACATTTGAATATAAATAAACAATAAAACCTCCCTCCCATTACAACACCCACCTCTGTGTTTCATGTCCATCCCCTTATATAAACAATGTAAGTTAGCTTGTTCAGCCCAATAGTGAGAGACCCTGATCGAACTTACCCCTCCAGGGCACCTATAAGAAGATATTCACTCCGGGTCCACCACATCTTCTTCTGCTCTTTCCTTTTCCGGGTCTCAGCAGTCAACCATAGTGGCAATGGTTGACATCATGGCCAATGATTGTTTGCAGTAGTGAATATCTTCTTTAGGAGCCACAAGAGGTAAGTACTATTGCTGTCTCCACTCTTTGGGGTGAACAGCTAAACATTGTTTATGTAAGGGGGTGGACATACCCTTTAAATAACTCATCTGTCAAGGTAACCTATATGATCTCATTGTTATCAGCTTGATGTGTTTTCCTGTACTTTTCTCCTTTAACGTCGAACATACTAATTCTTTTTGCATCCCTGATTATAGCATGCTGTACTGCCAGAAATGCAATTTAATTAATTTTAATGTTCCATTTCTCAGCAGTTTGTTGACTTTTTAGATGCTTTAGTTAAAGGACAATTATACTATCCTCCCTCTCGTTCCTCCTTTTTCCACTGCTAATTCCTCACCTTGGGTACTTTACTGATCAGCTGGAATACTTAATAAAGATTCCCGGCTTGTTTTCTGCAGTGCACGATGTAGTCAATGGGAATACGCACTTTACAAATTATATCATGAGTAGTTCCAGCTGATAGGTGCTTATGGCGATCAGTAGCTTCAGATATAAGTTCTGGATATTTCATCATCGCCCTAAAGGGTTAGACTTTACATTTAGGCTTCTTGTGTGTGCTGCAGATAGTTGCAGATCTCTCACTGTGTAGCCTGTGCAACCAGTGTGGCTATCACTAATGTTAACAGATAGTCATGTACGCGAGAGCAGTAAGAGGTGAGTTGATAGCAGTGATATGACCATCAAGGGGTGTATGTCTCAAAATATTTTAACATTCCATATTTGGACCATAGTTGCTTTTTTAATGTCTATAGAAAAGAAGAAAAATCCCACTACAGTAAATAGCATTAAAGTAAATGTAAATCCCTAAAGAACTGGATGAAATAACTATGTGTAAGTAGAGTGAATGGCTACACCCCTCAGCTCAGTCACATGCTCTCTTGCCTATTCTGTCCTGAAAAAGGATTGGCTAGAGGCTACCAGTGGGTGTGACCAACTGTACCAATTGTACCTTCAGACTGAGCATATGTAAAGAACACAATGGTCAGTGACCACACTGGGTGATAAAACACAAACAAAACCCCAAGCTAGAAAGGTAAATACCTAACAACCATATAAAATGAGAGATGAGACACAGATACTGCTTTTACATTAAGGTGCTCTTCCTTCTGAAATAGTGTGTTGTTCTGAGGTTTTAGTTGTCCTTTAAGTTAACGGAACTGATGAATGAATTGTTTGTATGTTTCTCTCTTTAAATAAAATACTTTTATTTTACAAATATAGAATGAAATAGTGTGCCATGTGTTCTAGTGGGTGCTGAGAGAATAGAAGCATCATTAAAGAACATTATAAGACATTAGGAAAGTGAGAACTTCCTTCAAGCTGTTTAGAGATTGAATTCCCCAGGAGGAAATGTCAGTGACAAAATTTGGCTACGTCATTGAACGTTGACGTCCATGGGGTTAATAGTCTTACTGTTACTAGTTTCTTCCATGCTGAAGAGCAATTGCCCTCTGATTGTAACATTGCATTCATTAAAGAAAAGATTTAAAATATAAGTTCTGACTAAATGTATTACTTGTTTGACTGCAGCTTAAGATTTTGTTACCTGCTTCTCAGGGGAAAAAACATGTATGGAAACCACAGTTCTCCTTTAAGGAATGCTCATCGGCTAATGACATAATGACACCACCTTGCATTCAGGAGGTCCATAACCTTGCTGTTTATGCTGATTGGGACACATTTCACGTATTTATTGCCAACAATTCTTGTACAAGTCATTCTGAATTGAGAACCAGTCGGATGACTCACGAAACGTCTTCAAGAACTAAACTTTAAGTCCAGTTGATCTAATTGAATACAAAAGATATACCATGACCTGGATGAATGAGAACCATCACAGATATACCATGACCTGGATGAATGATAAACCATCACAGATATACCATGACCTGGATGAATGAGAACCTTCACAGATATACCATGACCTGGATGAATGAGAACCTTCACAGATATACCATGACCTGATGAATGAGAACCTTCACAGATATACCATACCGGATGAATGAGAAAACCTCACATATACCATGACTGGATGAATGAGAACCTTCACAGATATACCATGACCTGGATGAATGAATATTACAATATACCATACATTGATGAATGAGAACCTCACGATATACCATGACCTGGAATGAAAGAACCATCACAGATATCCCATGACCTGGATGAATGAAACCTTCACAGATATACCTGACCTGAGGAATGAGAACCATCACAGATATACATACCTGGATAATGAGAACCACCACAGATATACCATGACGATGAATGAGAACCATCACAGATATACTATGACCTGGATGAATGAGAACCTCCACAGATATACCATGACCTGGATGAATGAGAACCACACGATATACCATGACCTGGATGAATGAGAACCTTCACAGATATACCATGACCTGGATGATGAGAACCTTCACAGATATACCATGACCTGGATGAATGAGACCTTCACAGATATACCATACCTGATGAATAGGAATCTTCAGTGATATACCATGACCTGGATGAATGAGAACCATCACAGATATACCATGACCTGGAGAATGATAACCTTCCAGATATACCATGACCTGGATGAATGAGAACCATCACAGATATATCATGACCTGGAGAATGAGAACCTTCACAGATATACCATAACCTGTGTGATGAGTGGATCTTCAACATATACCATGACCTGGATGAGTGGGAATCTTCACATATTCCATGACCTACTGTATCTAAATGAGAACCATCACAGATATTCCATTACCTGGATGAATAGGAATCTTCAGGGATATACCATGACCTGGGTGAATGAGAACTTCACAGATATACCATGACCTGGAGGATAAAAACTCCCACGATATTCATCCAGGCCATGTTATCTGTGAAGGTCCTCATTCATCCGGTCATGGTATGAGAACCTTCATAGATATACCATGACCTGGATGAATGAGAACCTTTACAGATAAACCATACCACTGTATCTAAGAGAACCATCACAGATATCCATTACCTGGATCAATGAGAACCTTCATAGATATACCATGACCTGGAGGAATGAGAACCTTTACAGATATACCATGACCTGGAGGAATAAGAACCTTCACAGATATTCATCCAGGCCATGGTATATCTGTAAGGTCCTCTTCATCCAGTCTGGTATGAGAACCTTCTAGATATACCATGACCTGGTGATGAGAACCTTTCAGATAAACCATGACCTGAGGAATGAGAACCTTCACAGATACCCATGACTGAGGAATGAGAACCTTACAAGCCTTATGACACATTCTGATTATTTACATTTTGACTTTTTACTGAAGGTTCTCATTGCTCCTGTTCATGGATCTGTAGTGTTATTAAGAGATTGACTTCAAGTTTAGACCACTAGTTGACTGGATTCCTCAATTCAAAAAGCCAGTCAGATCACTGGTGAATCATTTAAAAACTAACTTAAAGTACAGCTGCCAAATGTTGTAGCAACAAATTTTCCTATGAAGCTCTGCAGTCTTGCCTTGTTCTAGATTCTTTATTGACTCCAGATTCATTTGTAACTCCATAAAGTTGGTGGAGACTTGGGGAGCGAGTCTCAATCCATGTATCCAAGCATTTCCCAATCACATTGAATTTAGTTTGTGAGGTTAATTCCCTTCTCATAGCTAGAAAAATATTGTAGTGCCTTAATAGTCCATATATGATGTAAAAAATAAGAGTACTGCGATACTTTTTTATGGACTAACAGTTTATTTAGTTGACAAGCTTTCGAGGCTACCCCTCTCTCATCAGTTCAGAGCGTACTCATTACTTCCCATAGGCCACTCATCCATATTATTCAGTAGCACTTATGAATGCATTTAATGATTTGTTATCCCAATGTTGTTTACTGTTCTATAATGATATAATGATGTGGTTTACTGTTCATAAATCATATGATCTTCATTCCATGTCTTTGAAAGCACACTCCTTTAAAGGACTATGCAAATTATTAGATCTGATGTCATCATATGTTTCTTATTTAATTTTGATATCAACACCCAACTGTTAGCAGATAAATTGGGGTCTTGGCCAATGCAAGGACGCTGGAGAAAAACAGACTTATAGGAAAGGAGTGCCCAGAGTTTTGCGGTTCTGGGTGAATCTCCCGTTAGACCTTGGCAGATATTCTTCTACTCTACACTAAAACTAGCCATGACATGATTGACTATATGCGCCTTAAAGGAAGAGAACCCCGCCAGAGAACTTACAATCTAACTGTAAGATAGAAAGCTAGAATAAATAAAACATATCAAGAGATAATGAATCCTCTGGAGTGTTCAAGCAGCCAAAAGAGCCACACAGTATTCTGTAAGGGTTACTTTATCCAGACGCATAAAAATATAATAAATTGCAGAGAACTGTAGATTATTCTGGTACTTCTTATATATTATAAAGTTTTCTGTCAGGTAATTTTAACTTCGATTGTTTTTTCAAATGCATTAAAAGTCCGTGACAGCCAAATTGAAGTTTGTTTTGTGGATTGGAATGAAAATGTATGTCTGTATGTATATCTGTTGTATTCAATTAGATCAACTGGCGAAATGTAGTTCTTGTACAATGCTGTTTTAACACCTTACTCTGGGCGTTCCTATAACACCTCTTAGCCACTATCTAATCACAACCCTTAACACCTGGCTGTGATATGCTAATTGGGATTTTCCAGGGTACATAATTGCCACAGATTCTTGTACAAGTCATTCTGAATTGAGAAAGCCAGTCGGATGACTAGCGAAACGTCTTTCAAGAACTCCATTTCAGTCCAGTTTGATCTAATTGAATACAAACAGATATACCATGACCTGGATGAATGAGAACCTTCACAAGCATAGTCTGTATGTATAGTTTGTTTATATACGCCACTTGAGGAAGCGCGCAGTACAATATCAAGATACAAAAAGTCATACAAGGAGGCAAAAATATAAATACATAAATAGCTCAGTACATAATAATTATTAAAATCTAAATATAATAATATAGGAGGGTAACTACAGACACAAGGGAATGGGGAAATTGCAGTAGTGAGCCTTATGCATTGCAAATTAAAACAATTATAATAATAGACAGTTAATATAATAGATATGCCAACCTGAACAAGAGCATAACCAATCACATACGTACACTATAATTACTACATTTAACCTATTTAACAACATAATAGCTTCAGCAAATTGATTTAATGTCTCTTCTGCACAGTTTTTTTTTGTTGTAAGACTTGTCTGCCATGTCCACCCCCAAAGACATTTTGATATCTCATAGAGGGGCCTCAAACCTTAAGATCATTTTACTTACACTGCCCAGAACTGCACACAAATCTAGTATTCACACAATCCCTGCAGGCAATTTGCTGATAGCAGGAAAAGCTCAGAGCTTTCATGCATGCTCAGATGAACTTTCCACGGCTCTCAATGAACAGCCTCCAGATACATTTATTGGCTGTGACATCATACATCAGTAACATCATGTATCTGATGCAGGGATCGCTGAATATTCCCTTTGAGTGCAGTTTTGGGCAGTGTGAGTATAACGATCTTAGGGTTTTTGGGGCTTCTTTATCAGAATATCAAATGTTATTTTTGGTGGAAATGCAGGTATCCCACCCCTTCTGTCGATTTCGGAGCTTCCCTGATTCTGGGGTGGTCTCCAGCACTCCCACGAGACCACAGAAAACTCCCTGACCACAAGACCGAAGCTCCTCCCCAGAATTCCCCTTACCCTGGCCTCCATGCTCTCGGAATGTCTTGTATGGTCCACCACACCCCTGTAACGCCTCTAACTGAACCTCTAACTCTTCTGATGTGGATCTCTACAGATGCCATGCCTCCAGCCATGCCTTCTTCCCACCTACTGACTCCCCCACAGTGCCAAGAACCTTGTTTGGCAGGGTGGGATGTCTGGGAATGCCCCTTTAAAAAACAGTCTTGTAAAAGGTATATACCGTATATACTCGAGTATAAACCAACCCGAGTATAAACCGAGGTACCCAATTTCACACAAAAAATCTAATAAAAGTTGTTGACTCGAGTATAACCGAGGGTAGAAACTTGGCATTCAATGTTTGGAAACTACAACTCCCAGCTAATAAAGCATGCTGGGAGTTGTAGTTTCCAAACATCTTGAATGCCACCCTCACTTGGCATTCAAGATGTTTTGGAAACTACTCCAGCATGCTTATTAGCTGGGAGTTGTAGTTGGCTTGGCTCCGGGCAGTGACGTCGGCCGGCGCGCCAGTACATGGAATGATCGTGCGGCTGCCGGAATATAGAGGACGCTGCTGCTGGAATGGAGAGGACGCTGATCTTCAATGGCACTTAGTGACTCGAGTATAACCGAGTCCAAGTTTTCAGGCTGATTTTAACAGTCTGAAAAACTCGGTTTATACTCGAGTATATACGGTAGTTATATACCAACACGCAATACTGATATTAATTTGCGTGCATCTCACTTTTGAGATGATTGTGTGAACAAGATTGTGTATGATCAGATTAACCCAGGACAGACATCTGAAGAGCACCACTGACAACACTGGAACAGAAGAAAACACTTTGTGTAGAACAACAGATGTTTAACACTGGTTCATGTTTTCAATACTTTTCATTCTGACATCCATTTCCAATACACAAATAACAGATTAACCATGTAGATAGAAGCTTAATTCGTCACAGTAATTTGTGGTTTGCTATAAGCTGCCCCACCAGAAAAAATGTCCCTGACTTACTTGGTCCTGCTCCTTTGTACTGTGTATAAGCTCTTCATATACACATGGGAATAAAATGTATTTATTGTCTATTGATGTATATGATATATTTTTTTTTCTTGCATTTATTACCTTGCTTGTAACCTTTTTAATAGATCCAGTGGCCTGGCTAATAGAGAGCTTAGCTGGAACCCTGGGAGGACATTATCTGGTCGACCCCCTTTTTGGAGGTCAATTCTTCAAGGGTCCACCAGTCTTCTAATGAACTAGAAGTAGACCCATTATAAAGGTTTCCCCCATTTACTGTAACAAGAACCAAAACGATTTTAACATTTGAATATAAATAAACAATAAA
Organism: Hymenochirus boettgeri; assembly: GCA_019447015.1. NCBI lineage: Eukaryota > Metazoa > Chordata > Amphibia > Anura > Pipidae > Hymenochirus > Hymenochirus boettgeri. Next base: position 333,699,109 of record CM033470.1, read on the forward strand.
ACCTCCCTCCCATTACAACACCCACCTCTGTGTTTCATGTCCATCCCCTTATATAAACAATGTAAGTTAGCTTGTTCAGCCCAATAGTGAGAGACCCTGATCGAACTTACCCCTCCAGGGCACCTATAAGAAGATATTCACTCCGGGTCCACCACATCTTCTTCTGCTCTTTCCTTTTCCGGGTCTCAGCAGTCAACCATAGTGGCAATGGTTGACATCATGGCCAATGATTGTTTGCAGTAGTGAATATCTTCTTTAGGAGCCACAAGAGGTAAGTACTATTGCTGTCTCCACTCTTTGGGGTGAACAGCTAAACATTGTTTATGTAAGGGGGTGGACATACCCTTTAAATAACTCATCTGTCAAGGTAACCTATATGATCTCATTGTTATCAGCTTGATGTGTTTTCCTGTACTTTTCTCCTTTAACGTCGAACATACTAATTCTTTTTGCATCCCTGATTATAGCATGCTGTACTGCCAGAAATGCAATTTAATTAATTTTAATGTTCCATTTCTCAGCAGTTTGTTGACTTTTTAGATGCTTTAGTTAAAGGACAATTATACTATCCCCCTCTCGTTCCTCCTTTTTCCACTGCTAATTCCTCACCTTGGGTACTTTACTGATCAGCTGGAATACTTACATAAAGATTCCCGGCTTGTTTTCTGCAGTGCACGATGTAGTCAATGGGAATACGCACTTTACAAATTATATCATGAGTAGTACCAGCTGATAGGTGCTTATGGCGATCAGTAGCTTCAGATATAAGTTCTGGATATTTCATCATCGCCCTAAAGGGTTAGACTTTACATTTAGGCTTCTTGTGTGTGCTGCAGATAGTTGCAGATCTCTCACTGTGTAGCCTGTGCAACCAGTGTGGCTATCACTAATGTTAACAGATAGTCATGTCGCGAGAGCAGTAAGAGGTGAGTTGATAGCAGTGATAATGACCATCAAGGGGTGTATGTCTCAAAATATTTTAACATTCCATATTTGGACCATAGTTGCTTTTTAATGTCTATAGAAAAGAATACCATGACCTGGATGAATGAGAACCTTTACAGATAAACCATGACCTGGAGGAATGAGAACCTTCACAGATACACCATGAGCTGGAGGAATGAGAACCTTCACAAGCCTTATGACACATTCTGATTTATTTACATTTTGACTTTTTACTGAAGGTTCTCATTGCTCCTGTTCATGGATCTGTAGTGTTGAGTTAAAGAGATTTGACTTCAAGTTTAGACTCACTAGTTGACTGGATTCCTCAATTCAAAAAGCCAGTCAGATCACTGGTGAATCATTTAAAAAACTTAACTTAAAGTACAGCTGCCAAATGTTGTAGCAACAAATTTTCCTATGAAGCATCTGCAGTCTTGCCTTGTTCTAGATTCTTTATTGACTCCTAGATTCATTTGTAACTCCATAAAGTTGGTGGAGACTTGTGGAGCGAGTCTCAATCCATGTATCCAAGCATTTCCCAATCACATTGAATTTAAGTTTGTGAGGTTAATTCCCTTCTCATAGGCTAGAAAAATATTGTAGTGCCTTAATAGTCCAATATATAGATGTAAAAAATAAGAGTACTGCGATACTTTTTTTATGGACTAACAGTTTATTTAGTTGACAAGCTTTCGAGGGCTAAACCCTCTTCATCAGGTCAGAGCAGTACTCAGTACTTCTCATAGGCCACTCATCCATATTATTCAGTAGCACTTATGAATGCATTTAATGATTTGTTATCCCAATGTTGTTTACTGTTCTATAATGATATAATGATGTGGTTTACTGTTCTATAAATCATATGATCTTCAGTCCATGTCTTTGAAAAGCACATCCTTTAAAGGACTATGCAAATTATTAGATCTGATGTCATTCATATGTTTCTTATTTAATTTTGATATCAACACCCAACTGTTAGCAGATAAATTGGGGTCTTGGCCAATGCAAGGACGCTGGAGAAAAACAGACTTATAGGAAAGGAGTGCCCAGAGATTTGCGGTTCTGGGTGAATCTCCCTGTTAGACTCTTGGCAGATATTTTCTTCTACTCTACACTAAAACTAGCCATGACAATGATTGACTATATGCGCCTTAAAGGAAGAGAAACCGCCAGAGAACTTACAATCTGAACTGTAAGATAGAAAGCTAGAATAAAATAAAACAATATCAAGAGATAATGAATCCTCTGGAGTGTGTCAAGCAGCCATAAAGAGCCACACAGTATTCTGTAAGGGTTACTTTATCCAGACGCATAAAAATATAATAAATTGCAGAGAACTGTAGATTATTCTGGTACTTCTTAATATATTATAAAGTTTTCTGTCAGGTAATTTTAACTTCGATTGTTTTTCAAAAGTGCATTAAAAGTCCGTGACAGCCAAATTGAAGTTTGTTTTGTGGATTGGAATGAAAATGTATGTCTGTATGTATATCTGTTGTATTCAATTAGATCAACTGGACTTGAAATGTAGTTCTTGTACAATGCTGTTTTAACACCTTACTCTGGGCGTTCCTATAACACCTCTTAGCCACTATCTAATCACACCCTTAACACCTGGCTGTGATATGCTAATTGGGATTTTCCAGTACATAATTGCCACAGATTCTTGTACAAGTCATTCTGAATTGAGAAAGCCAGTCGGATGACTAGCGAAACGCTTCAAGAACTACATTTCAAGTCCAGTTTGATCTAATTGAATACAAACAGATATCTCCATGGACCTGGATGAATGAGAACCTTCACAAGCATATGTCTGTATGTATAGTTTGTTTATATAGCGCCACTTGAGGAAGCAGCGCAGTACAATATCAAGATACAAAAAGTCATACAAGGAGGACAAAAATATAAATACATAAATAGCTCAGTACATAATAATTATATAATCTAAATATAATAATATAGGAGGGTAACATACAGACACAAGGGAATGGGGAGAATTGCAGTAGTGAGCCTTATGCATTGCAAATTAAAACAATTATAATAATAGACAGTTAATATAATAGATATGCCAACCTGAACAAGAGCATAACCAATCACATACGTACACATATAATTACTACATTTAACCTATTTAACAAACATTAAATAGCTTCAGCAAATTGATTTAATGTCTCTTCTGCACAGTTTTTTTTGTTGTAAGACTTGTCTGCCATGTCCACCCCCAAAATGACATTTGATATTCTCATAGAGGGGCCTCAAACCTTAAGATCATTTTACTTACACTGCCCAGAACTGCACACAAATCTAGTTATTCAGCACAATCCCTGCAGGCAATTTGCTGAGAGCAGGAAAAGCTCAGAGCTTTCATGCATGCTCAGATGAACTTTCCACGGCTCTCAATGAACAAGCCTCCAGATACAGTTATTGGCTGTGACATCATACATCAGTAACATCATGTATCTGATGCAGGGATCGGGCTGAATAATTCCCTTTGAGTGCAGTTTTGGGCAGTGTGAGTATAACGATCTTAGGGTTTTTGGGGCTTCTTTATCAGAATATCAAATGTTATTTTTGGTGGAAATGCAGGTATCCCACCCCTTCTGTCGAGTTTCGGGAGCTTCCCTGATTCTGGGGTGGTCTCCAGCACTCCCACGAGACCACAGAAAACTCCCGTGACCACAAGGACCGAAGCTCCTCCCCCAGAATTCCCCTTACCTGGCCTCCATGCTCTCGGAAATGTCTTGTATGTGTCCACCACACCCCTGTAACGCCTCTAACTGAACCTCTAACTCTTCTGATGTGGATCTCTACAGATGCCATGCCTCCAGCCATGCCTTCTTCCCACCTACTGACTCCCCCACAGTGCCAAGAAGCCTTGTTTGGCAGGGTGGGATGTCTGGGAATGCCCTTTAAACAGTCTTGTAAAAAGGTATACCGTATATACTCGAGTATAAACCAACCCGAGTATAAACCGAGGTACCCAATTTCACCAAAAAAATCTAATAAAAGTTGTTGACTCGAGTATAAACCGAGGGTAGAAACTTGGCATTCAAGATGTTTGGAAACTACAACTCCCAGCTAATAAAGCATGCTGGGAGTTGTAGTTTCCAAACATCTTGAATGCCACCCTCACTTGGCATTCAAGATGTTTGGAAACTACTCCCAGCATGCTTTATTAGCTGGGAGTTGTAGTTGGCTTGGCTCCGGGCAGTGACGTCGGCCGGCGCGCCAGTACATGGAATGATCGTGCGGCTGCCGGAATATAGAGGACGCTGCTGCTGGAATGGAGAGGACGCTGATCTTCAATGGCACTTAGTGACTCGAGTATAAACCGAGTCCAAGTTTTCAGGCTGATTTTACAGTCTGAAAAACTCGGTTTATACTCGAGTATATACGGTAGTTATATACCAACAGCGCAATACTGATATTAAATTTGCGTGCATCTCACTTTTGAGATGATTGTGTGAACAAGATTGTGTATGATCAGATTAAACCCAGGACAGACATCTGAAGAGCACCACTGACAACACTGGAACAAGAAGAAAACACTTTTGTGTAGAACAACAGATGGTTAACACTGGTTCAGGTGTTTTCAATACTTTTCATTCTGACATCCATTTCCAATACACAAATAACAGATATAACCATGTAGATAGGAGCTTAATTCGTCACAGTAATTTGTTGTTTGCTATAAGCTGCCCCACCAGAAAAAATGTCCCTGACTTACTTGGTCCTGCTCCTTTGTACTGTGTATAAGCTCTTCATATACACATGGGAATAAAATGTATTTATTGTCTATTTGATGTATATGATATATTTTTTTTTCTTTGCATTTATTACCTTGCTTGTAACCTGTTTAATAGATCCAGTGGCCTGGCTAATAGAGAGCTTAGCTGGGGAACCCTGGGATGGACATTATCTGGTCGACCCCCTTTTTGGAGGTCAATTCTTCAAGGGTCACCCAGTCTTCTAATGAACTAGAAGTAGACCCATTATAAAGGTTTCCCCCATTTACTGTAAACAGAAGCCAAAACAGGATTTTAACATTTGAATATAAATAAACAATGAAAACCTCCCTCCCATTACAACCCACCTCTGTGTTTCATGTCCATCCCCTTATATAAACAATGTAAGTTAGCTTGTTCAGCCCCAATAGTGGAGACCCTGATCGAACTTACCCCTCCAGGGCACCTATAAGAAGATATTCACTCCTGGGTCCACCACAATCTTCTGCTCTGGTCCTTTTCCGGGTCTCAGCAGTCAACCATAGTGGCAATGGTTGACATCATGGCCAATGATTGTTTGCAGTAGTGAATATCTTCTTTTAGGAGCCACAAGAGGTAAGTAACTATTGCTGTCTCCACTCTTTGGGGGGTGAACAAGCTAACATTGTTTATGTAAGGGGGTGGACATACCCTTTAAATAACTCATCTGTCAAGGTTAACCTATATGATCTCATTGTTATCAGCTTGATGATGTTTTCCTGTACTTTTCTCCTTTAACGTCGAACATACTAATTCTTTTTGCATCCCTGATTATAGCATGCTGTACTGCCAGAAATGCAATTTAATTAATTTTAATGTTCCATTTCTCAGCAGTTTGTTGACTTTTTAGATGCTTTAGTTAAAGGACAATTATACTATCCTCCCTCTCGTTCCTCCTTTTTCACTGCTAATTCCTCACCTTGGGTACTTTACTGATCAGCTGGAATACTTACATAAAGATTCCCGGCTTGTTTCTGCAGTGCACGATGTAGTCAATGGGAATACGCACTTTACAAATATTATATCATGGAAGTATTCCAGCTGATAGGTGCTTATGGCGATCAGTAGCTTCAGATATAAGTTCTGGATATTTCATCATCGCCCTAAAGGGTTAGACTTTACATTTAAGGCTTCTTGTGTGTGCTGCAGATAGTTGCAGATCTCTCACTGTGTAGCCTGTGCAACCAGTGTGGCTATCACTAATGTTAACAGAGATAGTCATGTACGCGGAGAGCAGTAAGAGGTGAGTTGATAGCAGTGATAATGACCATCAAGGGGTGTATGTCTCAAAATATTTTAACATTCCATATTTGGACCATAGTTGCTTTTTAATGTCTATAGAACTCACTATCAGAAAAAGACTGGCTCATAGAGTTGTCTAGATAGCTCATAATTCTCATGGGAGAGGTGACTTCTGGGTAATTTCAATGTTTTTATTGCAGCTCCTTAGTGAATGCCTTGCCATCTCTTGGCGTAGACTTGTCTGAAAGTAAACCTGACTTTATCAGTAAAAAAAAAAAGGGGGATTTGCATAGTCTTTACTATGACCAACCTCAATATACGTTTCAGAGCGGAATCTTTGTAAGCAAAAAAAACAAAATTGGTGGAATAACGTGTTTCCATTTTATCAGATTGAACATCTTGTGAACTACTACAGATAATGATGACTTTTCTGGCAAAACGTATTCCACTCCACATCCTTCTTATTGGCTAAAAGTGGGAGGAATTAAAGGCACGTCAAGGAATGAGTGAACATCTGAACATACTGGCAGTAATTACCCACTATTGCCTTTTATTACAGCCAGAGACTGGTGCTGTAAGTGGGTGATTGTCGGAAGTAGATTAAGGCAAGTTATTGCAGCCCTCGCTCTTTCCGTGAGTTCTAAGCCTTGTGTCTAGTTAGGATGACAAAGTATTCATGGAATCGCAGTGTAGAGCTGGGAAGATCGATTGGACAGAGCTATGAATGAAGCACAGGAAAAAAAAGTGATGCCTCGGTCTCTCAGAGTACAAAGAAATAAATAGTCCTGTGTGTTCATTATATTTACTGAAAGGCACCTGACTTCTTTTATTAGCACAACGGCACTGCAGTGGTTTAACAAAAGGATAGAACAGGAATGAGGGCCTTATCATAGGGGGGGCTCAGGTCATTCCTAATTATACCACTGACCTGTTGAAACACGTATAACCTCTGGCTATTAGTTATGACCCTAGTAGTCACACCCATCAAGAGCAAATAGGAAGTGTTCTCCTCTGAAATAAGTTTTTTTTAAATTGCCCATTACTGGAAACTATCATTCTTCCCAACCACCACTATCTTTTTTGTTGATCTGTCCCCTATTTCTTTAGATATTCAATCTGAACCGTCTTACATTTCAGCTGTCAATCAAGTGCCTTCTTATCATAAACTAGTCTTCTGTGAGCAGTTTTGCTGTAGCTGGAATGGTGACAAAGTTTTGACAGTTGGACTGCTGTGCAGTTTTGACAGTTCGTTTGTGGGAGGAAAAAGTCAGGTCAGATGGAATTGAGTGGTTAAAAGAGGGAGGGCTTTTACTGCTCCTGAGCAAAACAAGTACTGGATTGAAGGCATGCAGCAACACACACACCTCAGAAGAAGTTACAAGTATTTATTCATAGATCAAAATGAGGAAAAGGCATTTTTTGTAGTGTCCCTTTAAATAGAAATGTCAGGCTTAAACTTTTCTTCTCTCTGATTTTGTTAATCTAGCTCCAGAGTTGGGAGGGGTTATAAACTCTACCCATTACCCGTCTGTCAACCACCTGTTATTGGGATGTGTGTGTTACTGTAACTCTTAGTCCATCCAAAAAGCGAACATGCACACCAACTGGAATTGAAGCTCTAGTTTCGTAAAACCAAGTCTTTATTCAATATAATGCATAAAATAAAACGGAACACTCTATGGTCAGTCCTCTGACGCGTTTGGTACTACCAGTACTTAATCATAGGTATGAATGACTCATACTGTTATTGGGATGTGTGTGTTACTGTAACTCTTACACTTACATTAAGTTGTATTTTGTTAATTTCAATTTCGAAAAGTCCTCCTCCATATTGTGACAATATAATGGTACCTTTCAATGATACACTGTGTTTCTCATGAGATGTTAAAGGGGAAGTTTAGTGCAAATAAAATGCTTCCAATAAAAAAGACAGCCAGATTTACTGATGGGTGTTGATTCCTCATGCTAATCTATATATATCTATAATCTATATCTAAAGCCATTTAGCATTACTATTGAGGCTCTTTTATCCCAACTTTTTAATGGCAGCAAATAGCTGTCATTAAAGTTATGCAGCAGGAAAGACCTTAATGTAATATCCCTGCTGCTATTGAAGTTCTGGTTAAATCCAGCTGTTATTTTCTTCATCCAATGACCATAATCTGCCCACCCAGTGATTTCTCTGGGTATAAATAAATCAAAAGTGCTGACTACCGGTATGCAGGAAGGGGTACTGTCCCTTGGCTTAGCCCGCTGGGTGATCATGTGCTCAGTAGGCATCTGAGCATGTTTGACTCGCTCATCAGTCATTGATGTATAAACTAATCTCTATCAACCAAAGCAGAGCATAGGGAATAAAAAAGGAATTCAATGTTTCCCCCCCACATATGAAGAGAATACCGTGTGTAGAATATATATATTTTTATATAATATTTTTATGTCACACGCCAGGTTCTTTATAGCAGTTAGGAAAGCAATTCTAGTTTGTGCCCCATGTTAGAAGCTAGAAGACAAAACTACATTATTCCTGGAGACTAGGCCATTCAATGTGATTTTCTTAGAAAATCAAACACATTAAGACCTTGTGTGAAATAGCTGGCAGCAGTATGCCATTGCTATATTCACTACACTAGACTAAACAAACGGACAGCCAGATACAGGAGTTGCTATGGAATAGTAGCGCTGAATATATTTTGCCTGTTTTATTCTATAAGTACCATAAGTTTTAAATATTTTTAGCAAGTGGTATCTTAACTGTCTGGCGTCTCCACGATCAAACAACACTGCACAATTCTCATGTAAATTTCCTTATAATTTATTCACTTTCTGTTAAATATTGTTTTTTATTATTACATAACAAAGGGGGTTTCATGTAATGTGGAATTTCATATAATTAAAGGTAATCGGAGGTCATTATGTTTTCATCTGTTACTTTGGTAGTAAAGATGGTTTAGTAAAACGTTGTAACGATTAACTAACATTTTAACTAGCAAAAAAGTCAGAATTATGCTATATGGTGGTGTTCATGATTGAGAGCACGTGGTATGGCCCCATTGTGCGACCACGCAGTATGGCCTAATTTATGTGGGCACGTGTATGACTCCATTATGTGACCATGCAGTATGGCCTAATTGTGTGGGCAGGTAGTATGGCCCCATTGTGCGAACCACGTGGTATGGCCTAATTGTGTGGGCACGTGTATGACCCCATTATGTGACCATGCAGTATGGCCTAATTGTGTGGGCAGGTAGTATGACCCCATTCTGTACCCCTGTTGTATGGCCTAATTGTGTGGGCACGTGTATGGCCCCATTGTCAACCACAGCGCGTATGGCCTAATTTGGTGGGCACGTGTATGACCCCATTATGTGACCATTCATAATGGCCTAATTGTGTGGGCAGGTAGTATGACCCCATTATGTGACCATGCAGTATGGCCTAATTGTGTGGGCAGGTAGTATGGCCCCATTGTGCGACCACGTGGTATGGCCTAATTGTGTGGGCGGGTGGTATGGCCCCATTGTGCGACCACGTGGTATGGCCTAATTGTGTGGGCAGGTGGTATGGCCCCATTGTGCGACCACGCAGTATGGTCTAATTGTGTGGGCAGGTATGGCCCCATTGTGCGACCACGTGGTATGGCCTAATTGTGTGGGCGGGTGGTATGGCCCCATTGTGCGACCACGCAGTATGGCCTAATTGTGTGGGCAGGTAGTATGGCCCCATTGTGCGACCACGCAGTATGGCCTAATTGTGTGGGCAGGTGGTATGGCCCCATTTGTGCGGACCACGCAGTATGGCCTAATTGTGTGGGCAGGTAGCATGGTCCCATTGTGCGACCACGTGGTATGGCCTAATTGTGTGGGCAGGTGGTATGGCCCCATTGTGCGACCACGCAGTATGGTCTAATTGTGTGGGCAGGTATGGCCCCATTGTGCGACCACGCAGTATGGCCTAATTGTGTGGGCGGGTGGTATGGCCCCATTGTGCGACCACGCAGTATGGCCTAATTGTGTGGGCAGGTAGCATGGCCCCATTGTGCGACCACGCAGTATGGCCTAATTGTGTGGGCAGGTAGTATGGCCCCATTGTGCGACCACGCAGTATGGCCTAATTGTGTGGGCAGGTAGTATGGCCCCATTGTGCGACCACGCAGTATGGCCTAATTGTGTGGACAGGTAGCATGGCCCCATTGTGCAACCACGCAGTATGGCCTAATTGTGTGGGCAGGTAGTATGGCCCCATTGTGCGACCACGCAGTATGGTCTAATTGTGTGGGCAGGTAGTATGGCCCCATTGGGCGACCACGCGGTATGGTCTAATTGTGTGGGCAGGTAGTATGGCCCCAATGGGTGACCACACGGTATGGCCCCATTGTGTACCATAGCACTATTAAATCAATGCCATAGTTGGAAATTAACACTTATTATCTGTAATTTATGACCATTATTTTTAAGGCCATGGTGATAAAGCAGCGATATTCGTCATATTGGCCATCGGTCCATGATAAGTTCCATAAACACTATAAAAGGATTGTGCTACTTAAGACATTTCTGTTTTTAGTTTGGCAAACTGCTCGTTAGAACTATGTCCTTTACTAGATTTCCCTCATAATGGAAATATGGCATCCGTCTGCAGACATTTGATGTGGGAACATTGTGTGTCTGAGCCTCTGCGGGGGACTTAGCTTAATGGGAACGCATTGCAAAAGGGCCAATTATAAAATAAAACTGCATAGTGGTTCCTGCTGGATCTGTTGAAAGTTAAAATAGCAGAATTAGAGTTTTCCACACGAATATAAAAATCAAACAAATAACCTGATCTGCCGAAGGTTGGGGGCTTTCTTTGTGACTGTCTGGCAGCTGTTAAGTAATGTATGTTGCTGCAGAGCTTGAGATGAGCCTTGGTTCTTGACATAGGAATTCTTGAAGTGCAGAGCCAAAACTGCCATACCCTCCAGTTTCAGGCTAGTTTGCCTCTATAGGCCATGGAACTAATTGGTAAAATCTAATAACCTTACTTTATATATATTAAATGCCATTTACACCCCCAAATCCAAAATTTGCCCCAGTGGTGGCCCTACTGTGTCTAGTTTTAAAAAATCCTTACCTTACATCCCTGTGCCTTATGGTTCTCCTGCAGTTCATGTCCAAAGTCCAGGAAACTGGCCAGTAGGAGCCGTCTTCCTGTCCAAAGGTCTCTGCCTGCTTTCTTGCCTCCAGGAGGGATAGTGACATGCACAGGGGAGCCCTTATCCCCCTCCCTCACTCCCTCCTGATCCCATCTGGCTGCCCTTCTACCTCTGCCTTGCCAACTCCCAACCACGTGTTAAAAGAAAGTTTCCAATTCAAACTTACAGCCCTTCTCTTTTCTTTTGTTTCCGGTTAGCAGAGAGGGGGAGAAGCCACTGGAGTGGAGGTACTGTAAGTATGAATCGGAAAGTTTTTTTTTAGTTTTAACACAGCGGTTGGGGTGGGCAAGGCAGAGGAACAGTATATTAAAAGATTTATTTTTGGGTTGACATGCCCTTTAAATAATCTCCCTTTAAAAGTCAATATATAACCTTCCGCTTACATGCAGCCACTGTTACAGCTCTTTCTGGTTTCTTAACGTAGGTTTGGTAAATGCTACTGTTCAGGCGATATGTATGTTTTTTTCTCCCGCGGTGGCACATCTGATGGCTGTTTTGTACCCAGGTATCAAAGCGCAATTAGCACAGTCTTTAGGGAATTTTTCAATAAAGTGTTTGATAATTAGAGTACTTATCACTGCAGAAACATTGTGGGCTTGATTCACAGATGAAATATTGTGTTACAGAGCTGGAAGGGAAGATATTCCTTACCATGAGATCCATGCTCTGCGCGATTGGAAACTGGCGTGGCCAGTCTAACAAGTTCCCAATCCAAATGATGTCAGACTCTTGGCCCACTTTCTCGGGATGACTATACCAGCTGGTCCAAGGTTTTTGTGTTTAAGAAACAGATGGAGAATCGTTAATTCTATTAGGGCTGCAAGCAAGAGTGACAAGTTCCCTGCAGTGTTTGATGTGTGAGCGCAAAAAAATAATCCATTATATGGCAGGTCCACTTAGCACATTCACCAAAAAATGCATCTGGTGCTAGTTTCAATCGTGAATGCATTCTACACATGTGAGGAGTCTGTTGACTTGGAATATGTTGTGTTTACTGCAGTAAAAAATGAGCCATAATTGTCAGTGTTCTGCCTCTTTGAACAAATCTCCCCTCTCCGTATGTGTCTAGCAATGTAGCTTCTCTCTATGTAAAGATTCACCTGTTCAGTCAGAGAAAGTGAAATTACTGTTAAAAGCAACAACAAAAGGTTCAGCTCAGGGCATTGTAAAAATATAGAAAGATAATATATAGAATACCTATATATATGTAATACAAATAATTCTTATTGAATGTGTGCTTGTGAAGGTCACGCCATGGTATATCTGTGATGGTTCTCATTCATCCAGGTCATGGTATATCTGTGTGGTTCATCATTCATCCAGGTCATGGTATATCTGTTAAGGTTCTCATTTATCCAGGTCATGGTATATCTGTGAGGTTCTCATTCATCCAGGTCATGGTATATCTGTGAAGGTTCTCATTCATCCAGGTCATGGTATTTCTGTGATGTTCTCATTCATCCAGGTCATGGTATATCTGTGAAGGTTCTCATTATCCAGGTCATGGTATATCTGTGAAGGTTCTCATCAATCCACGCCATGTATATCTGTGATGGTTCTCATTTATCCAGGTCATGGTTATTCTGTGAAGGTTCTCATTCATCCAGGTCATGGTATATCTGGGAAGGTCTCATTCATCCAGGTCATGGTAGTCTGTGATGGTTCTCATTCATCCAGGTCATGGTATATCTGTGAAGGTTCTCATTTATCCAGGTCATGGTATATCTGTGAAGGTTCTCATTCATCCACGCCATGGTTATATCAGTGATGGTTCTCATTTATCCAGGTCATGGTATATCTGTGAGGTTCTCATTCATCCAGGTCATGGTATATCTGTGAAGGTTCTCATTCATCCAGGCCATGGTATATCTGTGAAGGTTCTCATTCATCCACGCATGGTATACTGTGATGGTTCTCATTCATCCAGCATGGTATATCTGTGAAGGTTCTCATTCATCCAGGTCATGGTATATCTGTGAAGGTTCTCATCACAGGTCATGGTATATCTGTGATGGTTCTCATTCATCCAGTCATGGTATATCTGTTAAGTTCTCATTTATCCAGGTCATGGTATATCTTAAGGTTCTCTCATCCACCGCATGGTATATCTGTGATGTTCTCATTTATCCAGGTCATGGTATATCTGTGAAGGTTCTCATTCATCCAGGTCATGGTATATCTGTGAAGGTTCTCATTCATCCAGGTCATGGTATATCTTTGAAGGTTCTCATTCATCCACGCCATGTATATCTGTGAAGGTTCTCATTCATCCAGTCATGGTATATCTTGTAAGGTTCTCATTCATCCAGGTCATGGTATGTTTGTGAAGTTCTCATTCATCCAGGTCATGGTATATCTGTGAAGGTTCTCATTCATCCACGCCATGGTATACCTGTGAAGGTTGTCATTCATCCATGTCATGGTATATCTGTTAAGGTTCTCATTCATCCAGGTCATGGTATATCTAGAAGGTTCTCATTCATCCAGGTCATGGTATATCTGTGAGGTTCTCATCATCCGGTCATGGTAGTCTGTGATGGTTCTCATTCATCCGGTCATGGTATATCTGTGAAGGTTCTCATTCATCCAGGAAATGGTATATCTGTGAAGGTTGTCATTCATCCAGGTCATGGTATATCTGTTAGGTTCTCATTCATCCAGGTCTAGTATATCTGTGAAAGTTCTCATTCATCCACGCCATGATATATCTGTGAGGTTGTCATTTATCCACGCCATGGTATATCTGTGAAGGCTGTCATTCATCCAGGTCAGGGTATATCTTGTTAAGGTTCTCATTCATCCAGGTCATGGTATATCGGTGAAGGTTCTCCATTCATCCGACATTGTATATCTGTGATGGTTCCCATTCATCCAGGTCATGGTATAAACTGTTAAGGTTCTCATTCATCCAGGTCATGGTATATCGTGAAGGTTCTCATTCATCCAGGTCATGGTATATCTGTGATGGTTCTCATTCATCCAGTCATGGTATCTAGATGTTTTTCTCATTCATCCAGATCATGGTATATTTGTGAGGTTGTCATTTATCCAGGTCATGGATATCTGTGATGGTTCTCATTCATCCAGGTCATAGTATATCTGTGATGGTTTCTTCATCTCCGGTCATGGTATATCTGTGATGGTCTTCATTTATCCAGGTCATGGTATATCGTGATGGTTCTCATTCATCCAGGTCATGGTATATCTGTGGTATTCAGTTAGATCACTGGACTAGTTTTAGTTCTTGAGAATTTCGCTAGTCATTTGATGACATTCAATTCAGAATGACTTGTATAAGAAGCTGTTGGCAATATACTCTGGAAAGTCTCAATCAGCATATAACAGCAAGGTGTTAGGGACCTTCTAAATGCAAGGTGTGATTGCATTGTGGCTAAATCACTGCCCGGGTAAGGTGTCAAAACAGCATTGTAAATGGGGACCGTTTTTGTCGAACCCCTCACCTCTATTTAGTCTTGGTTTATTTTGACATAAATGCCTCCTTTTGAACCAATCCTTTCTTTATCCAGATGTGACATTACAATCTTTAAAGCTTTGCCCTTTCCCTTAAGATGCAGATCAACGGCTGAGTCCTGACCGAGGAATTAGCTCTACTGTGCTGGGCCATACGTTGGTGCAGTTGCTGTTTGGTCTCTCCCACATACAAATCAGAGACATTCTTCACTGCACTGCCACGCATATATGATGTCGCTTTTCTTGTCATTCGGTACTTGGTCTGTCGGATGTACCAGTTGCTGCCTCAGTGTGTTGTTTGGTTTAAAGCAGACAGGGATACGATGTTTTTTTGAAAATTTTTCTTAATTTCTCTGAAACCCCTGCTACATATGGGATGACCATGTTTTCTCCTGTCTTGCTTTTCCACTTCACTGTTGGTATTCGTGTTCTTTTCTTTCTTTCTACTCCTTTAGACAAAGGCCCAGTCCGGATTTTCACGAGTTTTAAAGGCTCCTCTGAAGATGTTTCATTTCTTTACCCTTTGCCTCTGTGTTAGTGGGGATTTTCTCTGCTCTGTGTTGCAGGGTTCTGATGACACCCAGCTTGAACTTTCCAGGGTACTTATTGCCAGACTGGCTTTCTGAATTGAGAAAGCGTCTATGTCTAGCAAAATGTTTTCAAAAACTAAACTTCAAGTCCACTTGGCATAACTGAATATAACAGATATTTTACTGAACATTCTCCCCTACAACCTGCATAGCACATCCTTTTCCTGACCCATTGAGCTCAAACATGCTCAATTGATTCACCTAAGAAAGGAAATTCTGTTAATTGAATAAATCTGTAAACTGGGGATGAGCCATCAAAGGTTAAAGGTACACTATACTGAAAAATGACTTTGCCTCATCTTAATCTATATTGAATACATGTAAGTAGCACTTACTCAGATTTGCGTGTGTTGCTGCATGCCTTCAATCCAGCACACGTTTTGGTTTAGGAGCAGTATCCTAAAACACAAACCCCAAGCTAGAAAGGTAAATATCCTAACAACCATATAAAAATGAGAGATGAGACACAGATAACTGCTTTTACATTAAGGTGCTCTTCCTTCTGAAATAGTGTTGTTCTGAGGTTTTAGTTGTCCTTTAAGTTAACGGGAACTGATGAATGAATTGTTTGTATGTTTCTCTTTAAATATAAATACTTTTTATTTTACAAATATAGAATGAAATAGTGTGCCATGTGTTCTAGTGGGTGCTGAGAGAATATGAAGCATCATTAAAGAACATTATAAGACATTAGGAAAGTGAGAACTTCCTTCAAGCTGTTTAGAGATTTGAATTCCCCAGGAGGAAATGTCAGTGACAAAATTTGGCTACGTCATTGAACGTTGACGTCCATGGGGTTAATAGTCTTACTGTTATCTAGTTTCTTCCATGCTGAAGAGCAATTGCCCTCTGATTGTAACATTGCATTCATTAAAGAAAAGATTTAAAATATTAAGTTCTGACTAAATGTATTACTTGTTTGACTGCAGCTTAAGATTTTGTTACCTGCTTCTCAGGGGAAAAAACATGTATGGAAACCACAGTTCTCCTTTAAGGAATGCTCATCGGCTAATGACATAATGACACCACCTTGCATTCAGGAGGTCCATAACCTTGCTGTTATATGCTGATTGGGACACATTTCACGGTATTTATTGCCAACAGATTCTTGTACAAGTCATTCTGAATTGAGAAAGCCAGTCGGATGACTAGCGAAACGTCTTCAAGAACTAAACTTTAAGTCCAGTTGATCTAATTGAATACAAAAGATATACCATGACCTGGATGAATGAGAACCATCACAGATATACCATGACCTGGATGAATGAGAACCATCACAGATATACCATGACCTGGATGAATGAGAACCTTCACAGATATACCATGACCTGGATGAATGAGAACCATCACAGATATATCATGACCTGGATGAATGAGAACCTTCACAGATATACCATAACCTGGATGAGTGGGAATCTTCACAGATATACCATGACCTGGATGAGTGGGAATCTTCACAGATATTCCATGACCTACTGTATCTAAATGAGAACCATCACAGATATTCCATTACCTGGATGAATAGGAATCTTCAGGGATATACCATGACCTGGGTGAATGAGAACCTTCACAGATATACCATGACCTGGAGGAATAAGAAACCTTCACAGATATTCATATACCAGCACCTGGAGGAATGAGAACCATCACAGATATACTATGACCTGATGAATGAGAACCTCCACAGATATACCATGACCTGGGATGAATGAGAACCACCACAGATTACCATGACCTGGATGAATGAGAACCTTCACAGATATACCATGACCTGATGAATGAGAACCTTCACAGATATACCATGACCTGGATGAATGAGAACCTCACAGATATACCATGACCTGGATGAATAGGAATCTTCAGATATACCATACCTGGATAATGAGAACCATCACAGATATAACCATGACCTGGATGAATGATACCTTCACGATATACCTGACCTGGATGAATGAGAACCATCACAGATATATCATGACCTGGATGAATAGACCTTCACAGATATACCTATACCTGGATGAGTGGAATCTTCACAGATTACCCATGACTGATGAGTGGGAATCTTCACAGATATTCCATGACCTACTGTATCTAAATGAGAACCATCACAGATATTCCATTACCTGGATGAATAGGAATCTTCAGGGATATACCATGACCTGGGTGAATGAGAACCTTCACAGATATACCATGACCTGAGAAAAGAAACCTCCACAGATATTCATCCAGGCCATGGTATATCTGTGAAGGTCCTCATTCATCAGGTCATGGTATGAGAACCTTCATAGATATACCATGACCTGGTGAATGAGAACCTTTACAGATAACCACCTGACTACTGTATCTAAATGAGAACCATCACAGATATTCCATACCTGGATCAATGAGAACCTTCATAGATATACCATGACCTGGAGGAATGAGAACCTTACAGATATACCATGACTGGAGGAAATAGAACCTTCACAGATTTCATCCAGCCATGGTATATCTGTGAAGGTCCTCATTCATCCAGTCATGTATGGAAACCTTCATAGATATCCTGACCTGGATGATGAGAACCTTTACAGATAAACCATGACCTGGAGGAATGAGAACACTTCACAGATACACCATAGCTGAGAATGAGAACCTTCACAAGCCTTATGACACATTCTGATTTATTTACATTTTGACTTTTTACTGAAGGTTCTCATTGCTCCTGTTCATGGATCTGTAGTGTTGAGTTAAAGAGATTGACTTCAAGTTTAACTCACTAGTTGACTGGATTCCTCAATTCAAAAAGCCAGTCAGATCACTGGTGAATCATTTAAAAAACTTAACTTAAAGTACAGCTGCCAAATGTTGTAGCAACAAATTTTCCTATGAAGCATCTGCAGTCTTGCCTTGTTCTAGATTCTTTATTGACTCCTAGATTCATTTGTAACTCCATAAAGTTGGTGGAGACTTGTGGAGCGGTCTCAATCCATGTATCCAAGCATTTCCCAATCACATTGAATTTAAGTTGTGAGGTTAATTCCCTTCTCATAGGCTAGAAAATATTGTAGTGCCTTAATAGTCCAATATATGATGTAAAATAAGAGTACGTGCGATACTTTTTTATGGACTAACAGTTTATTTAGTTGACAAGCTTTCGAGGCTAAACCCTCTTCATCGGTCAAGCAGTACTCAGTACTTCTCATAGGCCCACTCATCCATATTATTCAGTAGCACTTATGAATGCATTTAATGATTTGTTATCCCAATGTTGTTTACTGTTCTAATAATGATATAATGATGGGTTTCTGTTCTATAAATCATATGATCTTCAGTCCATGTCTTTGAAAGCACATCCTTTAAAGGACTATGCAAATTATTAGATCTGATGTCATTCATATGTTTCTTATTTAATTTTGATATCAACACCCAACTGTTAGCAGATAAATGGGGTCTTGGCCAATGCGGGACGCTGGAGAAAAACAGACTTATAGGAAAGGAGTGCCCAGAGATTTGCGGTTCTGGGTGAATCTCCCTGTTAGACTCTTGGCAGATATTTTTCTTCTTCTACTCTACACTAAAACTAGCCATGACAATGATTGACTATATGCGCCTTAAAGGAAGAGAAACCGCCAGAGAACTTACAATCTGAACTGTAAGATAGAAAGCTAGAATAAATAAACAATATCAAGAGATAATGATCCTCTGAGTGTGTCAAGCAGCCATAAAGAGCCACACAGTATTCTGTAAGGGTACTTTATCCAGACGCATAAAAATATAAATTGCAGAGAACTGTAGATTATTCTGGTACTCTTAATATATTATAAGTTTTCTGTCAGGTAATTTTAACTTCGATTGTTTTTTCAAAAGTGCATTAAAAGTCCGTGACGCCAAATTGAAGTTTGTTTTGTGGATTGGAATGAAAATGTATGTCTGTATGTATATCTGTTGTATTCAATTAGATCAACTGGACTTGAAATGTAGTTCTTGTACAATGCTGTTAACACCTTACTCTGGGCGTTCCTATACACCTCTTAGCCACTACTAATCACACCCTTAACACCTGGCTGTGATATGCTAATTGGGATTTTCCAGGGTACATAATTGCCACAGATTCTTGTACAGTCATTCTGAATTGAAAAGCCAGTCGGATGACTAGCGAAACGTCTTCAAGAACTACATTTCAAGTCCAGTTGATCTAATTGAATACAACAGATATACCATGACCTGGATGAATGAGAACCTTCACAAGCATATGTCTGTATGTATAGTTTGTTTATATAGCGCCACTTGAGGAAGCAGCGCAGTACAAATCAAGATACAAAAGTCTACAAGGGACAAAAATATAAATACATAAATAGCTCAGTACAATATAATTATATAATCTAATATAATAATATAGGAGGGTAACTACAGACCAAGGGAATGGGGAGAATTGCAGTAGTGAGCCTTATGCATTGCAAATTAAACAATTAATAATAGACAGTTAATATAATAGATATGCCAACCTGAACAAGAGCATAACCAATCACATACGTACACATATAATTACTACATTTAACCTATTTAACAAACATTAAATAGCTTCAGCAAATTGATTTAATGCCTCTTCTGCACAGTTTTTTTTTGTTGTAAGACTTGTCTGCCATGTCCACCCCCAAAATGACATTTGATATTCTCATAGAGGGGCCTCAAACCTTAAGATCATTTTACTTACACTGCCCAGAACTGCACACAAATCTAGTTATTCAGCACAATCCCTGCAGGCAATTTGCTGAAGAGCAGGAAAAGCTCAAGCTTTCATGCATGCTCAGATGAACTTCCACGGTCTCAATGAACAAGCCTCCAGATACAGTTATTGGCTGTGACATCATACATCAGTACATCATGTATCTGATGCAGGGATCGGGCTGAATAATTCCCTTTGAGTGCAGTTTTGGGCAGTGTGAGTATAAACGATCTTAGGGTTTTTTGGGGCTTCTTTATCAGAATATCAAATGTTATTTTTGGTGGAAATGCAGGTATCCCACCCCCTTCTGTCGAGTTTCGGGAGCTTCCCTGATTCTGGGGTGGTCTCCAGCACTCCCACAGACCACAGAAAACTCCCGTGACCACAAGGACCGAAGCTCCTCCCCAGAATTCCCCTTACCCTGGCCTCCATGCTCTCGGAATGTCTTGTATGGGTCCACCACACCCCTGTAACGCCTCTAACTGAACCTCTAACTCTTCTGATGTGGATCTCTCAGATCCATGCCTCCAGCCATGCCTTCTTCCCACCTACTGACTCCCCCACAGTGCCAAGAAGCCTTGTTTGGCAGGTGTGGGATGTCTGGATGCCCCTTTAAAACAGTCTTGTAAAAAGGTATAACCGTATAACTCCGAGTATAAACCAACCCAGTATAAACCGAGGTACCCAATTTCACACAAAAAAATCTAATAAAAGTTTTTGACTCGAGTATAACCGAGGGTGAAACTTGGCATTCAGATGTTTGGAAACTACAACTCCCAGCTAATAAAGCATGCTGGGAGTTGTAGTTTCCAAACATCTTGAATGCCACCCTCACTTGGCATTCAAGATTTTTGGAAACTACTCCCAGCATGCTTATTAGCTGGGAGTTGTAGTTGGCTTGGCTCCGGGCAGTGACGTCGGCCGGCGCGCCAGTACATGGAATGATCGTGCGGCTGCCGGAATATAGAGGACGCTGCTGCTGGAAGGGAAGGACGCTGATCTTCAATGGCACTTAGTGACTCGAGTAAAACCGAGTCCAAGTTTTCAGGCTGATTTTACAGTCTGAAAAACTCGTTTTATACTCAGTATATCGGTAGTTATATACAACGCGCAATACTGATATTAAATTTGCGTGCATCTCACTTTTGAGATATTGTGTGAACAAGATTGTGTATGATCAGATTAAACCAGGACAACATCTGAGAGCACCCCTGACAACACTGGAACAAGAAGAAAACACTTTTGGTAGAACAACGATGATGTTAACACTGGTTCAGGTGTTTTCAATACTTTTCATTCTGACATCCATTTCCAATACACAAAATAACAGATATAACCATGTAGATAGAGCTTATTTCGTCACATAATTTTGTTGTTGCTATAACTGCCCCACCAGAAAAAATGTCCCGACTTACTTGGTCCTGCTCCTTTGTACTGTGTATAAGCTCTTCATATACACATGGGAATAAAATGTATTTATTGTCTATTGATGTATATGATATATTTTTTTTCTTTGCATTTATTACCTTGCTTGTAACCTGTTTAATAGATCCAGTGGCCTGGCTAATGAGAGCTTAGCTGGGGACCCTGGGATGGACATTATCTGGTCGACCCCCTTTTTGGAGGTCAATTCTTCAAGGGTCACCCAGTCTTCTAATGAACTAGAAGTAGACCCATTATAAAGGTTTCCCCCATTTACTGTAACCAGAAGCCAAACAGGATTTTAACATTTGAATATAATAAACAATGAAAACCTCCCTCCCATTACACCCCCCTCTGTGTTTCATGTCCATCCCCTATATAAACAATGTAAGTTAGCTTGTTCAGCCCCAATGGGAACCCTGATCGAACTTACCCCTCCAGGGCACCTATAAGAAGATATTCACTCCTGGTCCACCCATCTTCTGCTCTGGTCCTTTTCCGGGTCTCAGCAGTCAACCATAGTGGCAATGGTTGACATCATGGCCATATGATTGTTTGCATTAGTGAATATCTCTTTTAGGAGCCACAAGAGTAAGTAATATTGCTGTCTCCACTCTTGGGGGGGGAACAGCTAACATTGTTTATTAAGGGGGGTGGACATACCCTTTAAATAACTCATCTGTCAAGGTTAACCTATATGATCTCATTGTTATATCAGCTTGATGATGTTTTCCTGTACTTTTTCCTTTAACGTCGAATACTAATTCTTTTTGCATCCCTGTTATAGCATGCTGTACTGCCAGAAATGCAATTTAATTAATTTAATGTTCCATTCTCAGCAGTTTGTTGACTTTTTAATGCTTTAGTTAAAGGACAATTATACTATCCTCCCTCTCGTTCCTCCTTTTTCACTGCTAATTCCTCACCTTGGGTACTTTACTGATCAGCTGGAATACTTACATAAAGATTCCCGGCTTGTTTCTGCAGTGCACGATGTAGTCAATGGGAATACGCACTTTACAAATATTATATCATGGAAGTATTCCAGCTGATAGGTGCTTATGGCGATCAGTAGCTTCATATAAGTTCTGGATATTTCATCATCGCCCTAAAGGGTTAGACTTTACATTTAGGCTTCTTGTGTGTGCTGCAGATAGTTGCAGATCTCTCACTGTGTAGCCTGTGCAACCATTGGGCTATCACTAATGTTAACAGAGATATCATGTACGCGGAGAGCAGTAAGAGGTGGTTGATGAGCAGTGATAATGACCATCAGGGGTGTATGTCTCAAATATTTTAACATTCCATATTTGGACCATAGTTGCTTTTTAATGTCTATAGAACCTCACTATCAGAAAAAGACGGGGCTCATAGAGTTGTTCCTAGATAGCTCATAATTCTCTGGGGAGGTGCTTCTGGTAATTTCAATGTTTTTTATTGCAGCTCCTTAGTGAATCCTTGCCATCTCTTGGCGGATGACTTGTCTGAAAGTAAACCTGACTTTATCAGTAAAAAAAAAAAGGGGGATTTGCATAGTCTTTACTATGACCAACCTCAATATACGTTTCAGAGCGGAATCTTTGTAAGCAAAAAAAACAAAATTGGTGGAATAGTGTTTCCATTTTATCAATTGAACATCTTGTGAACTACTACAGATAATGATGACTTTTCTCTGGCAAAACGTATTCCACTCCACATCCTTCTTATTGGCTAAAGTGGAGGAATTAAAGGCCGTCAGAATAGTGAACATCTGAACATACTGGCTATATTCCCACTATTGCCTTTTATTCACGCCAGAGACTGTGCTGTAAGTGGGTGATGGTCGGAGTAGATTAAGGCAAGTTATTGCAGCCCTCGCTCTTTCCGTGAGTTCTAAGCCTGTGTCTAGTTAGGATGACAAAGTATTCATGGAATCGCAGTGTAGAGCTGGGAAATCGATTGGACAGAGCTATGAATGAAGCACAGGAAAAAAAAGTGATGCCTCGGTCTCTCTAGAGTACAAAGAAATAAATAGTCCTGTGTGTTCATTATATTTACTGAAAGGCACTGACTTCTTTTATTAGCACAACGGCACTGCAGTGGTTTAACAAAAGGATAGAACAGGAATGAGGGCCTTATCATAGGGGGGGTCAGGTCATTCCTAATATACCACTGACCTGTTGAAACACTATATAACCTCTGGCTATTAGTTATGACCCTAGTAGTCACACCTCAAGACAAATAGGAAGTGTTCTCCTCTGAAATAAGTTTTTTTAAATTGCCCATTACTGGAAACTATCATTCTTCCCAACCACCACTATCTTTTTGTTGATCTGTCCCCTTTTCTTTAGATATTCAATCTGAACCGTCTTACATTTCAGCTGTCATCAATGCCTTCTTATCATAAACTAGTCTTCTGTGAGCAGTTTTGCTGTAGCTGGAATGGTGACAAAGTTTTGACAGTTGGACTGCTGTGCAGTTTTTGACGGTTCGTTTTGTGGAGGAAAAAGTCAGGTCAGATGGAATTGAGTGGTTAAAAGAGGAGGGCTTTACTGCTCCTGAGCAAAACAAGTACTGGATTGAAGGCATGCAGCAACACACACACCCTCAGAAGAAGTTACAGTATTTATTCATAGATCAAATGAGGAAAAGGCATTTTTTGTAGTGTCCCTTTAAATAGAAATTCAGCTTAAACTTTTCTTCTCTCTGATTTGTTAATCTAGCTCCAGAGTTGGGAGGGTTATAAACTCTACCCATTACCCGTCTGTCAACCACCTGTTATTGGGATGTGTGTGTTACTGTAACTCTTGTCCATCCAAAAAGCGAACATGCACACCACTAATTGAAGCTCTAGTTTCGTAAAACCAATTCTTTATTCAATAAAATGCATAAATAAAACGGAACACTCTATGGTCAGTCCCTCTGACGCGTTTGGTACACCATACTTAATCAAGGTATGAATGACTCATACTGTTATTGGGATGTGTGTGTTACTGTAACTCTTACACTTACATTAAGTTGTATTTGTTAATTTCATTTCGAAAGTCCTCCTCCATTGTGACAATATATGGTACCTTCAATGATACACTGTGTTTCTCATGAGATGTTAAAGGGAAGTTTAGTGCAAAAAAAATGCTTCCAATAAAAAGACAGCCAGATTTACTGATGGTGTTGATCCCATGCTAATCTATATATATCTATAATCTATATCTAAAGCCATTTAGCATTACTATTGAGCTCTTTTATCCCAACTTTTTAATGGCAGCAAATAGCTGTCATTAAGTATGCAGCAGGAAAGACCTTAATGTAATATCCCTGCTGCTATTGAAGTTCTGGTTAATCCAGCTGTTATTTTTCTTCATCCAATGACCATAATCTGCCCACCCAGTGATTTCTCTGGTTATAAATAAATCAAAAGTGCTGACTACCGGTATGCAGGAGGGTACTGTCCCTGGCTTAGCCCGCTGGGTGTCATGTGCTCAGTAGCATCTGATCATGTTGACTCGCTCATCAGTCATTGATGTATAACTAATCTCTATCAACCAAAGCAGAGCATAGGGAATAAAAAGATTCAATGTTTCCCCCCACATATGAAGAGAATACCGTGTGTAGAATATATATATTTTTATATAATATTTTTATGTCACACGCAGGTTCTTTATAGCAGTTGGAAAGCAATTCGTTTGTGCCCATGTTAGAAGCTAGAAGACAAAATACATTTTATTCCTGGAGCTAGGCCATTCTGTGATTTTCTTAGAAAATCAAACACATTAAGACCTTGTGTGAAATAGCTGCTGCAGCAGTATGCCATTGCTATATTCACTACCACTAGACTAAACAACGGACAGCCAGATACAGGAGTTGCTATGGAATAAGTAGCGCTGAATATATTTTGCCTGTTTTATTCTTAAGTACCATAAGTTTTTAAATATTTTACAAGTGTATCTTAACTGTCTGGCGTCTCCACGATCACACAACACTGCACAATTCTCATGTAAATTTCCTTATAATTTATTCACTTTCTGTTAATATTGTTTTTATTATTACATAACAAAGGGGTGCAGTAATGTGGAATTCATATAATAAAGGTAATCGGGGTCATTATGTTTTCATCTGTTACTTTGGTAGTAAAGATGGTTTAGTAAAGTTGTTAACGATTACTAAACATTTTAACTAGCAAAAAGTCAGATTATGCTATATGGTGGTGTTCATGAGTGAAGCACGTGGTATGGCCCCATTGTGCGACCACGCAGTATGGCCCTAAATTTTGTGGGCACGTGATAGGCTCCATTATTTACCAGTGCAGTATGGCCTAATTGTGTGGGCAGTATATGGCCCCATGGTGCGACCACGTGGTATGGCCTATATTGTTTTGGCACGTGTATGACCCCATTATGTTGACCATGCAGTATGGCCTAATTGTGTGGGCAGGTAGTATGACCCCATTTGTACCGCGTTGTATGGCCTAATTGTGTGGGCACGTGTATGGCCCATTGTTCAATTCAACCACGCAGTATGCCTAATTTGTGTGGGCACGTGTATGACCCCATTATGTGACCATCAGTATGGCCTCATTGTGTGGGCAGTAGTATGACCCCATTATGTGACCCATGCAGTATGGCCTAATTGTGTGGGCATGTATATGGCCCCATTGTGGCGACCACGTGGTATGGCCTAATTGTGTGGGCGGGTAGGTATGGCCCCATTGTGCGCACCACGCAGTATGGCCTAATTGTGTGGGCAGGTAGTATGGCCCCATTGTGCGACCACCCAGTATGGCCTAATTGTGTGGGTAGGTAGTTGGCCCCATTGTGCGACCACGTGGTTGGCCTAATTTTGTGGGCGGGTGGTATGGCCCCATTGTGTGACCAGGCAGTATGGCCTAATTGTGTGGGCAGGTAGTATGGCCCCATTGTGCGACCACGCATTATGGCCTAATTGTGTGGGCAGGTGGTATGGCCCTTGTGCGACCACGCAGTATGGCCTAATGTGTGGGCAGTAGCATGGTCCCATTGTGCGACCACGTGTATGGCCTAATTGTGTGGGCAGGTGGTATGGCCCCATTGTGCGCCACGCAGTATGGTCTATTGTGTGGGCAGGTATGGCCCCATTGTGCGACCACGCAGTATGGCCTAATGTGTGGGCGGTGGTATGGCCCATTGTGCGACCACGCAGTATGGCCTAATTGTGTGGGCAGGTATGCCCCATTGTGCGACCACGCAGTAATGGCCTAATTTGTGGGCAGGTAGTATGGCCCCATTGTGCGACCACGCAGTATGGCCTAATGGTGTGGCAGGTGGTATGGCCCCATTGTGCGACCACGCAGTATGGCCTAATTGTGTGGGGCAGGTGGTTATGGCCCCATTGTGCGACCACGCAGTATGGCCTAATTGTGTGGGCAGGTAGCATGGCCCCATTTGTCACCAACGCAGTATGGCCTAATTGTGTGGGCAGGTGTATGGCCCCATTGGCGCCCACGCGGTATTGTCTAATGTTGTGGACGGTAGCATGGCCCCATTGTGCGACCACGCAGTATGGCCTAATTGTGTGGGCAGGTAGTATGGCCCCATTGTGCGACCACGCAGTATGGCCTAATTGTGTGGACAGGTGCATGGCCCCATTGTGCACCACGTCAGTATGGCCTAATTGTGTTGGCAGGTAGTTGGCCCCATTGTGCGACCACCAGTATGGTCTAATTGTGTGGCAGGTAGTATGGCCCCATTGGGCGACCACTGCGGTATGGTCTAATTGTGTGGGCAGGTAGTATGGCCCCAATGGTTGACCACACGGTATGGCCCCATTGTGTACCATAGCACTATAAAATATGCCATAGTTGGAAATTAACACTTATTATCTGTAATTTTATGACCATTATTTTTAAGGCCATGGTGATAAAGCAGCGATATCGTTCATATGGCCATCTGGTCCATGAAAAAAGTTCCATAAACAACTATAAAAGGATTGGCTACTTAAGACATTTCTGTTTTGTTTGGCAACGCCTCCGTTAAAAAAACTATGTCCTTTACTAGATTCCCTCATATGGGAAATTATGGGCAGCCGTCTGCAGACATTTGATGTGGGAACATTGTGTGTCTGAGCCTCTGCGGGGGACTAGCTTAATGGGACGCATTGCAAAAGGGCCAATTATAAAATAAAACTGCATAGTGGTTCCTCTGGATCTGTTGAAGTAAATAGCGAATTAGAGTTTTCCACACGAATAATAAAAATCAAACAAATAACCTGATCTGCCGAAGGTTGGGGGCTTCTTTGTGACGGTCTGGCGGCTGTTAAGTAATGTATGTTGCTGCAGAGCTTGAGATGAGCCTGGTTCTGACATCATAGGATTCTGAAGTGCAGAGCCAAACTGCCATAACCCTCCAGTTTCAGGCTAGTTTGCCTCTATAGCCATGGAACTATTGGTAAAATCTAATAACCTACTTTATATATATAAATGCCATTTACACAACCCCAAATCAAAATTTGCCCCAGTGGTGGCCCTACTGTGTCTATTTTTAAAATTCCTTACCTTACATCCCCGTTTGCCTTATGGTTTCTCCCAGTTCTGTCCAAAGTCCAGGAAATGGCCAGTGGGAGCCCGTCTTCCTGTCAAAGGTCCTCTGCCTGCTTTCTGCCTCCAGGATGGGATAGTGACATTCACAGGGGAGCCCTTATCTCCCCCTCCTCCTACTCCCTCCTGAATCCCATCTGGCTGCCCTGCTTTACCTCTCCTTGCCAACTCCCAACCACGTGTTTAAAAGAAGTTTTCCATTCACACTCCATCAGCCCTTCTCTTTTCTTTGTTCCGGTTGCAGAGAGCGGGGGAGAGCAGCTGGCAGTGGAGGGTACTGTAGTATTAATCGGAAAGTTTTTTTTTTTATTTTAACACATAACAAGCTGTTGGGGTGGCAAGCGAGGAATCATTATTTAAAAGATTTATTTTTGGGTTTGACATGCCTTTAATAATCTCCCTTTAAAAATCAATATATAACCGTTCCGCTTACATGCAGCCCTGTTTACACAGCTCTTTCGGTTTCTTAACGTAGGTGTTGGTAATGCTACTGTTCAGCGATATGTAATGGTTTTTTTTTCTCCTCCCGCGTTTGGCAACATCGATGGCTGTTTTTGTACCAGGTACAGCCGCAATTAGCACAGTCTTTAGGGAATTTTTTCAATAAGATGTTTGATAATTAGAGTACTTATCACTGCAGAACATGTTGGGCTTGATTCAACATATGTAAATATTGTTGTTTACAGAGCTGGAAGGGAGAGTATTCTTACCATGAGATCCCTTGCTCTGCGCTGATTGGAACTGGCGTGGCCAGTCTACCAGTTCCAATCCAATGATGTCAGACTCTTGGCCCACTTTCTCGGGATACTATCCCAGCTGGTGCCAGTTTTTGTGTTTAGAAACAATGGAGAATCGTTAATTCTATTAGGGCGGCAAAGCAAGAGTGACAAGTTCCGCTGCAGTGTTTGATGTGTGGGCGCAACAAAATAATCCGATTATATGGCATGGTCACACTAGCACATTCACCAAAACAATGCACTCTGGTGCTAAGATTTCATCGTGAATGGCATTTCTAAAACACAATGTGAGGCAGTCTAGTGACTGGAATATGTTGTGTTTACTGCAGTACAAAAATGAGCCATAATTGTCAGTGTTCTGGCCTCTTTGGAACAATCCCCCTGCTCCGTATGTGTCTAGCAATGTAAGCTTCTCTCTATGTATAAGATTCCCTGTTCAGTCGAGTAAAGTGAATTACTGTTTAAAAGCAACACAAAAGGTTCAGCTCACGGCATTGTAAAAATATAGAACGATAATATCGAAACTATAGCTGTATACAATAATTCTATTGAATGTGTTTGTGTAAGTTCACGCCATGGTTCTCTGTGATGTTCTCATTCATCCAGGTCATTGTATATCTGTGAGTGTTCTCATTCCATCCAGGTCATGGTATATCTTTAGGTTCTCTTTATCTCATGTCATGGTATATCTGTGAAGGTCTCATTCATCCAGTCATGTAATATCTGGTGAAGTTCTCATTCACCAGGTCATGGTACTATCTGTGATGGTTCTCATTCCCAGTCATGGTATATCTGTGAAGGTTCTCATTCTATCCATGTCATGGTATATCGTGTAAGGTTCTCATTCATCCACGCATGGTATAAATCTGTGATGGTTCTCATTTATCCCATGTATCGTATCCAGTGGTATAAATCTGTGAAGGTTCTCATTCATCCGGCATGTAGATATTAGCTGTGGAAGTGTTCTCAGCATTCATCCCGAGGTAGATTTTTCCTGTGATAGGTTCTCATCTATCAGGTCATGGTTATCTTGTGAGGTTCCATTATCCAGGCATGTATATCGTAAGTTCATTCATCCATCATGGGTAATCGTGATGTTCTCATTTATCCAGGTCATGGATTATATCGGTGAGGTTCATTCACCAGGTCATGGTATATCTTTGAAGGTTCTCATTCATCTCATTCGGCCATGGTTATATCTGTGAGGTTCTCATTCATCCACGCCATGGTATATCTGTGATGGTTCTCATTCATCCAGGTCATGGTATATCTGTGAAGGTTCTCATTCATCCCAGGGTCATGTATATCTGTAGGTTTTCTCATCAATCAGGTCATGGTATATCTTGATGGTCTCCATTTCACCAGGTCTGGTATATCTGTTAAGTTCTCATTTATTCCAGTCATGGTATATCTGTGAGTTTCATTCATCCACTCGCATGGTATATCTGTGATGGTTCTCATTACCCAGGTCATTGTCAATCTAGTGAAGGTTCTCATTCCATCGCAGGTCATGTATATAACTGTGAAGGTTTCTCATTCATCCAGGTCTGGTATAATTCTGTGAAGGTTCTCAATTCATATCCACGCCAGCATATCTGTGACAGTTCGCATCTATCCAGTCAATGGTTAAATCTGTATGGTTCTCATTCATCCGAGTTCATGTATGTTGTTGTGAAGGTTCTCATCATCAAGTCATGGGTATAATCTGTGAAGGTTCTCATTCTCCCGCCATGGTAACCGTGAAAGAGTTGTACATTCATCCATGTATGGTATTCTGTTAGGTTTCGTCATTCATTCCAAGTCATGGTAATATTAAAAGGTTCTCATTCATCCAGGTCCTGGTATAATCTGTGAAGTTCTGCATTCATTCCAGGTCATGGAATAGTCTGTGGATGGTGTCTCATTCATCCGGTTCATGGTATATTCTGTGAAGGTTCTCATCATCCAGACATGGTAGATCTTTGAAGGTTGTCTCAATACAGGTCATGTGTATGTTGTTAGGTTCTCATTTCATCCAGGTCATAGTAATTCGTGAAAGTTCTCATCATCCCGCCTGATATATCTGTGAAGTGTTGTCATTTATCACGCCATAGGATATCTTGTGAAGGCTGTCATTCATCCGGTCAGGGTATATCTGTTAAAGTTACTCATTCATCCAGGTCATGGTATATCGGTGAAGTTTTCTCATTCATCCAGGAAATTGTATATAGTCTGTGTGGTTCCCATTCATCCAGGTCATGGTATAACTGTAAGGTTCTCATTCATCCAGGTCATGGTATCTGTGAAGGTTCTCATCATCCGGTCATGGGTATATCTGTGATGGTTCTCATCTCCCGTCATGGTATATCTATGATGGTTCTCATTCATCCATATCATGTATATCTTTTGTGAAGGTTGTCATTTATCCGGTCATGGTATATCTGTGATGGTTCTCATCATCCAGGTCATAGTATATCTGTGATGGTTCTCATTCACCAGGCATGGTATATCTGTGAATGGTCTCATTTAATACCATGGTCATTGGTATATCTGTGATGGTTCTCATTCATCCAGGTCATGGTATATCTGTGGTATTCAGTTAGATCAACTGGACTATTTATAGTTCTTAGAAGACATTTCGCTAGTCATTTGCTGACATTCAATTCAGAATGACTTGTATAATAAGCTGTGGCATAATACTCTGGAAATCTCAATCACATCTAACAGCAAGTTGTGTTAGGGACTACTCTAATCAAGGTTGTGATTGGCATTGTGAACTACATCACTGCCCAGGGTAAGAGGTCAAAACAGCATTGTAAAATGGAGACCCGTTTTTTGCGACCCTCACCTCTATTTAGTCTTTGTTTAATTTTGACAAAAATGGCTCCACCTTTTTGACAATCCTGTTCTTTTAATCCAAGATGTGACATTACAACTTTAAGCTTTGCCCTTTTCCCTTAAGATGCAGATACCGGCTGAAGTCCTGACCGCCGAGGAATTAGCTCTACTGTGTTGGCCCTACTTGGTGCAGTTGCTGGTTTGGTCTCTCTCCACATACAATCAGAGACATTCTTCACGTGCACTGCACTGCATATTGATGTCGCTTTTCCTTGTCATTCGGTACTTGGTCTGTCGGATTACCAGTTTGCTGCCTCAGTGTGTTTGTTTGGTTTAAGCAGACAGGAACGATGTTTTTTTTTTGAAATTTTTCTTAATTTCCTGAAACCCCTGCTACATAATGGGATGACCCATGTTATTTCTCCTGTCGTGCTTTTCCCTTAAAAAAAATCACTGGTTGGTATTCGTGTTCTTTTCTTTCTTTCTACTCCTTTAGACAAAGGCCCAGTCCGGATATTTTCACAATGAGTTTTAAAGGCTCCTCTGAGATGTTTTCAATTTCTTTACCCTTTGCCTCTGTGTTGGGGATTTTCTCTGCCTCTGTGGTTTCAGGGTTTCTGATGACACCCAGCTTGGACTTTCGCAGGGTCTTTTGCCAGACTGCTTTCTGAATTGAGAAGCAAGTCGTATGTCTACAAAAATGTTTTCAAAAACTAAACTTCAAGTCCACTTGGCAACTGAATATACAATTTGTTTATTTTTTACTGAAACATTCTCCCCTAACAACACTGCATAGCATCCATTTCCTACCCATTGAGCTCAAACAATGCTCATAATGACATTCACCTAAGAAAGGAATCTGTTAAGTGGAATAAATCGTAAACTGTGGATGACCATCAAAGGGGTTTAAGGTACACTAACTGAAAAATGACTTTTTTGCGCCCATCTGTAATCTATAATTTAATACATGTAAGTATACACTTACTCAGATTTGCGTGTGTTGCCTGCTGCCTTCAACCAGCACAGGTTTTTTTTTTGTTTAGGATGCAGTATCCCACCTCCCTCTTTAAAACCACTCCACTTCTTAAAATCTATCCGCCCTGACTTTTTTCCCCACAACCAACTGTCCAGCCTGCACGCAGCAATACCGCATCCACACTGTCAAACAACTGTCACATTCCTTTAATATTCAAACTACAGTAAATTACTCACAGAAGAATAGTTTTGAGAACAAGGATTGATTGACACTGAAATATAGATTTTTTAGATGGATATCTAAAGAAATAGGGGGCAGATCAACATAATAATGATACAGTGGGGTTTGGCGATGAATTATAGTTTTCCCGTTAGGTCCAATTACAATACCCTATTTTTCGTTATAAGATTCCCTTTAAAAAAAAAGACAAATATTTGAAAACATACTTTAAACTTAGTTATTAACCTTATTTTATCCATACTAGGGTACTACTTCTTATAGTTCAACGCTTACACATGGTGTAGGTAATTCTCATTTGGTACATTCAAAGGAATCTATGTGCTGTTTATAGGATGGCAGGAAATGGAGAAATACCTAGGATAGATGACAAAGAGATACCTAGGGTAGAAGGCAAGAGAGTACCATGGTAGCAGGAGTAGAGAGATACCTTGGTTAGCAGGAAGTAGACATGATACCTATGATAGCAGGAGCATAGAAATATACCTGGGAATAGCAGAGCAGCAAATAATGGGAATAGCAGTAGTATATGGATTCCTGGGAAAGAATGGAGTAGAAATTACCTGGAATAGCAAGAGAGAGAGATACCTGGAATACATGAGCAATAGAAACCTTGAATAGCAGGAGGCGAGAGATACTGTAAAGCAGGATAGAGGGATACCTGGGTTTTACAGGAACAGAGACATACCTGGGATAGCAGATTAAAGGAGATCCTGGAATAGCAGGAGTAAAATGATACCTCTGGTATAGCAGGGTGTAGAGAGGATAACCTGTAAAGCGGAGTAGAGGGATATCTGGTAAGAAGGCGTAGAGGGATACCTGGAATAGCAGGAGTAATGAAAAACCTTTATAGAAGGATACATAACCTTTATACCCTGGGATGCAGGCAGAAGAGAGATAACTGATTTAACAGGAACGCGAGATACCTGGATTTCCAGGAACATCGAGATACCTGTGATTTACCGGAACAGAGGAGATACCTGGATAGCAGGAGTAAGAGATACCTGGGATAGCATAATCCAAGGGAAACCTGGGATGCAGTTAGGCAAGAGAGATCTGTAAATAGAAAGAGTAGAAGAAAAATACCTGGGATAGCAGAGTAGATAGCTACCTGGGATAGCAGGGGCCGCGAGATTATGTTATAGCATGAGCTATAACGTAGGGTTTATCACTAGTGTACTTCTATGTTCTCTATATGATATAATGATCTTATTGTGGTTACCTGTAGGTTTGTCACTAGATACTTATTGTATCTCTATATGATATATGATTATTATTGTGTTACATGTAGGTTTGTCACTAGTGTACTTATTGTATCTCTATATGATATAATGAATTATTGGGTTCAACATGTGGGTCGTCACTAGTGTCCTTATTGTCTCTCTATATGATAAATGACATTATGGGTTACATGTAGGGTTGTCCTAGTGTCCTTATTTTATCTCTCTAATGTATATGAATTATTGTGTTACATGTATGGTTATCACTAGTGTACTTTATTGTTCTCTATATCATTAATGATATTATTTGTGTTTCCCTGTAGGGTTGTCACTAGTGTCCCTTATTGTACTCTATATGATATAATGATATTATTGGTTACACGTAGGGTTATCACTAGTGTCCTTATTGTATCTCTATATGTATATAATGATATTATTGGGTTACATGTAGGGTTATCACTAATGTACTATTGTCTCTATATATATAATGATATTATTGTGTTACATGTCGGGTTGTCACTTAGTGGTCCTTATTTGTATCTCTATATGAGATAATGATATTATTGGGGTTACATGTAGGGTATCACTAGTGTCCTTATTGTACCTATATGATTAATGATATTATTGGGTTACATGTAGGGTCGTCACTAGTGTAACTTATTGGATCTCTATATGATATAATGATATTATTTGTTAACATTGTTAAGGGTTGTTCATAGTGTCCTATGGTATCTCTATATGGATATAATGAATTATTGTGTTACTGTAGGGTCGTCACTAGTGTACTTAATTGTATCTCTAATATGATCATGATATTATTGTGGTTACCTGTAGGTTTTGTCACTAGTGGTACTTATTGTATCTTATATGATATAATGATATATTGGGTTACATGTAGGGTTATCACTAGTGTAACTTTTGTACTCTATTATAATAATGATATTATTGGGTTCCTGTAGGGTTATCACTAGTGCACTTATTGTAATCTCTATTGATATAATGCTTATTGGGTTACATGTAGGGTTGTCACTAGTGTCCTTATTGTATCTCTATATGATATATGATTTATTGTGTTACATGTAGGGTTATCCACGGTGTACTTTTTATCTTATATGATATCTGACATTATTGTGGGTTACATTGTATGGTTGTCACTAGTGTCCTATGTATCTCTATATTATATAATGATATTTTGTTACACTGTCGGGTCGTCACTATTTGTACTTATTGTATCTCTATATGAGATATTATATTATTGGGTACATGGAAGGGTCGATCACTAGTTCCTTTATTGTATCTCTATATAGATAATGATATTCTTTGTTACATGTAGGTTTGTCACTAGTGTCCTTATTGTATCTCTATTAGGATATAATGATGATTATTAGTG
The DNA here is from genome assembly GCA_019447015.1 of Hymenochirus boettgeri. Lineage (NCBI taxonomy): Eukaryota > Metazoa > Chordata > Amphibia > Anura > Pipidae > Hymenochirus > Hymenochirus boettgeri. Next base: position 333,734,363 of record CM033470.1, read on the forward strand.
TTATCATTTAGGGTCCGTCACTTGTAACTTATTGTTATCTCTATAATGATATAATGATATTATTGGGTTACATGTAGGGTCGTCACTAAGTGTCCTTATTGTACTCTATATTATACTAATGATATTATTGGTTACATGTAGGGTTGTCACGTAGTGTCCTTATTGTATCGCTATATGATAGAATGACATTATTGGGTTTAAACATGTTAGGGTCGCTCCTAGGTGTACTTATTGTATCTCTATATATTATGATATTAATTGTTTTACATGTAGGGTCGTCACTATGGACTTATTGTTCTCTATATGATATAATGATAGTATGGGTTACAGTAGGGTCGTCCTAGTGTCCTTATTGTCTCATCTATATGATATCAATGAGATTATTGGTTACATGTAGGGTTGTCACTAGTGTCCTCTTGTATCTCTATATATATATGGATATGATTTTGTTACAGTAGGGTGTCACTAGTGTCCCTTATTTGTATCTCTATATGATAATATGATATTATTGTGTACTGTATGGTTGCTCATACTAGTGTCCTATTGTTCTCATATGATATAATGATATATTGGGTTACTGTCAAAAGGGTCGGCCACTAGTGTCCTTATTGTATCTCTACTATGAAGATAATGATATATTTAGTTTACATGTATGCGCGGCACTAGTGTCCTTATTGTATCTCTAATATGATTAATTATAATTATTGGGTTACATGTAGGGTTGTCACTAGTGTCCTTATTGTATCTCCTAAAGCGATAATGATATTATTGGGTTACATGTAGGGTTGTCACTAGTGTCCTTATTGTACTCTATAATATAATGATATGATGTGTTACATTAGGGTGTCCCTAGTTGCCTTATTGTATCTCTATATGATATCATGTATTATTGTGTTACATGTAGGGAGGGTCGTCCACTAGTGTCCTTATTTATCTTCTATAATATATAATGACATTTGTTTTACATGTATGGGTCGTCACTATATGTATACTGATTGTATCTCTATCTGTTATGACTTATTGTGTTACATGTAGGGCCGTCCTAGTGTCCTTTTGTATCTCTATATGATATAATGACATTATGTGTTACTATGTAGGGTCGTCACAGTGTCCTTATTGTATCTCTCTTTGATACTAATGATATGACTTTGTGTTACATGTAGGGTTGTCCAGATTGTCCCGTATTGATCTCTATATGATAGAATGATATTATTGTGTTACATGTAGGTAGTCACTAGTGTCTCTTATTGTAATCTCTCTCATGATATAATGACATTATTTTGTTTACATTAGGGTTGTCACTAGTGTCCCTTGATGTATCTCTATATGAATAATTACATTATTGTGTTACATGTAGGGTCCGTCACTAGTTGTACTTCTTGTTCTCTATATGAATATACTGAATTATTGGGTGACATGTAGGGTCCGTCACTAGTGTACTGTATTGTATCTCTATATGATTACTGACATTTTGGGTTACATGTAGGGTTGTCACTAGTGTACTTATTGTAATCTCTATATGATATAAGATATTATTGGGTTACATTAGGGTCGTCACTAGTGTCCTTATTGTTCTCTATATGATATAATGCATTAATATGGTTACATGTAGGGGTCCGTCACTAGTGTCCTTATTGTATCTCTATCTGAAATAATGACATTATTGGGTTACATGGAGGGTCGCACTAATTGTCCTTATTGTATCTCTATATATATTATAATGACATTATTGGGTTACATGTAGGGTCCGTCACTAGTGTCCTTATTGTATCTCTACTGATATAATGACTTATTTGGGTTTACATGTAGGGGGTTCGTCACTATTGTCCTTATTGTATCTCATATGATCACTGATATTATTGGGTTACATTAGGGTTTGTCACTAGTGTCCTTATTGTCTCTCTATATGATATAATGACATTATTGGGTTACATTGTAGGAGTCGTCACTAGTGTCCTATATTGTATCTCTATATGATATAATATATTTTGGGTTACATGTTAGGGTTGTCACTAGTGTCCTGTATTGTATCTCTATATGATAAATACTTATTGGGTTACAATGTAGGGTTGTACACTATGTCCTTATTGTATCTCTATATGATCAAGATATTAGTGGGTTACATTAGGGTTTGTCCTAGTGTCCCTTATTGTATCTCTATATGAATATATGACCTTATTTGGTTACATGTAGGGTTGTCACTATGTCCTTATTGTATCTCTATATGATATAATGACATTATTTGGGTTTACATGTAGGGTCTCCTAGTGTCTTAATTGTTCTCTATATGATATAATGATTTATGTGTTACATGTAAGGGTTGTCACTAGTGTACTTATTGTAATCTTCTCTATATGATATAATGATATTATTGGGTTACATGTAGGGTTTGTCACTAGTGTCCCTTATTGTCTCTATATGTATAATGATATTCATTGGGTTCATGTAGGGTTGTACTAGTGTACTTTATATTGTTATCTCTATATGATATACTGATATTATTGTGTTCCTGTAGGGTTGTCACTAGTGTCCTTATTGTATCTCTATATGATATAATGATATTATTGGGTTACATGTAGGTTGTCACAGTGTCCTATTGTATCTCTATATGATATACATGATATATTGGGTTACATGTAGTGTCGTCACTAGTGTCCTTTTGTATCTCGAATGATATAACTGATATTATTGTGTTACATGTAGGATTGTCCTAGTGTCCTTATTGATCTCTATATGATATCATGATAATTATTGTGTTACATGTATGGAGGGTCGTCACTAGTGTCCTTATGGAGATCTCTATATGATATAATGACATTATTGTGTTACTGTAGGGTTTCCAGTGTCCTTATTGTATCTCTATATGATTAATGACATTATTGTGTTACATGTAGGGTCGTCATAGTGTACTTATTGTATCTCTATAATGATATAATGACATTATTGGGTACATGTAGGGTTTCCCACTAGTGTCCCTTATAATGTGTACCTCTTATGATATAATGAGCTTATTGGGTTACATGTAGGTTGTCACTAGTGGTCCTTATTGATCTCTATATGATATAATGACATTATGGGTTACATTAGGGTCGTCACTAGTGTCCCTTTATTGTATCTCTCATATGATATCATGAATAGTTATTGGGTTACATGTAGGGTTGTTCACTTAGTGTCCTTATTGTATCTCTATATGAATATACATGAACATTTTGGGTACAGGTAGGGTGTCACTAGTGTCCCCTTATTGTATCCTATATTATATAATGATTATTATTGGGTTAATGTAGGGTTTGTCACTAGTTGTCCTTATTTAATCTCTATTGATATAATGACATTCTTGGGTTACTGTAGGGTTGTCACTATGTCCCTTATTGTAATTCTATATGATATAATGATCTTATTTTGGTACATGTATGGTTGTCACTAGTGTACTTATTGTATCTCTATATGATTAATGATTTATTTGTGTTTCATGTGGGTCGTCAGCTAGTGGCCTTATTGATCCTCTATATGATATAATGATATTATCTGTGTTACATGTAGGTTCACTAGTGTAAACTTATTGTATCTCTAATGATATACGGATAATTATTGTGTTACATGTATGGTCGTCACTAGGTGTCCTTAGTGTATCCTATTGAATATAAGAATTTATTGTGTTACATGTAGGGTTGTCACTAGTGTCCTATTATCTCTATTGATATAATGATATTATTGTGTTACCTGTAGGGTCGTCACTAGTGTCCTTATTGTATCTCTATAATGATATAAATGACAATGATTGTGGTTACGTAGGGTGTCACTATTGTCCTTAATTGTATCTCTATTGATATATTACTTATTGTGTTACATGTAGGTCCCTAGTGTACTTATTGTATTCTATATGATATAATGACATTATTGGGTTACATGTAGGTTGTCACTAGTGCCTTATTGTCTCTCTATATGATATAAGATATTATTGGGTTAATGTAGGGTTGTCACAGTGTCCTTTATTGTATCTCTATATGATATAATGACATTATTTGGTTCCATGTAGGCGTCACTAGTGTCCTTATTGTATCTCTATAGATATAATGATATTATTGGTTTACATGTAGGTGGTTGTCACTAGTTCCTTGATTGTATCTTCTATATGATATAATGACATTATGGGTTACATGTAGGTTGTCACTAGTGTCCCTTATTGTAAATCTCTTATGATATAATGACATTATTGGGTACATGTAGGGGTTTGTCACTAGTGTCCTTATTGCTATCTCTATAAGGATATAATGACATTATTGGTTCATGTAGGGTCGTCACTAGTGTACTTTTGTATACTCTATATGATATAATGATATTATTGGGTTACATGTAGGTTGTCACTAGTGTCCTTATTGTATCTCTATATAGATACTGTATATTATTGGGTTCTGTAGGGTTGTCACTAGTGTAACTTATTGTATATCTATATGGATATACTGATATATTTGTTACAGGTAGGGTTGTCACTAGGATCCCTTAATTGTGTATCTCTATATGATATAATGATATAGTGGGTTTACATTGTAGGGTTGTCCACTAGTGTCCTTATTGTAGTTCTATATATGATATACTGATATAAATTAGTGGTCTACATTTAAGGGGATCGTTTCACTATGTCCTTAATTGTATCATCTCTATGATAGATATGTATATTATTGGGTTACTGTAGGGTTGTCACTATATGTAGCTTTTGTATCTCTATATGATATAATGATATTATTGTACCATGACCTGGATGAATGAGAACCTTTACAGATAAACCATGACCTACTGTATCTAAATGAGAACCATCACAGATATTCCATTACCTGGATCAATGAGAACCTTCATAGATATACCATGACCTGGAGGAATGAGAACCTTTACAGATATACCATGACCTGGAGGAATAAGAAACCTTCACAGATATTCTCATTTATCCAGGTCATGGTATATCTGTGAAGGTTCTCATTCATCCACGCCATGGTATATCTGTGATGGTTCTCATTCATCCAGGTCATGGTATAATATCTGTGAAGGTTCTCATTCATCCAGGTCAGGTTATATCTGTGGAAGGTTCTCATTCATCCAGGTCTGGTAGATCTGTGATGGTTCTCATTCATCCAGGTCATGGTATATCTGTGAAGGTTCATTTAATCCAGGTCATGGTATATCTGTGAAGGTTCTCATTCATCCACCCATGGTATATCGTGATGGTTTCTCATTTATCCAGGTCATGGTATATCGTGAAGGTTCTCATTCATCCAGGTCATGGTATATCTTTGAAGGTTCTCATTCATCTCATTCATTCCCAGGCCATGGTATATCTGTGAAGGTTCTCATTCATCCACGCCATGGTATATCTGTGATGTTCTCATTCATCCAGGTCATGGTATATCTGTGAAGGTTCTCATTCATCCGGTCATGGTATATCTGTGAAGGTTTCTCATCATCCAGGTCATGGTATATCTTGATGGTTTCTCATTCATCCAGGTCATGGTATATCTGTAAGTTCTCATTTATCCAGGTCATGGTATATCTGTGAAGGTTCTCATTCATCCACGCCATGGTATATCGTGATGTTCTCATTTATCCGGTCATGGTAATCTGTGAAGGTTCTCATTCATCCAGGTCATGTATATTCTGTGAAGGTTTCTCATTCATCCAGGTCATGGTATATCTGTGAAGGTTCTCATTCATCCACGCCATGGATATCTGGAAGGTTCTCATTCATCCAGGTCATGGTTATCTGTATGGTTCTCATTCATCCAGGTCATGTAGTTTTGTGAAGGTTCTCATTCATCAAGGTCATGGTATACTGTGAAGGTTCTCATTCATCCACGCCATGGTATACCTGTGAAGGTTTCATTCATCCATGTCATGGTATATCTGTTAAGGTTCTCATTCATCCAGGTCATGGTATATCTAGAAGGTTCTCATTCATCCAGGTCATGGTATATCTGTGAAGGTTCTCATTCATCCAGGTCATGGTATGTCTGTGATGGTCTCATTCATCCGGTCCATGGTATATTCTGTGAAGGTTCTCATTCATCCAGACATGGTAATCTGTGAAGGTTTCATCATCCCAGTCATGGTATATCTGTTAGGTTCTCATTCATCCAGGTCTGTATATCTGTGAAAGTTCTCATTCATCCACGCCATGATTATCTGTGAAGGTTGTCATTTATCCACGCCATGGTATATCTGTGAAGGCTGTCATTCATCCGGTCAGGGTATATCTGTTAAGTTCTCATTCATCCAGGTCATGGTATATCGGTGAAGTTGTTCTCATTCATCCAGGAATTGTATATCTGTGATGGTTCCCATTCATCCAGGTCATGGTATAACTGTTAAGGTTCTCATTCATCCAGGTCATGGTATATCTGTGAAGGTTCTCATTCATCCAGGTCATGGTATATCTGTGATGGTTCTCATTCACCAGTCATGGTATATCTATGATGGTTCTCATTCATCCAGATCATGGTATATTTGTGAAGGTTGTCATTTATCCAGGTCATGGTATATCTGTGATGGTTCTCATTCTCCAGGTCATAGTATATCTGTGATGGTTCTCATTCATCCAGGTCATGGTATATCTGTGATGGTTCTCATTTATCCAGGTCATGGTATATCTGTGATGGTTCTCATTCATCCAGGTCATGGTATATCTGTGGTATTCAGTTAGATCAACTGGACTATTTTAGTTCTTGAAGACATTTCGCTAGTCATTTGATGACATTCAATTCAGAATGACTTGTATAAAAGCTGTTGGCATAATACTCTGGAAAGTCTCAATCAGCATTAACAGCAAGTTGTTAGGGACCTTCTAATTGCAAGGTGTGATTGCATTGTGGCTAAATCACTGCCCAGGGTAAGGTGTCAAAACAGCATTGTAAATGGGAGACCGTTTTTGTCGAACCCCTCACCTCTATTTAGTCTTGGTTTATTTTGACATAAATGGCTCCTCCTTTTGAACCAATCCTGTTTCTTTATCCAAGATGTTGACATTACAATCTTTAAAGCTTTGCCCTTTTCCCTTAAGATGCAGATACACGGCTGAGTCCTGACCCGAGGAATTAGCTCTACTGTGCTGGGCCATACGTTGGTGCAGTTGCTGTTTGGTCTCCTCCACATACAAATCAGAGCATTCTTCACTGCACTGCACTGCATATATGATGTCGCTTTTCTTGTCATTCGGTACTTGGTCTGTCGGATGTACCAGTTGCTGCCTCAGTGTGTTGTTTGGTTTAAAGCAGACAGGGATACGATGTTTTTTTGAAATTTTTCTTAATTTCTCTGAAACCCCTGCTACATATGGGATGACCATGTTATTTCTCCTGTCTTGCTTTTCCACTTTCACTGTTGGTATTCGTGTTCTTTTCTTTCTTTCTACTCCTTTAGACAAAGGCCCAGTCCGGATTTTTCACGAGTTTTAAAGGCTCCTCTGAGATGTTTCATTTCTTTACCCTTTGCCTCTGTGTTAGTGGGGATTTTCTCTGCTCTGTGTTGCAGGGTTCTGATGACACCCAGCTTGGAACTTTCCAGGGTACTTATTGCCAGACTGGCTTTCTGAATTGAGAAAGCAAGTCGTATGTCTAGCAAAATGTTTTCAAAAACTAAACTTCAAGTCCACTTGGCATAACTGAATATACAGATATTTTACTGAACATTCTCCCCTACAACCTGCATAGCATCCATTTCCTGACCCATTGAGCTCAAACATGCTCAATATGATTCACCTAAGAAAGGAAATTCTGTTAATTGAATAAATCTGTAAACTGTGGATGAGCCATCAAAGGGTTAAAGGTACACTTATACTGAAAAAATGACTTTGCCTCATCTTAATCTATAATTGAATACATGTAAGTAGCACTTACTCAGATTTGCGTGTGTTGCTGCATGCCTTCAATCCAGCACACGTTTTTGTTTAGGAGAGTATCCCCCCTCCCTCTTTAACCACTCCACTCTATCTATCCGACCTGACTTTTTCCCCACAAACCAACTGTCCAGCCTGCACGCAGCATACAGTCCACTGTCAAAACACTGTCACCATTCCAGCTACAGTAAATTACTCACAGAAGAATAGTTTTTGAGAACAAGGAACTTGATTGACCAGCTGAAATATAATATTTTAGATTGGATATCTAAAGAAATAGGGGGCAGATCAACATAATAATGATACAGTGGTGGTTGGGATGAATTATAGTTTCCCGTTATGGTCAATTTAAAATACCCTATTTTTCGTTATAGATGCCCTTTAAAGACAAATATTAAAACATACTTTACAGACTTAGGTTATTAACCTTATGTATCATACTAGGTACTTCTTACTAGTCAACCTTACACATGGTGTAGGAATTCTCATTGGTAACATTCAAAGGAATCTATGTACTGTTTATAGGATGGCAGGAATGGAGAAATACCTAGGATAGGATGAACAAAGAGATACCTAGGGTAGAAGGAAAGAGAGGTACCTGGGTAGCAGGAGTAGAGAGATACCTTGGTAGCAGGAGTAGAAGGATACCTAGATAGCAGGAGCAGAAAATACCTGGGATAGCAAGAGCAGCAAAATAATGGGAATAGCAGTAGTAAGTGATTCCTGGGAAAGATGGAGTAGAAATATACCTGGAATAGCAAGAGCAGAGAGATACCTGGAATACAGGAGCAAAGAAACCTGAATAGCAGGAGCGAGAGATACCTGGTAAAGCAGGATAGAGGGATACCTGGGTTTACAGGAACAGAGACATAGCTGGGATAGCAGGATTAAAGAGATACCTGGAATAGCAGGAGTAAAATAGATACCTGGTATAGCAGGGGTAGAGAGATACCTGGTAAAGCAGGAGTAGAGGGATATCTGGTAAAGAAGGAGTAGAGGGATACCTGGAATAGCAGGAGTAATGAAAAACCTGGTATAGAAGGAGTACATACCTGTTATACCTGGGATGCAGAGAAGAGAGATACCTGATTTACAGGAACGCGAGATACCTGGATTTCAGGAACAGCGAGATACCTGGATTTACAGGAACAGAGAGATACCTGGGATAGCAGGAGTAAGAGATACCTGGGATAGCAAATAAGGGAAACCTGGGATAGCAGTAGCAGAGAGATATCTGAAATAGAATGAGTAGAAAAAATACCTGGGATAGCAGAGTAGAGAGCTACCTGGGATAGCAGGGCAGAGAGATATATGTTATAGCATGAGCTATAACGTAGGGTTTATCACTAGTGTACTTATGTATCTCTATATGATATAATGATTTATTGTGTTACTGTAGGTTGTCACTAGTATACTTATTGTATCTCTATATGATATAATGATATTATTGTGTTACATGTAGGGTTTGTCACTAGTGTACTTATTGTATCTCTATATGATATAATGATATTATTGGGTTACATGTAGGGTCGTCACTAGTGTCCTTATTGTATCTCTATATGATATAATGACATTATTGGGTTACATGTAGGGTTGTCACTAGTGTCCTTATTGTATCTCTATATGATATAATGATATTATTGTGTTACATGTAGGTTATCACTAGTGTACTTATTGTATCTCTATATGATATAATGATATTATTGTGTTACATGTAGGGTTGTCACTAGTGTCCTTATTGTATCTCTATATGATATAATGATATTATTGGGTTACACGTAGGGTTATCACTAGTGTCCTTATTGTATCTCTATATGATATAATGATATTATTGGGTTACATGTAGGGTTATCACTAGTGTACTTATTGTATCTCTATATGATATAATGATATTATTGTGTTACATGTAGGGTTGTCACTAGTGTCCTTATTGTATCTCTATATGATATAATGATATTATTGGGTTACATGTAGGGTTATCACTAGTGTCCTTATTGTATCTCTATATGATATAATGATATTATTGGGTTACATGTAGGGTCGTCACTAGTGTACTTATTGTATCTCTATATGATATAATGATATTATTGTGTTACATGTAGGGTTGTCACTAGTGTCCTATGGTATCTCTATATGATATAATGATATTATTGTGTTACATGTAGGGTCGTCACTAGTGTACTTATTGTATCTCTAATATGATATGATATTATTGTGGTTACTGTAGGTTTGTCACTAGTGTACTTATTGTATCTCTATATGATATAATGATATTATTGGGTTACATGTAGGGTTATCACTAGTGTACTTATTGTACTCTATTATAATAATGATATTATTGGGTTCACATGTAGGGTTATCACTAGTGCACTTATTGTATCTCTATATGATATAATGACATTATTGGGTTACATGTAGGGTTGTCACTAGTGTCCTTATTGTATCTCTATATGATATAATGATATTATTGTGTTACATGTAGGGTTATCACGTGTACTTTTGTATCTCTATATGATATTGACATTATTGGGTTACATGTAGGTTGTCACTAGTGTCCTATTGTATCTCTATATATATAATGATATTATTGTTACATGTGGGTCGTCACTATGTACTTATTGTATCTCTATATGAATATATATATTATTGGGTTACATGAGGGTCGTCACTAGTGTCCTTATTGTATCTCTATATGATAATGATATTTTTGTTACATGTAGGTGTTGTCACTAGTGTCACTTATTGTATCTCTATTAGGATATAATGATATTATTGTGTTACATGTTAGGGTCGTCACTAGTGTACTTATTGTATCTCTATATGATATAATGATATTATTGGGTTACATGTAGGGTCGTCACTAGTGTCCTTATTGTATCTCTATATTGATATAATGATATTATTGGGTTACATGTAGGGTTGTCACTAGTGTCCTTATTGTATCCTATATGATAAATGACATTATTGGGTTACATGTAGGGTCGTCACTAGTGTACTTATTGTATCTCTATATGATATAATGATATTATTGTTTACATGTAGGGTCGTCACTATGTGACTTATTGTATCTCTATATGATATAATGATATATGGGTTACATGTAGGGTCGTCACTAGTGTCCTTATTGTTCTCTATATGATATAATGAATTATTGGTTACATGTAGGGTTGTCACTAGTGTCCTTATGTATCTCTATATATATATGATATTTTGTTACATGTAGGGTTGTCACTAGTGTCCTTATTGTATCTCTATATGATATATATGATATTATTGTGTACATGTAGGTTGTCACTAGTGTCCTTATTGTATCTCTATATGATATAATGATATTATTGGGTTACATGTAGGGTCGCCACTAGTGTCCTTATTGTATCTCTATATGATAATGATATATTTGTTTACATGTAGGGTGTCACTAGTGTCCTTATTGTATCTCTATATGATTAATATATTATTGGTTACATGTAGGGTTGTCACTAGTGTCCTTATTGTATCTCTATAAATAATGATATTATTGGGTTACATGTAGGGTTGTCACTAGTGTCCTTATTGTACTCTATATATATAATGATATATGTGTTACATGTAGGGTTGTCCCTAGTGCCTTATTGTATCTCTATATGATATATGATATTATTGTGTTACATGTAGGGTCGTCACTAGTGTCCTTATTGTATCTCTATAATATATAATGACATTATGTTTTACATGTAGGGTCGTCACTAGTGTTCTATTGTATCTCTATATGATATAATGACATTATTGTGTTACATGTAGGGGTCACTAGTGTCCTTATTGTATCTCTATATGATATAATGACATTATTGTGTTACATGTAGGGTCGTCACTAGTGTCCTTATTGTATCTCTTTATGATATAATGATATATTTGTGTTACATGTAGGGTTGTCACTAGTGTCCTTATTGTATCTCTATATGATAAATGATATTATTGTGTTACATGTAGGGTGTCACTAGTGTCTCTTATTGTATCTCTTATGATATAATGAATTATTGTTACATGTAGGGTTGTCACTAGTGTCCTTATTGTATCTCTATATGATATAATTAATTATTGTGTTACATGTAGGGTCGTCACTAGTGTACTTTTGTATCTCTATATGAATATATGATATTATTGGGTACATGTAGGGTCGTCACTAGTGTACTTATTGTATCTCTATATGATATAATGACATTATTGGGTTACATGTAGGGTTGTCACTAGTGTACTTATTGTATCTCTATATGATATAATGATATTATTGGGTTACATGTAGGGTCGTCACTAGTGTCCTTATTGTATCTCTATATGATATAATGACATTATTGGGTTACATGTAGGGTCGTCACTAGTGTCCTTATTGTATCTCTATTGAATAATGACATTATTGGGTTACATGAGGGTCGTCACTATGTCCTTATTGTATCTCTATATGATATATAATGACATTATTGGGTTACATGTAGGGTCGTCACTAGTGTCCTTATTGTATCTCTATGATATAATGACTTATTGGGTTACATGTAGGGTCGTCACTATGTCCTTATTGTATCTCTATATGATATGATATTATTGGGTTACATGTAGGGTGTCACTAGTGTCCTTATTGTATCTCTATATGATATAATGACATTATTGGGTTACATGTAGGGTCGTCACTAGTGTCCTTATTGTATCTCTATATGATATAATGATATTATTGGGTTACATGTAGGGTTGTCACTAGTGTCCTTATTGTATCTCTATATGATATAATGACATTATTGGGTTACATGTAGGGTTGTCACTAGTGTCCTTATTGTATCTCTATATGATAATGATATTATGGGTTACATGTAGGGTTGTCACTAGTGTCCTTATTGTATCTCTATATGAATATAATGACTTATGGGTTACATGTAGGGTTGTCACTAGTGTCCTTATTGTATCTCTATATGATATAATGACATTATTGGGTTACATGTAGGGTCGTCACTAGTGTCCTTATTGTATCTCTATATGATATAATGATATTATTGTGTTACATGTAGGGTTGTCACTAGTGTACTTATTGTATCTCTATATGATATAATGATATTATTGGGTTACATGTAGGGTTGTCACTAGTGTCCTTATTGTATCTCTATATGATATAATGATATTATTGGGTTACATGTAGGGTTGTCACTAGTGTACTTATTGTATCTCTATATGATATAATGATATTATTGTGTTACATGTAGGGTCGTCACTAGTGTCCTTATTGTATCTCTATATGATATAATGATATTATTGGGTTACATGTAGGGTTGTCACTAGTGTCCTTATTGTATCTCTATATGATATAATGATATATTGGGTTACATGTAGGTCGTCACTAGTGTCCTTATTGTATCTCATATGATATAATGATATTATTGTGTTACATGTAGGTTGTCACTAGTGTCCTTATTGTATCTCTATATGATATAATGATATTATTGTGTTACATGTAGGGTCGTCACTAGTGTCCTTATTGTATCTCTATATGATATAATGACATTATTGTGTTACATGTAGGGTTGTCACTAGTGTCCTTATTGTATCTCTATATGATATAATGACATTATTGTGTTACATGTAGGGTCGTCACTAGTGTACTTATTGTATCTCTATATGATATAATGACATTATTGGGTTACATGTAGGGTTGTCACTAGTGTCCTTATTGTATCTCTATATGATATAATGATTATTGGGTTACATGTAGGGTTGTCACTAGTGTCCTTATTGTATCTCTATATGATATAATGACATTATTGGGTTACATGTAGGGTTCGTCACTAGTGTCCTTATTGTATCTCTATATGATATATGATTTATTGGGTTACATGTAGGGTTGTTCACTAGTGTCCTTATTGTATCTCTATATGATATAATGACATTTTGGGTTACAGGTAGGGTTGTCACTAGTGTCCTTATTGTATCTCTATATATATAATGATATTATTGGGTTACATGTAGGGTTGTCACTAGTGTCCTTATTGTATCTCTATTGATATAATGACATTTTGGGTTACATGTAGGGTTGTCACTAGTGTCCTTATTGTATTCTATATGATATAATGATTTATTATTGGTTACATGTAGGTTGTCACTAGTGTACTTATTGTATCTCTATATGATTAATGATTATTGTGTTCATGTAGGGTGTCACTAGTGCCTTATTGTATCTCTATATGATATAATGATATTATTGTGTTACATGTAGGGTTCACTAGTGTACTTATTGTATCTCTATATGATATAGATAATTATTGTGTTACATGTAGGTCGTCACTAGTGTCCTTATGTATCTCTATATGATATAATGACATTATTGGGTTACATGTAGGGTTGTCACTAGTGTCCTTATTATCTCTATATGATATAATGATATTATTGTGTTACTGTAGGGTCGTCACTAGTGTCCTTATTGTATCTCTATATGATATAATGACATATTGTGGTTACATGTAGGGTTGTCACTATGTGTCCTTATTGTATCTCTATATGATATATGTATTATTGTGTTACATGTAGGGTCACACTAGTGTCTTATTGTATCTCTATATGATATAATGACATTATTGGGTTACATGTAGGGTTGTCACTAGTGTCCTTATTGTATCTCTATATGATATGATATTATTGGGTTACATGTAGGGTTGTCACTAGTGTCCTTATTGTATCTCTATATGATATAATGACATTATTGGTTACATGTAGGCGTCACTAGTGTCCTTATTGTATCTCTATATGATATAATGATATTATTGGGTTACATGTAGGGTTGTCACTAGTGTCCTTATTGTATCTCTATATGATATAATGACATTATTGGGTTACATGTAGGGTTGTCACTAGTGTCCTTATTGTATCTCTATATGATATAATGACATTATTGGGTTACATGTAGGGTTGTCACTAGTGTCCTTATTGTATCTCTATATGATATAATGACATTATTGTGTTACATGTAGGGTCGTCACTAGTGTACTTATTGTATCTCTATATGATATAATGATATTATTGGGTTACATGTAGGTTGTCACTAGTGTCCTTATTGTATCTCTATATAATATGATATTATTGGGTTACATGTAGGGTTGTCACTAGTGTACTTATTGTATTCTATATGATATATGATATATTGTGTTACAGTAGGGTTGTCACTAGTGTCCTTATGTATCTCTATATGATATAATGATATATTGGGTTACATGTAGGGTTGTCACTAGTGTCCTTATTGTATTCTATATATGATATATGATATATATTGGGTTACATGTAGGGTCGTCACTAGTGTCCTTATTGTATCATCTTATGATAGATATGTATATTATTGGGTTACATGTAGGGTTGTCACTATTGTACTTTTGTATCTCTATATGATATAATGATATTATTGTGGTATATCTGTGATGGTTCTCATTCATCCAGGTCATGGTATATCTGAAGGTTCTCATTTATCCAGGTCATGGTATATCTGTGAAGGTTCTCATTCATCCAGGTCATGGTATATCTGTGATGGTTCTCATTCATCCACGCCATGGTATATCTGTGATGGTTCTCATTCATCCAGGTCATGGTATATCTGTGAAGGTTCTCATCCATCCAGGTCATGGTATATATGTGAAGGTTCTCATCCATCCAGGTCATGGTATATCTGTGAAGGTTCTCATTCATCCAGGTCATGGTATATCTGTGAAGGTTCTCATTCATCCATGTCATGGTATATCTGTGATGGTTCTCATTCATCCAGGTCATGGTATATCTCGAAAAGTCCTCCTCCATATTGTGACATATAATGGTACCTTTCAATGATACACTGTGTTTCTCATGAGATGTAAAGGGAAGTTTAGTGCAAATAAAATGCTTCCAATAAAAAGACAGCCAGATTTACTGATGGGTGTTGATTCCTCATGCTAATCTATATATATCTATAATCTATATCTAAAGCCATTTAGCATTACTATTGAGGCTCTTTTATCCCAACTTTTTAATGGCAGCAAATGCTGTCATTAAAGTTATGCAGAGGAAAGACCTTAATGTAATATCCCTGCTGCTATTGAAGTTCTGGTTAATCCAGCTGTTATTTTCTTCATCCAATGACCATAATCTGCCCACCCGTGATTTCTCGGGTATAAATAAATCAAAAGTGCTGACTACCGGTATGCAGGAAGGGGTACTGTCCCTTGGCTTAGCCCGCTGGGTGATCATGTGCTCAGTAGGCATCTGAGCATGTTTGACTCGCTCATCAGTCATTGATGTAAACTAATCTCTATCAACCAAAGCAGAGCATAGGGAATAAAAAGGAATTCAATGTTTCCCCCCCACATATGAAGAGAATACCGTGGTAGATATATATTTTTATATAATATTTTTATGTCACACGCCAGGTTCTTTATAGCAGTTAGGAAAGCAATTCTAGTTTGTGCCCCATGTTAGAAGCTAGAAGACAAAACTACATTATTCCTGGAGACTAGGCCATTCAATGTGATTTTCTTAGAAAATCAAACACATTAAGACCTTGTGTGAAATAGCTGGCAGCAGTATGCCATTGCTATATTCACACACTAGACTAAACAAACGGCAGCCGATACAGGAGTTGCTATGGAATAGTAGCGCTGATATATTTTGCCTGTTTTATTCTATAAGTACCATAAGTTTTAAATTTTTTAGCAAGTGGTATCTTAACTGTCTGGCGTCTCCACGATCAAACAACACTGCACAATTCTCATGTAAATTTCCTTATAATTTATTACACTTTCGTTAATATTGTTTTTTATTATTACATAACAAAGGGGGTTTCATGAATGTGGAATTTCATATAATTAAAGGTAATCGGAGGTCATTATGTTTTCATCTGTTACTTTGTAGTAAAGATGGTTTAGTAAAACGTTGTAACGATTAACTAACATTTAACTAGCAAAAAGTCAGAATTATGCTATATGGTGGTGTTCATGATTGAAGCACGTGGTATGGCCCCATTGTGCGACCACGCAGTATGCCTAATTTATGGGGCACGGTATGACTCCATTATGTGACCATGCAGTATGGCCTAATTGTGTGGGCAGGTAGTATGGCCCCATTGTGCGACCACGTGGTATGGCCTATTGTGTGGGCACGTGTATGACCCCATTATGTGACCATGCAGTATGGCCTAATTGTGTGGGCAGGTAGTATGACCCCATTATGTGACCACGTTGTATGGCCTAATTGTGTGGGCACGTGGTATGGCCCCATTGTTCAACCACGCAGTATGGCCTAATTGTGTGGGCACGTGTATGACCCCATTATGTGACCATGCAGTATGGCCTAATTGTGTGGGCAGGTAGTATGACCCCATTATGTGACCATGCAGTATGGCCTAATTGTGTGGGCAGGTAGTATGGCCCCATTGTGCGACCACGTGGTATGGCCTAATTGTGGGGCGGGTGGTATGGCCCCATGTGGACCCACGCAGTATGGCCTAATTGTGTGGGCAGGTAGTATGGCCCCATTGTGCGACCACGCAGTATGGCCTAATTGTGTGGGTAGGTAGATGGCCCCATTGTGCGACCACGTGGTATGGCCTAATTGTGTGGGCGGGTGGTATGGCCCCATTGTGTGACCATGCAGTATGGCCTATGGTGGGGGCAGGTAGATGGCCCCATTGTGCGACCACGCAGTATGGCCTAATTGTGTGGGCAGGTGGTATGGCCCCATTGTGCGACCACGCAGTATGGCCTAATTGTGTGGGCAGGTAGCATGGTCCATTGTGCGACCACGTGGTATGGCCTAATTGTGTGGGCAGGTGGTATGGCCCCATGTGCGACCACGCAGTATGGTCTAATTGTGTGGGCAGGTATGGCCCATGTGCGACCAGCAGTATGGCCTAATTGTGTGGGCGGGTGGTATGGCCCCATTGTGCGACCACGCAGTATGGCCTAATTGTGTGGGCAGGTATGGCCCCATGTGCGACCACGAGTATGGCCTAATTGTGTGGGCAGGTGTATGGCCCCATTGTGCGACCACGCAGTATGGCCTAATTGTGTGGGCAGGTGGTATGGCCCCATTGTGCGACCACGCAGTATGGCCTAATTGTGTGGCAGGTGGTATGGCCCCATTGTGCGACCAGCAGTATGGCCTAATTGTGTGGCAGGTAGCATGGCCCCATTGTGCGACCACGCAGTATGGCCTAATGTGTGGGCAGGTAGTATGGCCCCATTGGGCGACCACGCGGTATGGTCTAATTGTGTGGACAGGTAGCATGGCCCCATTGTGCGACCCACGCAGTATGGCCTAATTGTGTGGGCAGGTAGTATGGCCCCATTGTGCGACCACGCAGTAGGCCTAATTGTGTGGACAGGTAGCATGGCCCCATTGTGCAACCACGCAGTAGGCCTAATTGTGTGGGCAGGTAGTAGGCCCATTGTGCGACCACGCAGTATGGTCTAATTGTGTGGGCAGGTAGTATGGCCCCATTGGGCGACCACGCGGTATGGTCTAATTGTGTGGGCAGGTAGTAGTATGGCCCCAATGGGTGACCACACGGTATGGCCCCATTGTGTACCATAGCACTATTAAATCAATGCCATAGTTGGAAATTAACACTATTATCTGTAATTTATGACCATTATTTTTAAGGCCATGTGATAAAGCAGCGATATTCGTCATATTGGGCCATCGGTCCATGATAAGTTCCATAAACACTATAAAAGGATTGTGCTACTTAAGACATTTCTGTTTTAGTGTTGCAAACTGCTCGTTAGAACTATGTCCTTTACTAGATTTCCCTCATAATGGAAATATGGCATCCGTTGCCGACATTTGATGTGGAACATTGTGTGTCTGAGCCTCGCGGGGGACTTAGCTTAATGGGAACGCATTGCAAAGGGCCAATTAAAAAAACTGCATAGTGGTTCCTGCTGGATCTGTTGAAAGTTAAAATAGCAGAATTAGAGTTTTCCACACGAATATAAAAATCAAACAAATAACCTGATCTGCCAGGTTGGGGGCTTTCTTTGTGACTGTCTGGCAGCTGTTAAGTAATGTATGTTGCTGCAGAGCTTGAGATGAGCCTTGGTTTTGACATAGGAATTCTTGAAGTGCAGAGCCAAAACTGCCATACCCTCCAGTTTCAGGCTAGTTTGCCTCTATAGGCCATGGAACTAATTGGTAAAATCTAATAACCTTACTTTTTATTATATTAAATGCCATTTACACCCCAAATCCAAAAAATGCCCCAGTGGTGGCCCTACTGTGTCTAGTTTTAAAAATCCTTACCTTACATCCCTGGCCTTATGGTTCTCCTGCAGTTCATGTCCAAAGTCAGGAAACTGGCCAGTAGGAGCCGTCTTCCTGTCCAAAGGTCTCTGCCTGCTTCTTGCCTCCAGGAGGGATAGTGACATGCACAGGGGAGCCCTTATCCCCCTCCCTCACTCCCTCCGATCCCATCTGGCTGCCCTTCTACTCTGCCCTTGCCAACTCCCAACCACGTGTTAAAAGAAAGTTTCCAATTCAAACTTACAGCCCTTCCTTTTCTTTGTTTCCGGTTAGCAGAGAGGGGGAGAAGCCACTGGAGTGGAGGTATGTAAGTATGAATCGGAAAGTTTTTTTTTAGTTTAACACAGCGGTTGGGGTGGGCAAGGCAGAGGAACAGTATATTAAAAGATTTATTTTTGGGTTGACATGCCCTTTAATAATCTCCCTTTAAAAGTCAATATAACCTTCCGCTTAAATGCAGCCACTGTTACAGCTCTTTCTGGTTTCTTAACGTAGGTTTGGTAAATGCTACTGTTCAGGGCGATATGTATGTTTTTTTCCCGCGGTGGCAATCTGATGGCTGTTTTGTACCCAGGTATCAAAGCGCAATTAGCACAGTCTTTAGGGAATTTTTCAATAAAGTGTTTGATAATTAGAGTAACTTATCACTGCAGAAACATTGTGGGCTTGATTCACAGATGAAATATTGTGTTACAGAGCTGGAAGGAAGATATTCCTTACCATGAGATCATGCTCTGCGCGATTGGAAACTGGGTGGCCAGTTAACAAGTTCCCAATCCAAATGATGTCAGACTCTTGGCCCACTTTCTCGGGATGACTAACCAGCTGGCCAAGGTTTTTGTGTTTAAGAAACAGATGGAGAATCGTAATTCTATTAGGGCTGCAAGCAAGAGTGACAAGTTCCCTGCAGTGTTTGATGTGTGAGCGCAAAAAAATAATCCATTATATGGCAGTCCACTTAGCACATTCACAAAAAATGCATCTGGTGCTAGTTTCAATCGTGAATGCATTCTACACATGTGAGGAGTCTGTTGACTTGGAATATGTTGTGTTTACTGCAGTAAAAAAGAGCCATAATTGTCAGTGTTCTGCCTCTTTGAACAATCTCCCTCTCCGTATGTGTCTAGCAATGTAGCTCTCTCTCATGTAAAGATTCACCTGTTCAGTCAGAGAAAGTGAAATTACTGTTAAAAGCAACAACAAAAGGTTCAGCTCAGGGCATGTGTAAAAATATAGAAAGATATATATAGAATACCATATATATGTAATACAAATAATTCTTATTGAATGTGTGTTGTGAAGGTCACGCCATGGTATATCTGTGATGGTTCTCATTCATCCAGGTCATGGTATATCTGTGATGGTCTCATTCATCCAGGTCATGGTATATCTGTTAAGGTTCTCATTTATCCAGGTCATGGTATATCTGTGAAGGTTCTCATTCATCCAGGTCATGGTATATCTGTGAAGGTTCTCATTCATCAGGTCATGGTATATCTGTGATGGTTCTCATTCATCCAGGTCATGGATATCTGTGAAGGTTCTCATTTATCCAGGTCATGGTATATCGTGAAGGTTCTCATTCATCCACGCCATGGTATATTGTGATGGTTCTCATTTATCCAGGTATGGTATATCTGTGAAGGTTCTCATTCATCCAGGTCATGGTATATCTGTGAAGGTTCTCATTCATCCAGGTCATGGTAGATCTGTGATGGTTCTCATTCATCCAGGTCATGGTATATCTGTGAAGGTTCTCATTTATCCAGGTCATGGTATATCTGTGAAGGTTCTCATTCATCCACGCCATGGTATATCTGTGATGGTTCTCATTTATCCAGGTCATGGTATATCTGTGAAGGTTCTCATTCATCCAGGTCATGGTATATCTGTGAAGGTTCTCATTCATCCAGGCCATGGTATATCTGTGAAGGTTCTCATTCATCCACGCCATGTATATCTGTGATGGTTCTCATTCATCCAGGTCAGGTATATCTGTAAGGTTCTCATTCATCCAGGTCATGGTATATCTGTGAAGGTTCTCATTCACCAGGTCATGGTATATCTGTGATGGTTCTCATTCATCCAGGTCATGGTATATCTGTTAAGGTTCTCATTTATCCAGGTCATGGTATATCTGTGAAGGTTCTCATTCATCCACGCATGGTATATCTGTGAGGTTCTCATTTATCCAGGTCATGGTATATCTGTGAAGGTTCTCATTCATCCAGGTCATGGTATATCTGTGAGGTTCTCATTCAATCCAGGTCATGGTATATCTGTGAAGGTTCTCATTCATCCACGCCATGGTATATCTGTGAAGGTTCTCATTCATCCAGGTCATGGTATATCTGTAATGGTTCTCATTCATCCAGGTCATGGTATGTTTGTGAAGGTTCTCATTCATCCAGGTCATGGTATATCTGTGAAGGTTCTCATTCATCCACGCCATGGTATACCTGTGAAGGTTGTCATTCATCCATGTCATGGTATATCTGTTAAGGTTCTCATTCATCCAGGTCATGGTATATCTAAGAAGGTTCTCATTCATCCAGGTCATGGTATATCTGTGAAGGTTCTCATTCATCCAGGTCATGGTATGTCTGTGATGGTTCTCATTCATCCAGGTCATGGTATATCTGTGAAGGTTCTCATTCATCCAGGACATGGTATATCTGTGAAGGTTGTCATTCATCCAGGTCATGGTATATCTGTTAAGGTTCTCATTCATCCAGGTCATAGTATATCTGTGAAAGTTCTCATTCATCCACGCCATGATATATCTGTGAAGGTTGTCATTTATCCACGCCATGGTATATCTGTGAAGGCTGTCATTCATCCAGGTCAGGGTATATCTGTTAAGGTTCTCATTCATCCAGGTCATGGTATATCGGTGAAGGTTCTCATTCATCCAGGACATTGTATATCTGTGATGGTTCCCATTCATCCAGGTCATGGTATAACTGTTAAGGTTCTCATTCATCCAGGTCATGGTATATCTGTGAAGGTTCTCATTCATCCAGGTCATGGTATATCTGTGATGGTTCTCATTCATCCAGGTCATGGTATATCTATGATGGTTCTCATTCATCCAGATCATGGTATATTTGTGAAGGTTGTCATTTATCCAGGTCATGGTATATCTGTGATGGTTCTCATTCATCCAGGTCATAGTATATCTGTGATGGTTCTCATTCATCCAGGTCATGGTATATCTGTGATGGTTCTCATTTAGAGGGTCAATTCTTCAAGGGTCACCCGTCTTCTACTAAGTAGACATAGAAGTAGACCCATTATAAAGGTTTCCCCCATTTACTGTAAACAGAAGCCAAACAGGATTTTAACATTTGAATATAAATAAACAATAATGAAAAACCTCCCTCATTACAACCCACCTCTGTGTTTCATGTCCATCCCCTTATATAAACAATGTAAGTTAGCTGTTCAGCCCCAATAGTGGAGACCCTGATCGAACTTACCCCTCCAGGGCACCTATAGAAGATATTCACCCTGGTCCACCACAATCTTCTGCTCTGGTCCTTTTCCGGGTCTCAGCAGTCAACCATAGTGGCAATTGTTGACATCATGGCCAATGATTGTTTGCAGTAGTGAATATTCTTTAGGAGCCACAAGAGGTAAGTAACTATTGCTGTCTCCACTCTTTGGGGGGTGAACAAGCTAACATGTTTATGTAAGGGGGGTGGACATACCTTTAAATAACTCATCTGTCAAGGTTAACCTATATGATCTCATTGTTATCAGCTTGATGATGTTTTCCTGTACTTTTCTCCTTTAACGTCGAACATACTAATTCTTTTTGCATCCCTGATTATAGCATGCTTGTCTGCCAGAAATGCAATTTAATTAATTTAATGTTCCATTTCTCAGCAGTTTGTTGACTTTTAGATGCTTTAGTTAAAGGACAATTATACTATCTCCTCTCGTTCCTCTTTTTCATGCTTAATTCCTCACCTTGTGGTACTTTACTGATCAGCTGGAATACTTACATAAAGATTCCCGGCTTGTTTCTGCATGCACGATGTAGTCAATGGGAATACGCACTTACAAATATTATCATGGAAGTATTCCAGCTGATAGGTGCTTATGGCGATCAGTAGCTTCAGATATAAGTTCTGGATATTTCATCATCGCCCTAAAGGGTTAGACTTTACATTTAAGTTGCTTTGTGTGTGCTTGCAGATAGTTGCAGATCTCTCACTGTGTAGCCTGTGCAACCAGTGTGGCTATCACTAATGTTAACAGAGATAGTCATGTACGGGAGAGCAGAAGGGTGAGTTGATAGCAGGATAATGACCATCAAGGGGTGTATGTCTCAAAATATTTTAACATTCCATATTTGGACCATAGTTGCTTTTAATGTCTATAGAACTCCCTATCAGAAAAAGACTGGCTCATAGATGTCTAGATAGCTCATAATTCTCATGGGAGAGGTGACTTTGGTAATTTCAATGTTTTTATTGCAGCTCCTTAGTGAATGCCTTGCCATCTCTTGGCGTAGACTTGTCTGAAAGTAACCTGACTTTATCAGTAAAAAAAAAAAAGGGGGATTTGCATAGTCTTTACTAGACCAACCTCAATATACGTTTCAGAGCGGAATCTTTGTAAGCAAAAAAAACAAAATGTGGGAATAACGGTTTCCATTTTATCAGATTGAACATCTTGTGAAACTACTACAGATAATGATGACTTTTCTGGCAAAACGTATTCCACTCCACATCCTTCTTATGGCTAAAAGTGGAGGAATTAAAGGCACGTCAGGATGAGTGAACATCTGAACATACTGGCAGTAATTACCCACTATTGCCTTTTATTACAGCCAGAGACTGGTGCTGTAAGTGGGTGATTGTCGGAAGTAGATTAAGGCAAGTTATTGCAGCCCTCGCTCTTTCCGTGAGTTCTAAGCCTTGTGTCTAGTTAGGATGACAAAGTATTCATGGAATCGCATAGTAGAGCTGGAAGATCGATTGGACAGAGCTATGAATGAAGCACAGGAAAAAAAGTGATGGCCTCGGTCTCTCAGAGTACAAAGAAATAAATAGTCCTGTGTGTTCATTATATTTACTGAAAGGACCTGACTTCTTTTATTAGCACAACGGCACTGCAGTGGTTTAACAAAAGGATAGAACAGGAATGAGGGCCTTATCATAGGGGGGCTCAGGTCATTCCTAATTATACCACTGACCTGTTGAAACACGTATATAACCTCTGGCTATTAGTTATGACCCTAGTAGTCACACCCATCAAGAGCAAATAGGAAGTGTTCTCCTCGAAATAAGTTTTTTTTAAATTGCCCATACTGAAACTATCATTCTTCCCAACCACCACTATCTTTTTTGTTGATCTGTCCCCTATTTCTTTAGATATTCAATCTGAACCGTCTTACATTTCAGCTGTCAATCAAGTGCCTTCTTATCATAAAAGTCTTCTGTGAGCAGTTTTTCTGTAGCTGGAATGGTGACAAAGTTTTGACAGTTGGACTGCTGTGCAGTTTGCAGTTGAGTTCGTTTGTGGAGGAGGAAAAAGTCAGGTCAGATGGAATTGAGTGGTGTAAAAGAGGGAGGGCTTTTACTGCTCCTGAGCAAAACAAGTACTGGATTGAAGGCATGCAGCAACACACACACCTCAGAAGAAGTTACAAGTATTTATCATAGATCAAATGAGGAAAAGGCATTTTTTGTAGTGTCCCTTTAAATAGAAATGTCAGGCTTAAACTTTTCTTCTCTCTGATTTTGTTAATCTAGCTCCAGAGTTGGGAGGGGTTATAAACTCTACCCATTACCCGTCTGTCAACCACCTGTTATTGGGATGTGTGTGTTACTGTAACTCTTAGTCCATCCAAAAAGCGAACATGCACACCAACTGGAATTGAAGCTCTAGTTTCGTAAAACCAAGTCTTATTCAATATAATGCATAAAATAAAACGGAACACTCTATGGTCAGTCCTTGACGCGTTTGGTACTACCAGTACTTAATCATAGGTATGAATGACTCTACTGTTATTGGGATGTGTGTGTTACTGTAACTCTTACACTTACATTAAGTTGTATTTTGTTAATTTCAATTTCGAAAAGTCCTCCTCCATATTGTGACAATATAATGGTACCTTTCAATGATACACTGTGTTTCTCATGGATGTTAAAGGGAAGTTTAGTGCAAATAAAATGCTTCCAATAAAAAAGACAGCCAGATTTACTGATGGGTTGTTGATTCCTCATGCTAATCTATAATATCTATAATATCTATATCTAAAGCCATTTAGCATACTATTGAGGCTCTTTTATCCCAACTTTTTAATGGCAGCAAATAGCTGTCATTAAAGTTATGCAGCCGGAAAGACCTTAATGTAATATCCCTGCTGCTATTGAAGTTCTGGTTAATCCAGCTGTTATTTTCTTCATCCAATGACCATAATCTGCCCACCCAGTGATTTCTCTGGTATAAATAAATCAAAAGTGCTGACTACCGGTATGCAGGAAGGGGTACTGTCCCTTGGCTTAGCCCGCTGGGTGATCATGTGCTCAGTAGAGTGAGCATGTTTGACTCGCTCATCAGTCATTGATGTATAAACTAATCTCTATCAAACCAAAGCAGAGCATAGGGAAAAAAAAGGAATTCAATGTTTCCCCCCCACATATGAGAAGAATACCGTGTGTAGAAATATATATATTTATATAATATTTTTATGTCACACGCCAGGTTCTTTATACAGTTAGGAAGCAATTCTAGTTTGTGCCCCATGTTAGAAGCTAGAAGACAAAACTACATTATTCCTGGAGACTAGGCCATTCAATGTGATTTTCTTAGAAAATCAAAACACATTAAGACCTGTGTGAAATAGCTGGCAGCAGTATGCCATTGCTATATTCACTACAATAGACTAAACAAACGGACAGCCAGATACAGGAGTTGCTATGGAATATAGCGCTGAATATATTTTGCCTGTTTTATTCTATAAGTACCATAAGTTTTAAATATTTTGCAAGTGGTATCTTAACTGTCTGGCGTCTCCACGATCAAACAACACTGCACAATTCTCATGTAAATTTCCTTATAATTTATTCACTTTCGTTTAAATATTGTTTTTTATTATTACAAACAAAGGGGGTTTCATGTAATGTGGAATTTCATATATTAAGGTAATCGGAGGTCATTATGTTTTCATCTGTTACTTTGGTAGTAAGAGGGTTTAGTAAAACGTTGTAACGATTAACTAACATTTTAACTAGCAAAAAAGTCAGAATTATGCTATATGGTGGTGTTCATGATTGAGAGCACGTGGTATGGCCCCATTGTGCGACCACGCAGTATGGCCTAATTTATGTGGGCACGTGTATGACTCCATTATGTGACCATGCAGTATGGCCTAATTGTGTGGGCAGGTAGTATGGCCCCATTGTGCGACCACGTGGTATGGCCTAATTGTGTGGGCACGTGTATGACCCCATTATGTGACCATGCAGTATGGCCTAATTGTGTGGGCAGGTAGTATGACCCCATATGTGACACGTTGTATGGCCTAATTGTGTGGGCACGTGGTATGGCCCATTGTTCAACCACGCAGTATGGCCTAATTGTGTGGGCACGTGTATGACCCCATTATGTGATGCAGGATGGCCTAATTGTGTGGGCAGGTAGTATGACCCCATTATGTGACCATGCAGTATGGCTAATTGTGTGGGCAGGTAGTATGGCCCCATTGTGCGACCACGTGGTATGGCCTAATTGTGTGGGCGGGTGGTATGGCCCCATTGTGCGACCACGCAGTATGGCCTAATTGTGTGGGCAGGTAGTATGGCCCCATTGTGCGACCACGCAGTATGGCCTAATTGTGTGGGTAGGTAGTATGGCCCCATTGTGCGACCACGTGGTATGGCCTAATTTGTGGGCGGGTGGTGTATGGCCCCATTGTGTGACCATCGCAGTATGGCCTAATTGTGTGGGCAGGTAGATGGCCCCATTGTGCGACCACCAGCAGTATGGCCTAATTGTGTGGGCAGGTGGTATGGCCCCATTGTGCGACCACGCAGTATGGCCTAATTGTGTGGCAGGTAGCATGGTCCCATTGTGCGACCACTGTGGTATGGCCTAATTTGTGGGCAGGTGGTATGGCCCCATTGTGCGACCACGCAGTATGGTCTAATTGTGTGGGCAGGTATGGCCCATTGTGCGACCACGCAGTATGGCCTAATTGTGTGGGCGGGTGGTATGGCCCCATTGTGCGACCACGCAGTATGGCCTAATTGTGTGGGCAGGTATGGCCCCATGTGGACCACGAGTATGGCCTATTGTGTGGGCAGGTAGTATGGCCCCATTGTGCGACCACGCAGTATGGCCTAATGTGTGGGCAGGTAGTATGGCCCCATTGTGCGACCACGCAGTATGGCCTAATTGTGTGGGCAGGTGGTATGGCCCCATTGTGCGACCACGCAGTATGGCCTAATTGTGTGGGCAGGTAGCATGGCCCCATTGTGCGACCACGCAGTATGGCCTAATTGTGTGGGCAGGTAGTATGGCCCCATTGGGCGACCACGCGGTATGGTCTAATTGTGTGGACAGGTAGCATGGCCCCATTGTGGACCACGCAGTAAGGCCTAATTGTGTGGGCAGGTAGTATGGCCCATTGTGCGACCACGCAGTATGGCCTAATTGTGTGGACAGGTAGCATGGCCCTTGGCAACACCGCAGTATGGCCTAATTGTGGGCAGGTAGTATGGCCCCATTGTGCGCCAGCAGTATGGTCTAATTGTGTGGGCAGGTAGTATGGCCCATTGGGCGACCACGCGGTATGGTCTAATTGTGTGGGCAGGTAGTATGGCCCAATGGGTGACCACACGGTATGGCCCCATTGTGTACCATAGCACTATTAAATCAATGCCATAGTTGGAATTAACACTTATTATCTGTAATTATGACCATTATTTTTAAGGCCATGGTGATAAAGCAGCGATATTCGTCATATTGGCCATCGGTCCATGATAAGTTCCATAAACACTATAAAAGGATTGTGCTACTTAAGACATTTCTGTTTTAGTTTGGCAAACTGCTCGTTAGAACTATGTCCTTTACTAGATTTCCCTCATAATGGAAATATGGCATCCGTCTGCAGACATTTGATGTGGGAACATTGTGTGTCTGAGCCTCTGCGGGGGACTTAGCTTAATGGGAACGCATTGCAAAGGGCCAATTATAAATAAAACTGCATAGTGGTTCCTGCTGGATCTGTTGAAAGTTAAAATAGCAGAATTGAGTTTTCCACACGAATATAAAAATCAAACAAATAACCTGATCTGCCGAAGGTTGGGGGCTTTCTTTGTGACTGTCTGGAGCTGTTAAGTAATGTATGTTGCTGCAGAGTTGAGATGAGCCTTGTTCTTGACATAGGAATTTTGAAGTGCAGAGCCAAAACTGCCATACCCTCCAGTTTCAGGCTAGTTTGCCTCTATAGGCATGGAACAATTGGTAAAATCTAATAACCTTACTTATATATAAATGCCATTTACACCCCAAATCCAAAATTTGCCCCAGTGGTGGCCCCTACTGTGTCTAGTTTTAAAAATCCTTACCTTACATCCCTGTGCCTTATGGTTCTCCTGCAGTTCATGTCCAAAGTCAGGAAACTGGCCAGTAGGAGCCGTCTTCCTGTCCAAAGGTCTCTGCCTGCTTCTTGCCTCCAGGAGGGATAGTGACATGCACAGGGAGCCCTTATCCCCCTCCCTCACTCCCTCCTGATCCCATCTGGCTGCCCTTCTACCTCTGCCTTGCCAACTCCCAACCACGTGTTAAAAGAAGTTTCCAATTCAAACTTACAGCCCTTCCTTTTCTTTGTTTCCGGTTAGCAGAGAGGGGGAGAAGCCACTGGAGTGGAGGTACTGTAAGTATGAATCGGAAAGTTTTTTTTTAGTTTTAACACAGCGGTTGGGGTGGCAAGCAGAGGAACAGTATATAAAAGATTTATTTTTGGGTTGACATGCCCTTAAATAATCTCCCTTTAAAAGTCAATATATAACCTTCCGCTTACATGCAGCCACTGTTACAGCTCTTTCTGGTTTCTTAACGTAGGTTTGGTAAATGCTACTGTTCAGGCGATATGTATGTTTTTTTCTCCCGCGGGTGGCACATCTGATGGCTGTTTTGTACCCAGGTATCAAAGCGCAATTGCACAGTCTTTAGGGAATTTTTCAATAAAGTGTTTGATAATTAGAGTACTATCACTGCAGAAACATTGTGGGCTTGATTCACAGATGAAATATTGTGTTACAGATGGAAGGGAAGATATTCCTTACCATGAGATCCATGCTTGCGCGATTGGAAACTGGCGTGGCCAGTCTAACAAGTTCCCAATCCAAATGAGTCAGACTCTTGGCCCACTTTCTGGTGACTATACCAGCTGGTCCAAGGTTTTTGTGTTAAGAAACAGATGGAGAATCGTTAATTCTATTAGGGCTGCAAGCAAGAGTGACAAGTTCCCTGCAGTGTTTGATGTGTGAGCGCCAAAAAAATAATCCATTATATGGCAGGTCACTTAGCACATTCACCAAAAAATGCATCTGGTGCTAGTTTCAATCGTGAATGCATCTACACATGTGAGGAGTCTGTTGACTTGGAATATGTTGTGTTTACTGCAGTAAAAAATGAGCCATAATGTCAGTGTTCTGCCTCTTTGAACAAATCTCCCCTCTCCGTATGTGTTGCAATGTAGCTTCTCTCTAGTAAAAGATCACCTGTTCAGTCAGAGAAAGTGAATTACTGTTAAAAGCAACAACAAAGGTTCAGCTCAGGGCATTGTAAAAATATAGAAAGATAATATATAGAATACCTATATATATGTAATACAAATAATTCTTATTGAATGTGTGCTTGTGAAGGTCACGCCATGGTATATCTGTGATGGTTCTCATTCATCCAGGTCATGGTATATCTGTGATGGTTCTCATTCATCCAGGTCATGGTATATCTGTTAAGGTTCTCATTTATCCGGTCATGGTATATCTGTGAAGGTTCTCATTCATCCAGGTCATGGTATATCTGTGAAGGTTCTCATTCATCCAGGTCATGGTAATCTGTGATGGTTCTCATCATCCAGGTCATGGTATATCTGTGAAGGTTCTCATTATCCAGGTCATGGTATATCTGTGAAGGTTCTCATTCATCCACGCCAGGTATATCTGTGATGGTTCTCATTTATCCAGGTCATGGTATATGTGAAGGTTCTCATTCACCAGGTCATGGTATATGTGAAGGTTCTCATTCATCCAGGTCATGGTAGATCTGTGATGGTTCATTCATCCAGGTCATGGTATATCTGTGAAGGTTCTCATTTATCCAGGTCATGGTATATCTGTGAAGGTTCTCATTCATCCACGCCATGGTATATCAGTGATGGTTCTCATTTATCCAGGTCCTGGTATATCTGTGAAGTTCTCATTCATCCAGGTCATGGTATATCTGTGAAGGTTCTCATTCATCCAGGCCATGGTATATCTGTGAAGGTTCTCATTCATCCACGCCATGGTATATCTGTGATGGTTCTCATTCATCCAGGTCATGGTATATCTGTGAAGGTTCTCATTCATCCAGGTCATGGTATATCTGTGAGGTTTCCATCTCCCGGTCATGGTATATCTGTGATGGTTCTCATTCATCCAGGTCATGGTATATCTGTTAGGTTCTCATTATCCAGGTCCTGGTATATCTGTGAAGGTCAGTTCATCCACGCCATGGTATATTGGATGTTCTCATTTATCCAGGTCATGGTATATCTGTGAGGTTTCATTCATCCAGGTCATGGTATATCTGTGAAGGTTCTCATTCATCCAGGTCATGGTATATCTGTGAAGGTTCTCATTCATCCACGCCAGTGTATATCTGTGAAGGTTTATTCATCCAGTCATGGTAATCTGTAATGGTTTCATTCATCCAGGTCATGGTATGTTTGTGAAGGTTCTCATTCATCCAGGTCATGGTATATCTGTGAAGGTTCTCATTCATCCACGCCATGGTATACCTGTGAAGGTTGTCATTCATCCATGTCATGGTATATCTGTTAAGGTTCTCATTCATCCAGGTCATGGTATATTAAGAAGGTTCTCATTCATCCAGGTCATGGTATATCTGTAAGGTTCTCATTCATCAGGTCATGGTTGTCTGTGAGGTTCTCATTCATCCGGTCATGGTATATCTGGAAGGTTCTCATTCATCAGGACATGGTATATCTGTGAAGGTTGTCATTCATCCAGGTCATGGTATATCTGTTAAGGTTCTCATTCATCCAGGTCATAGTATATCTGGAAAGTTCTCATTCATCACGCCATGATATATCTGTGAAGGTTGTCATTTATCCACGCCAAGGTATACTTGTGAAGGCTGTCATTCATCCAGGTCAGGGTATATCTGTTAAGGTTCTCATTCATCCAGGTCATGGTATATCGGTGAAGGTTCTCATTCATCCAGGACATTGTATATCTGTGATGGTTCCCATTCATCCAGGTCATGGTATAACTGTTAGGTTCTCATTCATCCAGGTCATGGTATATCTGTGAAGGTTCTCATTCATCCAGGTCATGGTATATCTGTGATGGTTCTCATTCATCCAGGTCATGGTATATCTATGATGGTTCTCATTCATCCAGATCATGGTATATTTGTGAAGGTTGTCATTATCCAGTCATGGTAATAGGTGTGTTCTCTGGTTCTCATTCATCCAGGTCATGGTATATCTGTTAAGGTTCTCATTTATCCAGGTCATGGTATATCTGTGAAGGTTCTCATTCATCCACGCCATGAAAACCCCCTACATAGGTACGCCAATAATACATTATATCATATAGAGATACAATAAGGACACTAGTGACGAACCCTACATGTAACCCAATAATGTCATTATATCATATGAGGATACAATAAGGACACAGTGACAACCCTACATGTAACCCAATAATATCATTATATCATATAGAGATACAATAAGGACACTAGTGACAACCCTACATGTAACCCAATAATGCATATATCATATAGAATACAATAAGTACACTAGTGACACCCTACATGTAACACAATAATTCATTATATCATATAGAGATACAATAAGGACACTAGTGACAACCACATGTAACACAATAATGTCATTATATCATATATGAGATCAAATAAGGCACTAGTACGACCCACATAACACATAATATCATTATATCATATAGAGATACAATAAGACACTAGTGACAACCCTACATGTAACACAATAATATCATTATATCAATAGGATAAAATAAGGACACTAGTGACACCAACATGTAACACAATAATATCATTATATCATATGAGATACAATAAGTACACTAGTGACGACCCTACATTAACACAATAATATCATTATATCATATAGAGATACAATAAGGACACTAGTGACGACCCTACATGTAACACAATAATATCATTATTCATATAGAGATACAATAAGTACACTATGACAACCATCATGTAACCCAATAATATCATTATATCATATAGAGATACAATAAGGACACTGTGCAACCCTACATGTAACCAATAATTCATTATATCATATAGAGATCAATAAGGACACTAGTGACAACCTACATGTAACCCAATAATACATTATATCATATGAGATACAATAAGGCCACTAGTGGACAACCCTACATGTAACCCAATAATTCATTATATCAATAGAGATACAATAAGGACACTAGTGACACCCTACATGTAACCCAAAAATATCATTATATCATATAGAGATACAATAAGGACACTAGTGACGACCCTACATGTAACCCAATAATGTCATTATATCATATAGAGATACAATAAGGACACTAGTGACAACCCTACATGTAACCCAATAATATCATTATATCTATAGAGATACATAAGACACTAGTGACAACCCTACATGTAACCCAATAATGTCATTATATCATATAGAGATACAATAAGTACACTAGTGACGACCCTACATGTAACACATATGTCATTAATCATATAGAGATACAATAAGGACCACTGTGACAACCCTACAGTAACACAATAATGTCATTATATCATATAGAGATACAATAAGGACACTAGTGACGACCACATGTAACACAATAATATCATTATATCATATAAGATACAATAAGGACACTAGTGACAACCCTACATGTAACACAATAATATCATTAATCATATAGAGATACAATAAGGACACTAGTGACGACCTCACATGTAACCCAATAATATCATTATATCATATAGAGATACAATAAGGACACTAGTGACAACCCTACATGTAACCCAATAATATCATTAATCATATAGAGACAATAAGGACACTAGTGACAACCCTACATGTAACACAATAATATCATTATATCATATAGAGATACAATAAGACACTAGTGACAACCCTACATGTACCCCAATAATATCATTATATCATATAGAGATACAATAGGACACTAGTGACAACCCTACATGTAACCCAATAATATCATTATATCATATAGAGATACAATAAGTCACTAGTGACAACCCTACATGTACACAATAATCTCATTATATCATATAGAGATACAATAAGACACTAGTGACGACCCTACATGTAACCCATAATATCATTATACATATGAGATACAATAAGGACACTAGTGACAACCCTACATGTAACCCAATAATGTCATTATTCATATAGAGATACAATAAGGACACTAGTGACAACCCTACATGTAACCCATAATATCATTATATCATATAGAGATACAATAAGGACACTGTGCACACCCTACATGTAACCCAATATGTCTATATCATAGAGATACATAAGGACACTAGTGACAACCCTACATGTAACCCAATAATATCATTATATCATAGAGATACAATAAGACACTAGTGACGACCCTACAGGTAACCCAATAATGTCATTATATCATATAGAGATACAATAAGGACACTAGTGACAACCCTACATGTAACCCAATAATATCATTATATTCATAGGAGATACAATAAGGACACTAGTGACGACCCTACATGTAACCAATAATGTCATTTATCATATAGAGATACAATAAGGACACTAGTGACGACCCTACATGGTAACCCAATAATTCATTATATCAATATAGAGATACAATAAGGACACTAGTGACGACCCTACATGTAACCCCAATAATGTCATTATATCATATAGAGATCAATAAGGACACTAGTGACGAACCCTACATGTAACCAATAATGTCATTTATCATATAGAGATACAATAAGGACACTAGTGACGACCCTACATGTACCCAATATTCATTATATCTAGAGATATCAATAAGTACACTAGTGACAACCCTACATGTAACCCAATAATTTCATTATATCATATAGAGATACAATAGTACACTAGTGACGACCCTACATGTAACCCAATAATATCATTATATCATATAGAGATACAATAGTACACTAGTGACGACCCTACATGTAACACAATAATGTAATTATATCATATAGAGATACAATAAGGACACTAGTGACAACCCACATGTAACACAATAATGTCATTATATCATAGAGATACAATAAGGACACTAGTGACGACCCTACATGTAACACAATAATTCATTATATCATATAGAGATACAATAAGGACACTAGTGACAACCCTACATGTAACACATAATATCTATATATCATATAGAGATACATAAGGACACTAGTGACGACCCTACATGTAACACAATAATGTCTTATATATCATATAGAGATACAATAGAGACACTAGTGACGACCCTACATGCACAAATAATGTCATTATATCATATAGAGATACAATAAGACACTAGTGACGACCCTACATGTAACCAATAATTCATTATCATATAGAGATACAATAAGGACACTATGACGACCCTACATGTAACACAATATATCATTATATCATATAGAGATACAATGGAACTAGTGACAACCCTACATGTAACCCAATAATATCATTATATCATATGAGATACAATAAGGACACTAGTGACAACCCTACATGTACCCAATAATATCATTATATCATATAGAGATACAATAAGGACACTAGTGACAACCCTACATGTAACCCAATAATATCATTTATCATATAGAGATACAATAAGGACACTAGTGACGACCCTACATGTACACAATAATATCATTATATCATATAGAGATACATAGGACACTAGTGACGACCCTACATGTAACCATAATATCATTATATCATATAGAGATACAATAAGGACACTAGTGACAACCCTACATGTAAACCATAATTCATTATATCATATAGAGATACTAGGACACTAGTGACAACCCTACATGTAACCCAATAATATCATTATATCATATAGAGATACAATAAGGACACTATGACACCCTACATGTAACCAATAATATCATTATATCATATAGAGATACAATAAGGACACTAGTGACGACCCTACATGTAACCCAATAATATCATTATATCAATAGAGATACAATAAGTACACTAGTGACGACCCTCATGTAACCATAATATCATTATATCAATAGAATACAATAATACACTAGTGACGACCCTAACTGTACACAATAATGTCATTATATCATATAGAGATACAATAAGGACACTATGACAACCCTACATGTAACCCAATAATATCATTATATCATATAGAGTACAATAAGGACACTAGTGACGACCCTACATGTAACCCAATAATATCATTATTCATATAGAGATACAATAAGTACACTAGTGACGACCCTACATGTAACACAATAATATCATTATATCATATAGAGATACAATAAGTACACTAGTGACAACCCTACATGTAACACCATAAATATCATTATATCATATAGAGATACAATAAGGACACTAGTGACGACCCTACATGTAACCCAATTATCATTATATCATATAGAGATACAATAATACACTAGTGACGACCCTACATGTAACACAAATATTCATTATATCATATAGATACATAAGGACACTAGTGACAACCCTAATGTAACCCAATAATGTCATTATATCATATAGAGATACAATAAGTACAACTAGTGATAACCCTACATGTAACACAATAATATCATTATATCATATAGAGATACAATAAGGACACTAGTGACAACCCTACATGTAACCCAATAATGTCATTATATCATATAGAGATACAATAAGTGCACTAGTGATAACCCTACATGTAACCCAATAATATCATTATATCATATAGAGATACAATAAGTACACTAGTGATACCCCTACTGTAACCCAATAATATCATTATATCATATAGAGATACAATAAGTACACTAGTGACAACCCTACTTAACACAATAATATCATTAATCATATGAGATACAATAAGTACACTAGTGACGACCCTACATTTAACACAATAATATCATTATATCATATAGAGATACAATAAGGACACTAGTGACAACCCTACATGTAACACAAATAATTCATTATATCATATAGAGATACAATAGTACACTAGTGACGACCCTACATGTAACCCAATAATATCATTATATCTATAGAGATACAATAAGGACACTAGTGAAACCCTACATGTAACCCAATAATATCATTATATCATATAGAATACAAAAGGACACTAGTGACAACCCTACAATGTACCACAATAATATCATTATATCATATAGAGATACAATAAGACACTAGTGATAACCCTACATGTAACCCAATATATCATTATATCATATAGAGATACAATAAGGACACTAGTGATAACCCTACGTGTAACCCAATAATACATTATATCATATAGAGATACAATAAGGACACTAGTGACAACCCTACATGTAACACAATAATATCATTATATCATATAGATACAATAAGTACACTAGTGATACCCACATGTAACACATAATATCATTATATCATATAGAGATACAATAAGGACACTATGACAACCCTACATGTAACCCAATAATGTCATTATATCATATAGAGATACAATAAGGACACTAGTGACGACCCTACATGTAACCCAATAATATCATTATATCATATAGAGATACAATAAGTACACTAGTGACAACCCTACATGTAACAAAAAATATCATTATATATATAGAGACAATAAGTACTAGTGACAACCCTACATGTAACACAATAATATCATTAATATCATATGAGATACAATAAGTACACTAGTGATAACCCTACGTTATAGCTCATGCTATAACATATATCTCTCTGCCCTGCTATCCGGTAGCTCTCTACTGCTCTATCCCAGGTTTTTCTACTCATTCTATTCGATATCTCTCTGCTACTGCTACCAGGTTCCCTTTTTTGTATTCTGCTATCCCAGGTACTCTTTACTTCCTGCTATCCCAGGTATCTCTCTGTTCCTGTAAATCCAGGTATCTCGCTGTTTTCCTGTAAATCCAGGTATCTCGCTGTTCCTGTAAATCAGGTATCTCTCTCTCCTGCATCCCAGGTATAACAGGTATGTACTCCTTCTATACCAGGTTTTTCATTACTCCTCTATTCCAGGTATCCCTCTACTCTTCTTTACCAGATATCCCTCTACTCTGCTTTCCAGGTATCCTCTCTACTCCTGCTATACCAGGTATCTATTTACTCCTGCTATTCCAGGTATCTCTTTACTCCTGCTATCCCAGCTATGTCTCTGTTCCTGTAAACCCAGGTATCCCTCTACTCTGCTTTACCAGGTATCTCTCTGCTCCTGCTATTCCAGGTTTCTCTCTGCTCCTGCTATTCCAGGTATCCTCTGCTCTTGCTATTCCAGGTATATTCTACTCCATCTTTCCCAGGAATCACTCTACTACTGCTATTCCCATTATTTTGCTGCTCTGCTATCCCAGGTATCTTTCTGCTCCTCTATCCTAGGTATCCTCTACTCCTGCTACCCAAGGTATCTCTCTACTCCTGCTATCCCAGGTACCTCTCTTTTCCTTCTACCCTAGGTATCTCTTTGTTCATCCTATCCTAGGTATTTCTCCATTCCTGCCATCCTATAAACAGTTACATAGATTCCTTTGAATGTTACCCAATAGAATTCCTACACCATGTGTAAGGTTGACTAGAAGAAGTACCTAGTATGATACATAAGGTTTAATAACCTAAGTCTGTAAATGTTGTTTTCTAATATTTGTCTTTAAAGGGCATCTATAACGAAAAATAGGTTATTTTAAATTGACCATAACGGGAAACTATAATCATCCCAACCACCACTGTATCATTTATATGTTGATCTGCCCCCTATTTCTTTAGATATCCATCTAAAACTTCTTATATTTTCAGCTGTCAATCAAGTTCCTTGTTCTCAAAAACTATTCTTCTGTGAGTAATTTACTGTAGCTGAATGGTGACAGTGTTTTGACATTGGATGCTGTATGCTGCGTGCAGGCTGGACAGTTGTTTGTGGGGAAAAAGTCAGGTCGGATAGAAGTGGGAGTGGTTAAAAGAGGGAGGGGGGATACTGCTCCTAAACAAAACGTGTGCTGGATTGAAGGCATGCAGCAACACACGCAAATCTGAGTAAGTGCTACTTACATGTATTCAATATAGATTAAGATGAGGCAAAGTCATTTTTTCAGTATAGTGTACCTTTAACCCTTTGATGGCTCATCCACAGTTTACAGATTTATTCAATTAACAGAATTCCTTTCTTAGGTGAATCATATTGAGCATGTTTGAGCTCAATGGGTCAGGAAATGATGCTATGCAGGTTGTAGGGGAGAATGTTCAGTAAAATATCTGTTATATTCAGTTATGCCAAGTGGACTTGAAGTTTAGTTTTTGAAAACATTTTGCTAGACATACGACTTGCTTTCTCAATTCAGAAAGCCAGTCTGGCAATAAGTACCCTGGAAAGTTCCAAGCTGGTGTCATCAGAACCCTGCAACACAGAGCAGAGAAAATCCCCCTAACACAGAGGCAAAGGGTAAAGAAATGAAACATCTCAGAGGAGCCTTTAAAACTCGTGAAAATCCGGACTGGGCCTTTGTCTAAAGGAGTAGAAAGAAAGAAAAGAACACGAATACCAACAGTGAAGTGGAAAAGCAAGACAGGAGAAATACATGGTCATCCCATATGTAGCAGGGGTTTCAGAGAAATTAAGAAAATTTTCAAAAAAACATCGTATCCCTGTCTCTTTAAACCAAACAACACACTGAGGCAGCAACTGGTACATCCGACAGACCAAGTACCGAATGACAAGAAAAGCGACATCATATATGCAGTGCAGTGCAGTGAAGAATGCTCTGATTTGTATGTGGGAGAGACCAAACAGCAACTGCACCAACGTATGGCCCAGCACAGTAGAGCTAATTCCTCGGGTCAGGACTCAGCCGTGTATCTGCATCTTAAGGGAAAAGGGCAAAGCTTTAAGATTGTAATGTCAACATCTTGGATAAAGAAACAGGATTGGTTCAAAAGGAGGCCATTTATGTTCAAAATAAACCAAGACTAAATAGAGGTGAGGGGTTCGACAAAAACGGTCTCCCATTTACAATGCTGTTTTGACACCTTACCCTGGCAGTGATTTAGCCACAATGCAATCACACCTTGCATTTAGAAGGTCCCTAACACCTTGCTGTTATATGCTGATTGAGACTTTCCAGAGTATATTGCCAACAGCTTCTTATACAAGTCATTCTGAATTGAATGTCATCAAATGACTAGCGAAATGTCTTCAAGAACTAAACTAGTCCAGTTGATCTAACTGAATACCACAGATATACCATGACCTGGATGAATGAGAACCATCACAGATATACCATGACCTGGATAAATGAGAACCATCACAGATATACCATGACCTGGATGAATGAGAACCATCACAGATATACTATGACCTGGATGAATGAGAACCATCACAGATATACCATGACCTGGATAATGACAACCTTCACAAATATACCATGATCTGGATGAATAGACCATCATAGATATACCATGACCTGGATGAATGAGAACCATCACAGATATACCATGACCTGGATGAATGAGAACCTTCACAGATATACCATGACCTGGATGAATGAGAACCTTAACAGTTTATCCATGACCTGGATGAATGGGAACCATCACAGATATACAATGTCCTGGATGAATGAGAACCTTCACCGATATACCATGACCTGGATGAATGAGAACCTTAACAGATATACCCTGACCTGGATGAATGACAGCCTTCACAGATATACCATGGCGTGGATAAATGACACACCTTCCCAGATATATCATGGCGTGGATGAATGAGAACTTTCACAGATATACTATGACCTGGATGAATGAGAACCTTAACAGATATACCATGACCTTGATGAATGAACAACCTTCACAGATATACCATGCCTGGATGAATGAGAACCTTCACAGATATACCATGACCTGGATGAAGAACCCACAAATACCATGCGTATGAATGAGAACCTTCACAGATATACCATGACCTGGATGAATGAGAAACCTTCTTAGATATACCATGACCTGATGAATGAGAACCTTAACAGATATACCATGACATGGATGAATGAAAACCTTCACAGGTATACCATGGCGTGGATGAATGAGAACCTTCACAGATATACCATGACCTGGATGAATGAGAACCTTCACAAACATACCATGACCTGGATGAATGAGAACCATTACAGATATCCATGACCTGGTGATGAGAACCTTCACAGATATACCATGCGTGGATGAATGAGAACCTTCACAGATATACCATGACCTGGATGAATGAGAACCTTCACAGATATACCATGACCTGGATGAATGAGAACCTTCACAGATATACCATGACCTGGATGAATGAGAACCATCACAGATATACCATGGCGTGGATGAATGAGAACCTTCCAGATATCCATGACTGGATAAATGAGAACCTTACAGATATACCATGACCTGGATGAATGAGAACCTCACAGATATACCATGACCTGATGAATGAGAACCTTCACGAGATATACCATGACCTGGATGAATGAGAACCTTCACAGATATACCATGACCTGGATAATGAGAACCATCACAGATATACCATGGACTGGATGAATGAGAACCTTCACATATACCATGCCTGGATGAATGAGAACCTTCACAGAATATACCATGACCTGGATAATGAGAACCTTCACAGATATACCATGACCTGGATATGAGACCATCACGATATACCAGGCGTGGATGAATGAGAACCTTCACGATATACCATGACCTGGATAAGAGAGAACCTTCACAGATATACCATGACCTGGATAATGAGAACCATCACAGATCTACCATGACCTGGATGAATGAGAACCTTCACAGATATACCATGACCTGGATGAATGAGAACCTCACAGATATAATAATACCATGCCTGATATGAGAACCATCACAATATACCATGCTGGATGAATGAGAACCTTCACAGAACTAACCATGACTGGATGAATTGAGAACCTTCACAGATATACCATGACCTGGATAAATGAGAACCATCACAGATATACCATGGCGTGGATGAATGAGAACCTTCACGATATACCATGACCTGGATAAATGAGAACCTTCACAGATATCCATGACCTGGATGAATGAGAACCATCACAGATATACCATGACCTGGATAATGAGAACTTCACGATATACCATGACCTGGATGAATGAGACCTTCACAGATATACCATGACCTGGATAAATGAGAACCTTAACAGATATACCATGACCTGGATGAATGAGAACCATCACAGATATACCATGACCTGGATGAATGAGAACCATCACAGATATACCATGGCGTGACCTTCACAAGCACACATTCAATAAGAATTATTTGTATTACATATATAGGTATTCTATATATTATCTTTCTATATTTTTACAATGCCCTGAGCTGAACCTTTTGTTGTTGCTTTTAACAGTAATTTCACTTTCTCTGACTGAACAGGTGAATCTTTACATAGAGAGAAGCTACATTGCTAGACACATACGGAGAGGGAGATTGTTCAAAGAGGCAGAACACTGACAATTATGGCTCTTTTTTACTGCAGTAAACACAACATATTCCAAGTCAACAGACTCCTCACATGTGTAGAATGCATTCACGATTGAAACTAGCACCAGATGCATTTTTTGGTGAATGTGCTAAGTGGACTGCCATATAATGGATTATTTTTTTGCGCTCACACATCAAACACTGCAGGGAACTTGTCACTCTTGCTTGCAGCCCTAATAGAATTACGATTCTCCATCTGTTTCTTAAACACAAAAACCTTGGCCAGCTGGTTAGTCATCCCGAGAAAGTGGGCCAAGAGTCTGACATCATTTGGATTGGGAACTTGTTAGACTGGCCACCCAGTTTCCAATCGCGCAGAGCATGATCTCATGGTAAGGAATATCTTCCTTCCAGCTCTGTAACACAATATTTCATCTGTGAATCAAGCCCACAATGTTTCTGCAGTGATAAGTTACTCTAATTATCAAACAC
Organism: Hymenochirus boettgeri; assembly: GCA_019447015.1. Lineage (NCBI taxonomy): Eukaryota > Metazoa > Chordata > Amphibia > Anura > Pipidae > Hymenochirus > Hymenochirus boettgeri. The sequence continues at coordinate 333,777,041 of CM033470.1, forward strand.
TTTATTGAAAAATTCCCTAAAGACTGTGCTAATTGCGCTTTGATACCTGGGTACAAAACAGCCATCAGATTTGCCACCGCGGGAAAAAAACATACATATCGCCCTGAACAGTAGCATTTACCAAACCTACGTTAAGAAACCAGAAAGAGCTGTAACAGTGGCTGCATTTAAGCGGAAGGTTATAATTGACTTTTAAAGGGAGATTATTAAAGGGCATGTCAACCCAAAAATAAATCTTTTAATATACTGTTCCTCTGCCTTGCCCACCCCAACCGCTGTGTTAAACTAAAAAAAAACTTTCCGATTCATACTTACATACCTCCACTCCAGTGGCTTCTCCCCCTCTCTGCTAACCGGAAACAAAGAAAAAAGGGCTGTAAGTTTGAATTGGAAACTTTCTTTTAACACGTGGTTGGGAGTTGGCAAGGGCAGAGTAGAAGGGCAGCCAGATGGGATCGGAGGGAGTGAGGAGGGGGATAAGGGCTCCCCTGTGCATGTCACTATCCCTCCTGGAGGCAAGAAGCAGGCAGAGACCTTTGGACAGGAAGACGGCTCCTACTGGCCAGTTTCCTGGACTTTGGACATGAACTGCAGGAGAACCATAAGGCACAGGGATGTAAGGTAAGGATTTTTAAAACTAGACACAGTAGGGCCACCACTGGGGCATTTTTTGGATTTGGGGTGTAAATGGCATTTAATATAATAAAAAGTAAGGTTATTAGATTTTACCAATTAGTTCCATGGCCTATAGAGGCAAACTAGCCTGAAACTGGAGGGTATGGCAGTTTTGGCTCTGCACTTCAAGAATTCCTATGTCAAAACCAAGGCTCATCTCAAGCTCTGCAGCAACATACATTACTTAACAGCTGCCAGACAGTCACAAAGAAAGCCCCCAACCTGGCAGATCAGGTTATTTGTTTGATTTTTATATTTCGTGTGGAAAACTCTAATTCTGCTATTTTAACTTTCAACAGATCCAGCAGGAACCACTATGCAGTTTTTTTAATTGGCCCTTTGCAATGCGTTCCCATTAAGCTAAGTCCCCCGCAGAGGCTCAGACACACAATGTTCCACATCAAATGTCGGCAACGGATGCCATATTTCCATTATGAGGGAAATCTAGTAAAGGACATAGTTCTAACGAGCAGTTTGCAACACTAAAACAGAAATGTCTTAAGTAGCACAATCCTTTTATAGTGTTTATGGAACTTATCATGGACCGATGGCCCAATATGACGAATATCGCTGCTTTATCACATGGCCTTAAAAATAATGGTCATAAATTACAGATAATAGTGTTAATTTCCAACTATGGCATTGATTTAATAGTGCTATGGTACACAATGGGGCCATACCGTGTGGTCACCCATTGGGGCCATACTACTACCTGCCCACACAATTAGACCATACCGCGTGGTCGCCCAATGGGGCCATACTACCTGCCCACACAATTAGACCATACTGCGTGGTCGCACAATGGGCCTACTACCTGCCCACACAATTAGGCCTACTGCGTGGTTGCACAATGGGGCCATGCTACCTGTCCACACAATTAGGCCTACTGCGTGGTCGCACAATGGGGCCATACTACCTGCCCACACAATTAGGCCATACTGCGTGGGTCGCACAATGGGGCCATGCTACCTGTCCACACAATTAGACCATACCGCGTGGTCGCCCAATGGGGCCATACTACCTGCCCACACATTAGGCCATACTGCGTGGTCGCACAATGGGGCCATGCTACCTGCCACACAATTAGGCCATACTGCTGGTCGCACAATGGGGCCATACCACCTGCCACACAATTAGGCCATACTGCGTGGTCGCACAATGGGGCCATACCACCTGCCCACACAATTAGGCCATACTGCGTGGTCGCACAATGGGGCCATACACCTGCCCACACAATTAGGCCATACTCGTGGTCGCACATGGGGCCATACCTGCCCACACAATTAGGCCATACTGCGTGGTCGCACAATGGGGCCATACCACCCGCCCACACAATTAGGCCATACTGCGTGGTCGCACATGGGCCATACCTGCCCACACAATTAGACCATACTGCGTGGTCGCACATGGGGCCATACCACCTGCCCACACAATTAGGCCATACCACGTGGTCGCACAATGGACCATGCTACCTGCCCACACAATTAGGCCATACTGCGTGGTCGCACAATGGGGCCATACCACCTGCCCACACAATTAGGCCATACTGCGTGGTCGCACAATGGGGCCATCTACCTGCCCCCACCATAGGCCATACTGCATGGTCACACAATGGGGCCATACCACCCGCCCACACAATTAGGCCATACCACGTGGTCGCACAATGGGGCCATCTACCTACCCACACAATTAGGCCATACTGCGTGGTCGCACAATGGGGCCATACTACCTGCCCACACAATTAGGCCATACTGCGTGGGTCCACATGGGGCCATACCACCCGCCCCACAATTAGGCCATACCACGTGGTCGCACAAGGGGGCCATACTACCTGCCCACACAATTAGGCCATACTGCTGGTCACATAATGGGGTCATACTACCTGCCCACACAATTAGGCCATACTGGCATGGTCACATAATGGGGTCATACACGTGCCCACACAATTAGGCCATACTGCGTGGTTGAACAATGGGCCATACCACGTGCCCACACAATATGGCCATACAACGTGGTCACATAATGGGGTCTACTACCTGCCCACACAATTAGCCATACTGCATGGTCACATAATGGGGTCATACACGTGCCCACACAATAGGCCATACCACGTGGTCGCACAATGGGGCCATACTACCTGCCCACACAATTAGGCCATACTGCATGGTCACATAATGGAGTCATACCGTGCCCCATAAATTAGGCATACTGCGTGGTCGCACAATGGGGCCATACCACGTGCTTCAATCATGAACACCACCATATAGCATAATTCTGACTTTTTGCTAGTTAAATGTTAGTTAATCGTTACAACGTTTTACTAAACCATCTTTACTACAAAGTAACAGATGAAAACATAATGACCTCCGATTACCTTAATTATATGAAATTCCACATTCATGAAACCCCCTTTGTTATGTAATAATAAAAAACAATATTAACGAAAGTGTAATAAATTATAAGGAAATTTACATGAGAATTGTGCAGTGTTGTTTGATCGTGGAGACGCCAGACAGTTAAGATACCACTTGCTAAAAAATTTAAAACTTATGGTACTTATAGAATAAAACAGGCAAAATATATCAGCGCTACTATTCCATAGCAACTCCTGTATCGGCTGCCGTTTGTTTAGTCTAGTGTGTGAATATAGCAATGGCATACTGCTGCCAGCTATTTCACACAAGGTCTTAATGTGTTTGATTTTCTAAGAAAATCACATTGAATGGCCTAGTCTCCAGGAATAATGTAGTTTTGTCTTCTAGCTTCTAACATGGGGCACAAACTAGAATTGCTTTCCTAACTGCTATAAAGAACCTGGCGTGTGACATAAAAATATTATATAAAAATATATATCTACACACGGTATTCTCTTCATATGTGGGGGGGAAACATTGAATTCCTTTTTATTCCCTATGCTCTGCTTTGGTTGATAGAGATTAGTTTACATCAATGACTGATGAGCGAGTCAAACATGCTCAGATGCCTACTGAGCACATGATCACCCAGCGGGCTAAGCCAAGGGACAGTACCCCTTCCTGCATACCGGTAGTCAGCACTTTTGATTTATTTATACCCGAGAAATCACGGGTGGGCAGATTATGGTCATTGGATGAAGAAAATAACAGCTGGATTAACCAGAACTTCAATAGCAGCAGGGATATTACATTAAGGTCTTTCCTCTGCATAACTTTAATGACAGCATTTGCTGCCATTAAAAAGTTGGGATAAAAGAGCCTCAATAGTAATGCTAAATGGCTTTAGATATAGATTATAGATATATATAGATTAGCATGAGGAATCAACACCCATCAGTAAATCTGGCTGTCTTTTTATTGGAAGCATTTTATTTGCACTAAACTTCCCTTTACATCTCATGAGAAACACAGTGTATCATTGAAAGGTACCATTATATGTCACAATATGGAGGAGGACTTTTCGAACATGACCTGGATGAATGAGAACCTTCACAGATATACCATGACCTGGATGAATGAGAACCTTCTTAGATATACCATGACCTGGATGAATGAGAACCTTAACAGATATACCATGACATGGATGAATGACAACCTTCACAGGTATACCATGGCGTGGATGAATGAGAACCTTCACAGATATACCATGACCTGGATGAATGAGAACCTTCACAGATATACCATGACCTGGATAAATGAGAACCATCACTGATATACCATGGCGTGGATGAATGAGAACCTTCACAGATATACCATGATCTCATCAGGTCATGGTTATAATCTGTGAAGTTCTCTTCATCCAGGTCATGGTAGATCGTGATGGTTCTCATTCATCCAGGTCATGGTATATCTGTGAAGGTTCTCATTCATCCAGGTCATGGTATATCTGTGAAGGTTCTCATTCAATCCACGCCATGGTAGTATCGTGATGGTCTCATTATCCAGGTCATGGTATATCGTGAGTTCTCATTCATCCAGGTCATGGTATTCTGTGAAGGTTCTCATTCATCCAGCCATGGTATATCTGTGAAGGTCTCATTCATCCACGCCATGGTATATCTTGTGATGGTTCTCTTCATCCGTCTGGTATATCTGTGAGGTTCTCATTCATCCAGGTCATGGTATATCTGTGAAGGTTCTCATTCATCCAGGTCATGGTATATCTGTGATGGTTCTCATCATCCAGGTCATGGTATATCTGTTAAGGTTTCTCTTTCCAGGTCATGGTTATATCTGAAGGTTCTCATTCATCCACGCCATGGTATATCTGTGATGTTCTCATTTATCCAGGTCAGGGGTAATCTGTGAAGTTCTCATTCATCCAGGTCATGGATTATCTGTGAGGTTCTCCATTCATACCAGGAGTCATGGTATATCTGTGAAGGTTCTCATTCATCCACGCCATTTATATCTGTGAAGGTTCTCATTCATCCAGGTCATGGTATATCTGTAATGGTTTCTCATTCATCCAGGTCTGGTATGTTGTGAAGGTTCTCATTCATCCAGGTCATGGTATATCTGTGAAGGTTCTCATTCATCCACGCCATGGTACCTGTGAGGTTGTCATTCATCCATGTCATGGTATATCTGTTAAGGTTCTCATTCATCCAGGTCATGGTATATCTAAGAAGTTCTCATTCATCCAGGTCATGGTAAATCTGTGAAGGTTCTCATATCATCCAGGTCATGGTATGTCTGTGATGGTTTCCATTCATCCAGTCATGGTATATCTGTGAAGGTTCTCATTCATCCGACATGGTTTTCTGTGAAGTTTGTCATTCATCCAGGTCATGGTATATCTGTTAAGGTTCTCATTCATCCAGGTTCATAGTATATCTGTGAAAGTTCTCATTCATCCACGCCATGATATATCTGTGAGGTTGTCATTTATCCACGCCGGTATATCTGGTGAAGGCTGTCATTCAAGGTCAGGGTTATCTGTTAAGGTTCTCATTCATCCAGGTCATGTATATCGGTGAAGGTTCTCATCATCCAGGACATTGTATATCTTGTGATGGTTCCCTTTTCATCCAGGTCATGGTTTAACTGTTAAGGTTCTCATTCATCCAGGTCATGGTAATCTGTGAAGGTTCTCATTCATCCAGGTCATGGTATTCTGTCTGTGATGGTTCTCATTCATCCAGGTCATGGATATCTACTATGATGGTTCTATTCATCCAGATCATGGTATATTGTGAAGGTTGTCATTTATCCGGTCAGGGTATATCTGTGATGGTTCTCATCATCCAGGTCATAGTATATCTGTGATGGTTCTCATTCATCCAGGTCATGGTATATCTGTGATGGTTCTCATTTATCCAGGTCATGGTATATCTGTGATGGTTCTCATTCATCCAGGTCATGGTATATCTGTGGTATTCAGTTAGATCAACTGGACTAGTTTATTTCTTGAAGACATTTCGCTAGTCATTTGATGACATTCAATTCAGAATGACTTGTATAAGAAGCTGTTGGCAATATACTCGGAAAGTCTCAATCAGCATATAACAGCAAGGTGTTAGGGACCTTCTAAATGCAAGGTGTGATTGCATTGTGGCTAAATCACTGCCCAGGTAAGGTGTCAAAACACATTGTAATGGGAGACCGTTTTTGTCGAACCCCTCACCTCTATTTAGTCTTGGTTTATTTTGACATAAATGGCCTCCTTTTGAACCATCCTGTTTCTTTATCCAGTGTTGACATTAACATCTTTAAAGCTTTGCCCTTTTCCCTTAAGATGCAGATACACGGCTGAGTCCTGACCCAGGAATTAGCTCTACTGTGCTGGGCCATACGTTGGTGCAGTTGCTGTTTGGTCTCTCCCACATACAAATCAGAGCATTCTTCACTGCACTGCACTGCATATATGATGTCGCTTTTCTTGTCATTCGGTACTTGGTCTGTCGGATGTACCAGTTGCTGCCTCAGTGTGTTTTTTGGTTTAAAGCAGACAGGGATACATTTTTTTTTGAAAATTTTCTTAATTTCTCTGAAACCCCTGCTACATATGGGATGACCATGTTATTTCTCCGTCTTGCTTTTCCACTTCACTGTTGGTATTCGTGTTCTTTTCTTTCTTTCTACTCCTTTAGACAAAGGCCCAGTCCGGATTTTCACGAGTTTTAAAGGCTCCTCTGAGATGTTTCATTTCTTTACCCTTTGCCTCTGTGTTAGTGGGGATTTTCTCTGCTCTGTGTTGCAGGGTTCTGATGACACCCAGCTTGGAACTTTCCAGGGTACTTATTGCCAAACTGGCTTTCTGAATTGAGAAAGCAAGTCGTATGTCTAGCAAAATGTTTTCAAAAACTAAACTCAAGTCCACTTGGCATAACTAATAAACAGATATTTTACTGAACATTCTCCCCTACAACCTGCATAGCATCCATTTCCTGACCCATTGAGCTCAAACATGCTCAATATGATTCACCTAAGAAAGGAAATTCTGTTAATTGATAAATCTGTAACTGTGGATGAGCCATCAAAGGGTTAAGGTACACTATACTGAAAAAATGACTTTGCCTCATCTTAATCTATAATTGAATACATGTAAGTAGCACTTACTCAGTTTGCGTGTGTTGCTGCATGCCTTCAATCCCCACACGTTTTGTTTTAGGAGCAGTATCCCCCCTCCCTCTTTTAACCACTCCCACTTCTATCCGACCTGACTTTTTCCCCCACAAACCAACTGTCCAGCCTGCACGCAGCATACAGCATTCCAACTGTCAAAACACTGTCACCATTCCAGCTACGTAAAATACTCACAGAAGAATAGTTTTTTGAGAACAAGGAACTTGATTGACAGCTGAAATATAAGAAGTTTTAGATTGGATATCTAAAGAAATAGGGGGCATCAACATAATAAGGATACAGTGGTGGTTGGGATGATTATAGTTTCCCGTTATGGTCAATTTAAAATAACTTATTTTTCGTTATAGATGCCTTTAAAGACAAATATTAGAAACAATACATTTACAGACTTAGGTTATTAACCTTATGTATCATACTAGGTACTTCTTACTAGTCAACCTTACACATGGTGTAATAATCTCATTGGGTAACATTCAAAGGAATCTATGTAACTGTTTATAGGATGGCAGGAATGGAGAAATACCTAGGATAGATGAACAAAGAGATACCTAGGGTAGAAGAAAAGAGAGGTACCTGGGATAGCAGGAGTAGAGAGATACCTTGGGTAGCAGGATTAGAAGGATACCTAGGATAGCAGGAGCAAAAGATACCTGGGATAGCAGAGCAGCAAATAATGGGAATAGCAGTAGTAGATGATTCCTGGGAAGGAGGAGTAGAAATATACCTGGAATAGCAAGAGCAGGAGATACCTGAATAGCAGGAGCAGAGAGAAACCTGGAATAGCAGGAGCAGAGAGATACCTGGTAAAGCAGGAGTAGAGGGATACCTGGGTTTTCAGGAACAGAGACATAGCTGGATAGCAGGAGTAAGAGATACCTGGAATAGCAGGAGTAAATAGATACCTGGTATAGCAGGAGTAGAGAGATACCTGGTAAAGCGAAGTAGAGGGATATCTGGTAAAAGGGTAGAGGGATACCTGGAATAGCAGGAGTAATGAAAAACCTGGTATAGAAGGAGTACATACCTGTTATACCTGGGATAGCAGGAGAAGAGAGATACCTGGATTTACAGGAACAGCGAGTACCTGGATTTACAGGACAGCGAGATACCTGGATTTACAGGAACAGAGAGATACCTGGGATAGCAGGAGTAAAGAGATACCTGGGATAGCAGAATAAAGGGAACCTGGGATAGCAGTAGCAGAGAGATATCTGGAATAGAATGAGTAGAAAAATACCTGGGATAGCAGAGTAGAGAGCTACCTGGATAGCAGGGGCAGAGAGATATATGTTATAGCATGAGCTATAACGTAGGGTTTATCACTAGTGTACTTATTGTATCTCTATATGATATAATGATATTATTTGTGTTACATGTAGGGTTGTCACTATAACTTATTGTATCTCTATATGATATAATGATATTATTGTGTACATGTAGGGTTTGTCACTAGTGTACTTATTGTATCTCTATATGATATAATGATATTATTGGGTTACATGTAGGGTCGTCACTAGTGTCCTTATTGTATCTCTATATGATATAATGACATTATTGGGTTACATGTAGGGTTGTACTAGTGTCCTTATTGTATCTCTATATGATATAATGATATTATTGTGTTACATGTAGGGTTATCACTAGTGTACTTATTGTATCTCTATATGATATAATGATTTATTTGTGTTACTGTAGGGTTGTCACTAGTGTCCTTATTGTATTCTATATGATATAATGAATTATTGGGTTACACGTAGGGTTATCACTAGTGTCCTTATTGTATCTCTATATGATATAATGTTATTTGGGTTACATGTAGGGTTATCACTAGTGTACTTATTGTATCTCTATATATAATGATATTATTGTGTTACATGTAGGGTTGTCACTAGTGTCCTTATTGTATCTCTAATATGATATAATGATATTATTGGGTTACATGTGGGTTTCACTAGTGTCCTTATTGTATCTCTATATGATATAATGATATTATTGGGTTACATGTAGGGTCGTCACTAGTGTACTTATTGTACTCATCTGATATAATGATATTATGTGTTACATGTAGGGTTGTCACTAGTGTCCTTATTGTATCTCTATATGATATAATGATATTATTGTGTTACATGTAGGGCGTCACTAGTGTACTTATTGTACTCTATATGTTAATGATATTATTGTGTTACATGTAGGGTTATCACTAGTGTACTTATTGTATCTCTATATGATATAATGATATTATTGGGTTACATGTAGGGTTATCACTAGTGTACCTTATTGTATCTCTATATGATATAATGATATTATGGGTTACATGTAGGGTTATCACATAGTGCACTTATTGTATCTCTTATGATATATGACATTATTGGGTTACATGTAGGGTTGTCACTAGTGTCCTTATTGTATCTCTATATGATATAATGATATTATTGTGTTACATGTAGGGTTATCACTAGTGTACTTATTGTATCTCTATATGATATAATGACATTATTTGGGTTACATGTAGGGTTGTCACTAGTGTCCTTATTGTATCTCTATTGATATAATGATATTATGTGTTACATGTAGGGTCTGTCACTATTGTACTTATTGTATCTCTATATGATATAATGATATTATGTGTTCATCCAGGTCATGGTATATCTGTGATGGTTCTCATTTATCCAGGTCATGGTATATCTGTGATGGTTCTCATTCATCCAGGTCATGGTATATCTGTGGTATTCAGTTAGATCAACTGGACTAGTTTAGTTCTTGAAGACATTTCGCTAGTCATTTGATGACATTCAATTCAGAATGACTTGTATAAGAAGCTGTTGGCAATATACTCTGGAAAGTCTCAATCAGCATATAACAGCAAGGTGTTAGGGACCTTCTAAATGCAAGGTGTGATTGCATTGTGGCTAAATCACTGCCCAGGGTAAGGTGTCAAAACAGCATTGTAAATGGGAGACCGTTTTTGTCGAACCCCTCACCTCTATTTAGTCTTGGTTTATTTTGACATAAATGGCCTCCTTTTGAACCAATCCTGTTTCTTTATCCAAGATGTTGACATTACAATCTTTAAAGCTTTGCCCTTTTCCCTTAAGATGCAGATACACGGCTGAGTCCTGACCCGAGGAATTAGCTCTACTGTGCTGGGCCATACGTTGGTGCAGTTGCTGTTTGGTCTCTCCCACATACAAATCAGAGCATTCTTCACTGCACTGCACTGCATATATGATGTCGCTTTTCTTGTCATTCGGTACTTGGTCTGTCGGATGTACCAGTTGCTGCCTCAGTGTGTTGTTTGGTTTAAAGCAGACAGGGATACGATGTTTTTTTGAAAATTTTTCTTAATTTCTCTGAAACCCCTGCTACATATGGGATGACCATGTTATTTCTCCTGTCTTGCTTTTCCACTTCACTGTTGGTATTCGTGTTCTTTTCTTTCTTTCTACTCCTTTAGACAAAGGCCCAGTCCGGATTTTCACGAGTTTTAAAGGCTCCTCTGAGATGTTTCATTTCTTTACCCTTTGCCTCTGTGTTAGTGGGGATTTTCTCTGCTCTGTGTTGCAGGGTTCTGATGACACCCAGCTTGGAACTTTCCAGGGTACTTATTGCCAGACTGGCTTTCTGAATTGAGAAAGCAAGTCGTATGTCTAGCAAAATGTTTTCAAAAACTAAACTTCAAGTCCACTTGGCATAACTGAATATAACAGATATTTTACTGAACATTCTCCCCTACAACCTGCATAGCATCCATTTCCTGACCCATTGAGCTCAAACATGCTCAATATGATTCACCTAAGAAAAGGAAATTCTGTTAATTGAATAAATCTGTAAACTGTGGATGAGCCATCAAAGGGTTAAAGGTACACTATACTGAAAAAATGACTTTGCCTCATCTTAATCTATAATTGAATACATGTAAGTAGCACTTACTCAGATTTGCGTGTGTTGCTGCATGCCTTCAATCCAGCACACGTTTTGTTTAGGAGCAGTATCCCCCCTCCCTCTTTTAACCACTCCCACTTCTATCCGACCTGACTTTTTCCCCACAAACCAACTGTCCAGCCTGCACGCAGCATACAGCATTCCAACTGTCAAAACACTGTCACCATTCCAGCTACAGTAAAATTACTCACAGAAGAATAGTTTTTGAGAACAAGGAACTTGATTGACAGCTGAAATATAAGAAGTTTTAGATTGGATATCTAAAGAAATAGGGGGCAGATCAACATAATAATGATACAGTGGTGGTTGGGATGAATTATAGTTTCCCGTTATGGTCAATTTAAAATAACCTATTTTTCGTTATAGATGCCCTTTAAAGACAAATATTAGAAACAATACATTTACAGACTTAGGTTATTAAACCTTATGTATCATACTAGGTACTTCTTACTAGTCAACCTTACACATGGTGTAGGAATTCTCATTGGGTAACATTCAAAGGAATCTATGTAACTGTTTATAGGATGGCAGGAATGGAGAAATACCTAGGATAGGATGAACAAAGAGATACCTAGGGTAGAAGGAAAAGAGAGGTACCTGGGATAGCAGGAGTAGAGAGATACCTTGGGTAGCAGGAGTAGAAGGATACCTAGGATAGCAGGAGCAGAAAGATACCTGGGATAGCAAGAGCAGCAAAATAATGGGAATAGCAGTAGTAGAGTGATTCCTGGGAAAGATGGAGTAGAAATATACCTGGAATAGCAAGAGCAGAGAGATACCTGGAATAGCAGGAGCAGAGAGAAACCTGGAATAGCAGGAGCAGAGAGATACCTGGTAAAGCAGGAGTAGAGGGATACCTGGGTTTACAGGAACAGAGACATAGCTGGGATAGCAGGAGTAAAGAGATACCTGGAATAGCAGGAGTAAATAGATACCTGGTATAGCAGGAGTAGAGAGATACCTGGTAAAGCAGGAGTAGAGGGATATCTGGTAAAGAAGGAGTAGAGGGATACCTGGAATAGCAGGAGTAATGAAAAACCTGGTATAGAAGGAGTACATACCTGTTATACCTGGGATAGCAGGAGAAGAGAGATACCTGGATTTACAGGAACAGCGAGATACCTGGATTTACAGGAACAGCGAGATACCTGGATTTACAGGAACAGAGAGATACCTGGGATAGCAGGAGTAAAGAGATACCTGGGATAGCAGAATAAAGGGAAACCTGGGATAGCAGTAGCAGAGAGATATCTGGAATAGAATGAGTAGAAAAAATACCTGGGATAGCAGGAGTAGAGAGCTACCTGGGATAGCAGGGGCAGAGAGATATATGTTATAGCATGAGCTATAACGTAGGGTTATCACTAGTGTACTTATTGTATCTCTATATGATATAATGATATTATTGTGTTACATGTAGGGTTGTCACTAGTATACTTATTGTATCTCTATATGATATAATGATTATTATTGTGTTACATGTGGGTATTGGGTTGTCACTAGTGTACTTATTGTATCTCTATATGATATAATGATATTATTGGTTCCATGTAGGGTCGTCACTAGTGTCCTTATTGTATCTCTATATGATATATACTTATTATGGGTTACATGTAGGGTTGTCACTAGTGTCCTTATTGTATCTCTATATGATATAATGATATTATTGTGTTACATGTAGGGTTATCACTAGTGTACTTATTGTATCTCTATATGATATAATGATATTATTGTGTTACATGTAGGGTTGTCACTAGTGTCCTTATTGTATCTCTATATGATATAATGATATTATTGGGTTCACGTAGGGTTATCACTAGTGTCCTTATTGTATCTCTATATGATATAATGATTATTGGGTTACATGTAGGGTTATCACTAGTGTCTTATTGTATCTCTATATATATAATGATATTATTGTGTTACATGTGGGTTGTCACTAGGTGTCCTTATTGTATCTCTATATGATATAATGATATTATTGGGTTACATGTAGGGTTTCACTAGTGTCCTTATTGTATCTCTATAGATATAATGATATTATTGGGTTACATGTAGGGTCGTCACTAGTGTACTTATTGTATCTCTATATGATATAATGACATTATTGGGTTACATGTAGGGTTGTCACTAGTGTCCTTATTGTATCTCTATATGATATAATGATATTATTGTGTTACATGTAGGGTCGTCACTAGTGTACTTATTGTATCTCTATAGATATAATGATTTTATTGTGGTTACATGTAGGGTTGTCACTAGTGTACTTATTGTATCTCTATATGATATAATGATATTATTGGGTACATGTAGGGTATCACTAGTGTACTTATTGTATCTCTATATGATAATGATATTATTGGGTTACATGTAGGGTATCACTAGTGCACTTATTGTATCTCTATATGATATAATCATTATTGGGTTACATGTAGGGTTGTCACTAGTGTCCTTATTGTATCTCTATATGATATAATGATATTATTGTGTTACATGTAGGGTTATCACTAGTGTACTTATTGTATCTCTATATGATATAATGACATTATTGGGTTACATGTAGGGTTGTCACTAGTGTCCTTATTGTATCTCTATATGATATAATGATATTATTGTGTTACATGTAGGGTCGTCACTAGTGTACTTATTGTATCTCTATATGATATAATGATATTATTGGGTTACATGTAGGGTCGTCACTAGTGTCCTTATTGTATCTCTATATGATATAATGATATTATTGTGTTACATGTAGGGTTGTCACTAGTGTACTTATTGTATCTCTATATGATATAATGATATTATTGTGTTACATGTAGGGTCGTCACTAGTGTACTTATTGTATCTCTATATGATATAATGATATTATTGGGTTACATGTAGGGTCGTCACTAGTGTCCTTATTGTATCTCTATATGATATAATGATATTATTGGGTTACATGTAGGGTTGTCACTAGTGTCCTTATTGTATCTCTATATGATATATGACATTATTGTGTTACATGTAGGGTCGTCACTAGTGTACTTATTGTATCTCTATATTTAATGATATTATTGTGTTACATGTGGGGGTCGTCACTATGTACTTATTGTATCTCTATATGATATAATGATATTATTGGGTTACATGTAGGGTCGTCACTAGTGTCCTTATTGTATCTCTATATGATATATATATTATGGGTTACATGTAGGGTTGTCACTAGTGTCCTTATTGTATCTCTATATGATATAAGATATTATTGGGTTACATGTAGGGTTGTCACTAGTGTCCTTATTGTATCTCTATATGATATAATGATATTTTTTGTTACATGTAGGGTTGTCACTAGTGTCCTTATTGTATCTCTATATGATATAAATATTATTGGGTTACATGTAGGGTCGTCACTAGTGTCCTTATTGTATCTCTATATGATATAATGATATTATTGTGTTCATGTAGGGTCTCACTAGTGTCCTTATTGTATCTCTATATGATAAATGATATTATTGGTTACATGTAGGGTTGTCACTAGTGTCCTTATTGTATCTCTATATGATATAATGATATTATTGGGTTACATGTAGGGTTGTCACTAGTGTCCTTATGTGTATCTCTATATTAAATGATATTATTGGGTTACATGTAGGGTTGTCACTAGTGTCCTTATTGTATCTCTATATGATATAATGATTATTGTGTTACATGTAGGGTCGTCACTAGTGTCCTTATTGTATCTCTATATGATATAACATTATTGTGTTACATGTAGGGTCGTCACTAGTGTACTTATTGTATCTCTATATGATATAATGACATTATTGTGTTACATGTAGGGTCGTCACTAGTGTCCTTATTGTATCTCTATATGATATAATGACATTATTGTGTTACATGTAGGGTCGTCACTAGTGTCCTTATTGTATCTCTATATGATATAATGATATTATTGTGTTACATGTAGGGTTGTCACTAGTGTCCTTATTGTATCTCTATATGATATAATGATTATATTGGTGTTACATGTAGGGTCGTCACTAGTGTCCTTATTGTATCTCTATATGATATAATGACATTATTGTGTTACATGTAGGTTGTCACTAGTGTCCTTATTGTATCTCTATATGATTATGAATTTATTGTGTTACATGTAGGGTCGTCACTAGTGTACTTATTGTATCTCTATATGTATAATGATATTATTGGGTTTACATGTAGGGTCGTCACTAGTGTACTTATTGTATCTCTATATGATAAATGACTTTTGGGTTACATGTAGGGTTGTCACTAGTGTCTTATTGTATCTCTATATGATATAATGATATTATTGGGTTACATGTAGGGTCGTCACTAGTGTCCTTATTGTATCTCTATATGATATAATGACATTATTGGGTTACATGTAGGGTTCACTAGTGTCCTATTGTATCTCTATATGATATATGAATTATTGGGTTACATGTAGGGTCGTCACTAGTGTCCTTATTGTATCTCTATATGATATATGACATTATTTGGGTTACATGTAGGGTCGTCACTAGTGTCCTTATTGTATCTCTATATGATAAATGACTTATTGGGTTACATGTGGGTCGTCACTAGTGTCCTTATTGTATCTCTATATGATATAATGATATTATTGGGTTACATGTAGGGTTGTCACTAGTGTCCTTATTGTATCTCTATATGATATAATGACATTATTGGGTTACATGTAGGGTCGTCACTAGTGTCCTTATTGTATCTCTATATGATATAATGATATTATTGGGTTACATGTAGGGTTGTCACTAGTGTCCCTTATTGTATCTCTATATGATATAGACATTATTGGGTTACATGTAGGTTTGTCACTAGGTGTCCTTATTGTATCTCTATATGATATAATGAATTATTGGGTTACATGTAGGGTGTGTCACTAGTGTCCTTATTGTATCTCTATATGATATATGAATTATTGGGTTACATGTAGGGTTGTCACTAGTGTCCTTATTGTATCTCTATATGATATAATGACATTATTGGGTTACATGTAGGGTCGTCACTAGTGTCCTTATTGTATCTCTATATGATATAATGATATTATTGTGTTACATGTAGGGTTGTCACTAGTGTCCTTATTGTATCTCTATATGATATAATGATATTATTGGGTTACATGTAGGGTTGTCACTAGTGTCCTTATTGTATCTCTATATGATAATGATATTATTGGGTTACATGTAGGGTTGTCACTAGTGTACTTATTGTATCTCTATATGATATAGATATTATGTGTGTACATGTAGGGTTGTCACTAGTGTCCTTATTGTATCTCTATGATATAATGATATTATTGGGTTACATGTAGGGTTGTCACTAGTGTCCTTATGTATCTCTATATGATATAATGTATTATGGGTTACATGTAGGGTCGTCACTAGTGTCCTTATTGTATCTCTATATGATATAATGATATTATTGTGTTACATGTAGGTTGTCACTAGTGTCCTTATTGTATCTCTATATGATATAATGATCATTATTTGTTACATGTAGGGTCGTCACTAGTGTCCTTATTGTATCTCTATATGATATAATGACATTATTGTGTTACATGTAGGTTGTCACTAGTGTCCTTATTGTATCTCTATATGATATAATGAATTATTTGGGTTACATGTGGGTCGTCACTAGTGTCTTATTGTATCTCTATATGATATAATGACATTATTGGGTTACATGTAGGTTGTCACTAGTGTCCTTATTGTATCTCTATATGATATAATGATATTATTGGGTTACATGTAGGGTTGTCACTAGTGTCCTTATTGTATCTCTATATGATATATACATTTTATTGGGTTACATGTAGGTGTCACTAGTGTCCTTATTGTATCCATATGATATAATGAATTATTGGGTTACATGTAGGGTTGTCACTAGTGTCCTTATTGTATCTCTATATGTATAATGACATTTTATTTACATGTAGGGTTGTCACTAGTGTCCTTATTGTATCTCTATGATATATAGATTATTGGTTACATGTAGTGTTGTCACTAGTGTCCTTATTGTATCTCTAATGATATAATGAATTATTGGGTTACTGTAGGGTTGTCACTAGTGTCCTTATTGTATCTCTATGATATAATGATATTATTGGGTTACATGTAGGGTCGTCACTAGTGTACTTATTGTATCTCTATATGATATAATGATATTATTGTGTTACATGTAGGGTCGTCACTAGTGTCCTTATTGTATCTCTATATGATATAATGATATTATTGTGTTACATGTAGGGTCGTCACTAGTGTACTTATTGTATCTCTATATGATATAATGATATTATTGTTACATGTAGGGTCGTCACTAGTGTCCTTATTGTATCTCTATATGATATAATGATATTATTGTGTTACATGTAGGGTTGTCACTAGTGTCCTTATTGTATCTCTATATGATATAATGATATTATTGTGTTACATGTAGGGTCGTCACTAGTGTCCTTATTGTATCTCTATATGATATAATGACATTATTGTGTTACATGTAGGGTTGTCACTAGTGTCCTTATTGTATCTCTATATGATATAATATGATTATTGGTTACATGTAGGGTCGTCACTAGTGACTTATTGTATCTCATATGATATAATGACATTATTGGGTTACATGTAGGGTTCACTAGTGTCCTTATTGTATCTCTATATGATATA